>JAUTXW010001141.1:1200000-1572500 GCA_030620095.1 Kuschelorhynchus macadamiae | reverse complement strand
GAAAAATGAACTACGTAGAAGGTAAAGACCACTATATGAAAAATCCGATAATTATTTCAATTTGTAAAACTTAAAAAACGAATAAGTAAATTGCCGATATGTTTTAGTTGTTTGACAGTTTCTAGACAATTTGTTTTTCATGGCCTACTTAAATTCAAGTTAATAATTTGGGCAACACTTGTCAATAATATTAAATAAAGGTTAAGGCCATTTTACATGCTGCAAGTTTCTTGCAGCAAGGGGTTGCACCTGCAAGATATTGCGCGCAATTTGTCTTGCAGACTGTAAAGCGGCAGTTGTATTTCAATTGCAAGTGTCAGCGTATGCCTTTGTGCAAGTCTCTTGCAACTTGTAGGAAGACCTGTAGCATGTAAAACGTCTTTACGGCTTAACTCTTGGCAGTAATTCAAATTTTATGCGGTAAACGTAATTACAAAAAATGTTGGGATTTTAGGTTTTTTCCCATAGCTATAACTACGCTGACCTATTTATTATTCAAAATCGCGAAGGTACTTACTTATGAACATTACTAGTGAGGTTATTCAATTACCGTACTGAAAAACAAAGTACAACATTAGTTTTTTAAGAATATTTCAAAAACCTTCAGGAATTTTGAGATAAGTGTAATAATAAAAAATGTTGATCTGTTAATTCTGTATCGGACAGAAAAAAAATATATATAGGGTGTTCCATTTTTCCACATTACTATTGAGTTTATTCAATTATCGTACTGAAAAACAAAGTACAACATTAGTTTTTTAAGAATATTTCAGTAAGCTACTAGGTTACCTTAGCTTTTAAGATGTTTTATCTAATTTTTATAAATATTTTAAATGTAGACTATAATTTTTTTTTCTTCGATTTTACCTTTTTTCTCCGAAACTATTAAAAAAAGAGAGATACTATTCTAGGAGTCTGTAGACTAGGTAAAGAGTGTTTCAAAAATGTAAAAAAATATAGGGTGTTCCATTTAAAAAAATACAACTCTTATGCCCCACTATTTTTTGTAACACCCTGTATAATCAAGAATATTTTTAAAATGTGCTCTCTAATCAACAGCATATAGTGGCTTTTAAATATTTTTTCTAAAATAAATGGTTAAGGTATAATAAAAGACGGGAGGTGAGCTGCAGGACCCTGTATATGTATATATATATATATATATATATATATATATATATATATATATATATATATATATATACATATATATATATATATATATATATATATATATATATATATATATATATATATATATATATATATATATATATATATATATATATATATATATATATATATATATACATATATATATATATATATATATATATATATATATATATATATATATATATATATATATATATATATATATATATATATATATATATATATATATATATATATATATATATATATATATATATATATATATATATATATATATATATATATTTATATATATATATATATATATATATATATATATATATATATACTTATATATATATATACTTATATATATATACTTATATATATATACATATATATATATATATATATATATATATATATATATATATATATATATATATATATACATAGTGAGTAGTGAGCATTGGAGCTTACAAATCTGATTCAATAAAAAATGCAGGTCCATATTAAAAAAAGTCGACCGATGATCGTCGCCAGCAGATGAAACGTCGGATATAAAATCTGAGTTCATAATTTTATAGGTGCCAAAAAGTTGTAATAACATTGAAAAATGTATTTCTAGTTATTTTTTCAGATAAAATCAAAAACAAATAAAAAATTTGAATTTTTCGGTTTTTCACGAATATCTTCGGAAGTACTCGACATGTTGCCATTTCCTCGACTGTAAATTAATAAGCATTTAATTGTGCAATTTGTATTTAAGATTACCCCTTATTTACCGTAACGTATCTATATAAGATAATTCAAGCCGTATCAAGTAAGTACTTTTCAGCGATCCCCTGTATCCCTTAATCAGCGAACATCATAAACACAATTCTATTTTCGCCTTTCCTGTTGAACACGGACAATGTCTGCACGATTCTGCACCGCTCTCTGCAAGGGGTAAATGCACTTCCGGACCATACGGCGCCACGGTGCATACTTTATTATTTTCCCACTGGCGTAAGCCTCTTACTGTTCTGTCCTATGAGCTTTTTCGCCGTTATTTTCCTAGTTATTTTCACTCACTTAAAGACTAATGCAGTCTTGAGCTCCTATCATTGGGGAACGTGACCATATTAAGAATAATAGGCAAAGAGTAATGGCGAGGTTAACGCCTTTTTGTCATTTTTTTGTGTGTAATATGTCCGGGAATAATTTGTAGTTGTACTTCTTTTTGTAAAAAGAGCTTTTTAGGAGGACATCGAAGTGAATTTTAGTTCTTGATTTTGCGCTGCACATAAATTACATGATATCTGCAGTGTGACAGGTAGATGTGGGTCAGTGACAGATCTGATTAGTCTAGCGAACGAGCCGGATGTTCAGCCAAATACAAAATATGACGGTTGACCTTGAAAGTGCATGGTTGTTTAGTTAAAAAAAAGGAGTTTTAGAAAAAAAATTATTTTAATTTTATAACAGAATATCGGAGAGACTACAGCTTTTCAAAAAAGATAAAACTTTTTTGAAACAGAAAAAGTCTTAAGCGAAAAAACAGATTGGGTAGATTTGTCATATTTTCAAACAACTGCTTGTAATTTTATTATCGACTAAAAAAAAAAGGTCCCCACCTTTCAGGAATTTCAGTTAGGGATATCAACAAAAACCAACTACGAATTGACGACAAAAAAACCTACTTTGCAGCCTAAAAACGACGTGAAAATATAACTGATGATGACTAACAAAAAAATCCCACTGATGATTTCCAATGGATTCCTTGAAGACTTGGACCCTTAAACACTGCTTATTCTCGCCGTATGGTAGTTACGCCACTGAAAAACAACATACTTTTACTTGGGACACTTTTTCCTTGTCGCTTAATAATAAGACGTTAAAAAGTTTTAGAGCTCTGTTAGCCTCTTAAAAATGCTCAGTAAATAATGTCTTTGTTGGTATTAATTATTAAGGTTGTGTTATAATAATTTTTGCCGACTTATCTGTAAAAGTCTTCTTTCCTGAAATTATTGTTGTTACTTCAAAGTATTCTGTCTTGTAAATATCTGTTAAAATGGTCGTAAACTACAAAATATGTTATTTTTCTACAATTTTACGTGACGTTTAGAAACCTTGTATTAAGCAGTAAATAATCTACAGAAAAGATAGCCTATACAAAAGTTGTTTTTAAGTTTCTTCATTTTTACTTCCCTCGTAAAAGGGAAGTATTATAATCGTGAAAAAATCACCCTCCGAGATTTTTCAGATCTTTAGGTTCGAGGGTCCCTAGATGCCGAAAAACATGTTTTCTCAGTTCCATCTGTGTCTGTCGGTCTGTCTATTCGCGGCATAGCTAAAAGCTACTTACGCGATTGACTTCAAATTTTGGTCATCAGTTAAGGGTATGGTATGGGGATGACCTGGTAACATTTTGGTAAAAATCCAGTATGGCAAAACAAAATGGCGGCCTAGCGAAATGTTAAAAAAAATATTACTAAAAAGGTACTTTACAATTTATCTCAAACTTTGTACAAAAAATCAAAATATTATGTAGAAATCAACCGGTAAAACTTTGGTACGAATTCAAGATGGAGGCTTAGTAAAATATTTAAAAATTCAGCCTGAAAAATTTGTAATGAACTGATTTCAAATTGTGTGCCATAACTAATTGTAGTATAGAGATGAACTAGTAAAACTGAGGTAGTAATTCAAGATGGCGGAATAAAATGGCAGCCAGATAAAATGTTTGTTATCATGAAAAAATAACTCTCAAGTTTTACATGTCTTCACGTTTTAGCGCTCCTAAAAAATATGTTTTATAAATTCCGTCGGTCAGTCTGCCGGTTTGTCTGTCTGTCTGTTCGCGGCATAGCTTAAAAACTACTTATCAGATTTACTTCCAATTTTAGTCAAAAATTCTGGGTCATATGAGGATGCACCCGGTAATATTTTAGTAAAAATCCAATATGCCGGAGCAAGGATTCGACCCAGCTAGTTTTTTGCGTTCATTCAGTCAGAACCATATTTTTAATATAACAGAATATCCATACTATAGACTACCAAAAACCGTTACATTGACAAATTTCTATACAGCACAACCTCTTTAATCCGGACAATTAAATGCAAGGGATGAACCCCTCATTACCGTTTTTTCCTGGATGTTAGAAAAAAATGTTTTACCCATCATTATGCTTGTTTCCTTAATCTGTACGTCTTTACTAAAAATGTAATACTAAACAAAAAGTTTACATAAAGTAACTATGTACAGGGCTTTCATTTATAGTTTGTTAGAGCTTTAACTATAGAAAATACAACAAAACTTTAAATGCAAAAGTAGTTTTTTTTAAATATACCATTTTTGTTATCTTTATCTTGAAAGAAAGCCGAAAAAATTGACAAAAAGCTTTTTCTTCTAACAATCTCAATAGTTGATTTAAACTTTTTTAAAAGGTATTCATTAATTATGAATTATTTTTGAATAAATTCTTAAGCAGAGAGTGATTTTTATATATTACAAACTAAACTAGAACTTCGAAGTGCATAAAGGACATTTTTACTGGAAATTTAAAATGAAATATTTTCAATACGGATAAAGATTTTGAGTTGCGGTTTTCGGCTTTGGTTTGATCAACGCCTAGAATATGCAGGCCGATAAGGACAACCTCAGGACTCCATCGTAACCATCTTATACAGGTTGTTATATAAGGCCTTGTCATTTTTTAAAAAGTTTGTTCTACCAGAACTCTTACTGTGAAAGATTTCTTTTTCTCTTTGTGCAACCAAAATAATCTAGAGCCTGGGGCGAAAAAACAATTTCTAGCGATTTTGAAGTTTTTTCTTCGTTTACGACATACGGGTTTTAAAAAAAAAAATGTTTTTTTTTAATGATCTGCTGAACAAAGCTCACTTGTGGCAACCAAATGTATGTCTATCAGATTATAAGCAGAGTTGGCACACTTAAATCTTCCAATATGGATATTGTATACAGGGTGCACCTAAAACTAAGAAGCGGACGTTAAATAGTGATTTGTTGGGTTTTTTTTATATATCTTGGATTGTGCTTGATGTTGCCTCAATCATAGGAAAAGTAAGCTATCGCACTTCTAATGCCAGTTTTAATAATAAATAATAATGCACATTTCTACTGAAACGGTTTTTTAAATTTGAAATTTGCTCTAGTTCTTTCAGAGATATTGCCTTTAATTTAAAACAGTTTTTTTTTATAAAAAATGAATCAACCAGGCAGTAAGAGAACCATCAAACTTGAAAAAACAGACAAACAATTTTCATTTCGACCAAAAAAGTGACTAATGGAATAAAAGTAAAAGATTAGTAATTTAAGCAACAAATGCACCAGTAATCCTTTTAATTGCGAATGCGAAAATTGACAGTAGGAGTCGAAGGAGTTAAATAAAGTGAAATCCGTAAAAAAGTGAAATCCGTAAAAAAACGTCCGCCCCTTAGTTTTTGGTTCACCCTGTTTACAATATTCATTTTGGAAGATTCAAGGGTGCCAACCCTGTTTATAATCTGATAACATACCTTTGATTGTCACAAGTTGTTCAGCCTATCATTAAAAAAAGGATCTTTTTTTGAAAAAAACCCCGTATGTCCGGAACGAAGAAAAAATTTTAAATTCGCTAGAAATTGTTTTTTCGTATCTAGCTCTAGATTATTAGATAAAGAGAAAAAGAAATGTTCCACAGTAAAAGTTGTGGCGGAACAAACTTTGTAATCAATTTTATAGTCTTATATAACACCCTGTATAAGACTGTTGCGATAAAGTTCTGAAGCTATCCTTATCAGGCTGTATACTTTAGGTATTGATCAAACAAAAGTCGAAAACCGCAACTCAAAATCTTCATCCCGATTGAAAATATCTCATTTTGAATTTCCAGTAAAAATTTCCGTCGTACACTTCGAAGTCCCAGTAGTTTATTTGTAAGATTTAAAATATAAATTATTAAAACACTTATAAATCATAGTTTGGAAAGCCGCGATTCGCAATGAAAAAATTCTATTTCAATACTAAAATTAATTTTTAAATTTAAAAAAGAAACCTAGGAGTTAGAAAGTGAAGTTTTAGGATAATGTTCTTCAGTTTTTTTATACAGATATATTTTTTTACAGTAATAATACACATTTAACAAAATATTTTTAAAAATTGATTTACTTAATAAAAAATATGGAATAAGCCAGAATAAATATAGTCTCCAGATAATGTGATTTATTTAAAAAGCTCTGTTTAATTCTTTACAATAATTCAACTTATCAACTTTATAAAATAATCTGAAATTGTGCTTTGGCGCGTCTTCGCTAATTAATGGCCCGCGTCCTGATTAACGAGGTCCGTTCGGATTATGAGTCGCGGAACTCTTCGTCCGAATTACTGAAAATTATAAAAACCTCTTAACGCACCAAATGGTAATAAGATAATTAGAATATTTTTCTTAAGGTCCATTTGGAATACAATTTTTGGACGCCCGAAACGGGGCTATACGAGTTTGATAACTACATTAGATATGGAAAATTTCGTTTTGTTTGTTAGGCCGCTCTAGTGTAATTAGATCCTTGCAACATTTTACCCAACCTGTGTTCCACGTCACGGTGGCTATTTTGATGACGTTATGACGGAAGGTGGTGACCTGTCATCGAGTGTTTTACATACATATATTATTTGGTAATATACTTTATACAAACAAAAATCTTTTTTGGCTTTTTCGCAACTGAATAAAAATATTTAACTTTAAATTAAATTTTTATTCAGTTGCGAAAAAGCCAAAAAAGATTTTTGTTTGTCAATCTAAACGCAACAAATAATCTGAACACATTTAAAAATACTTTATACAAATCCTATAATAACCTGTAATTTAGATATTTCAAATTCTCAATTTTTAATTTATGTATCGTTATTATTACCTTTATTATTATTATTATTATTTGTTTTTATAAATTTAGTTACTTAGTCTATAAAAAATAAACTACGTTATTTCTTACTTTTTTCCATAAAAGAAACGATACATTTGTCTTTATTCGGAACTTCCCTCGTACCGAATTCCTCCATACACAAATAACACAGTTTGTATATGCATATAGATATATACATGATATACCAGTTTGTTTGTTTACCACCTCATGTTATTTCTGCTCTGTTAAATTACTAAAATCCTGCTCTATAGCAGCTGCCATGTTCCCGTAGCTTTGTTTTTAATATCTATGTGTTTATATCTTCGCAGAAAGAGTCCCATAATAATATGCACTTTTGCTTTTGTGCAACAATTTTTGTCAGTTTTAAAATTGTCCATGGTGTCATCCTAGTTTAAATTGTTGTACTGATAATGTCTAGAATGCGCACTTATGAAATAGCTCATACATGCATGTTGCTTTGAGCACGATCGATGGTCATCCGTTGACGCACTGGCTCGACGTAGCTATATTAGTTGTTCATTTGAACATGTCATTATATTACGTGCTGTCCTGACAGTCAGTACTGACCATACGCTTTATATGAAACGACAATTCGTTAAAAAAAAAGAAACACCCGAATTTTGTTTTTATTTTTTCTATTTTAAAAAATAATTAGACGTAAGTTTTACATTCTCATTGCACCTTTTTGTCCTCTATAAAACTATAATCTCAGATTTTAATACGTCGTTTCGTCTGTGTTTGACTATCATCAGGAATCGACGTTTATAAATACTAACCTGTACTTTTTACTACCTAATGCAATATTAGTTTAATCGCATGAAAATGTTTCGAACCTATTAAAACATCTTCAATAATGTCAACGATTTTTTTTCTCTTTAATTTATCTGTATTGTTCCTGTTTTTAATAATCATATTTAAACTATTTTAAAATTTGGGAACATCAACACTCTAGTAAGTAATCATATTTTTTTTGTGGAGCCGTGTTAAGAGTCGTTGTTAGGGTTTTGATATTTTAATGTGGAAGGCAAGAGCTAAACATAGAAAAATTTTAAAGGCCCACTGTATTTAATCGAACTAGGAGTTTCAGTATAATTGTGCATACTAGATTTTCATATAAGAAAAAAAAAACAATAGGGTAAAATATTACAAGTTTCATTGAAATTCAACAATATTTGGAGGCACATCCTAAACGACAACATCCCAAACAAATCATTAAGTCGCGTTTCTTAAATTAAAAACCGCTTCTAAAAGATACCTTGAGACGTATCCTGAGAGAGAGCAATCCAGCCAAATATGTTTTAAATAGGAAACGAAGACAAAAATATGTTAATAGTAATGAGAAGCTGTTGTTGAATTTCTATTATATTTGTATGTATAAATATTTTAACACCTTATTGTTTTTTTCTCATATTAAATGTTTCAGAATATTATTAGGTTCGAAACGAATAAGATGAAACTAATATTGCTGTAGGGTGTAATGAGTAATGGAGTTTAAAAAATTTGAGTACATACAGGCCCCTATTCAAAAAAAGCGACCTGATGACGTCTCCAGCAAATGGAACATTGAAATAAAAATTGGCGATTACAGTTTTATATAGGCAAAAAGTGGCAATAAGATCATAAAATTTATTTTAAATTATTTTTCAAATGAAGTCAGAAAAAAATAAAAATAACTTTTTTTATTTTTCAGGATTTTGTAAATTTCTTCATGGTATATTAATAAGCTTTTTATTCGGCAACTTTGCCCCCTTTTAATTTACTTTGTATCTCTTAAGGGGGAACTGCACGCAGTAATATGGATATTTGCAAGCCTTCCGCCGCTGCAATATTATGTTAAAACTATAAGAGATATGTATTAGCTTCAATGTGATTTTAATAGGGAAATATGTATAGTTGGGCGCTAAATGCGAATTTTTATGAAAAAATCAAATCTAGAGTTATAAAATAAAAGTAGATTTGTCTATTTTCGATCATTTTTTGACAACTTTTTGACGCACGTGCCTTCGCAATAATTTTGTTTTCCACAAAATGGCTCTTTACCGCCTTACATTGATCCTTTGTCTACGTAATTGCAAAATATGAAATGGTAAATCGTACTCATGTCTTTGTATTTCTGCAGCGCGTGAACCCTTTTGAACCCATTTTTAACCAAAATGTAATTTAAATTACCTACACATAACACTTTTTTTGAGGTCGGATGTGCAGGAAGTTTTTTTAAATTCGTAGTTACCTTTTCATCCTACTTTCAACTCGACTAGACCTTGCTGCTGGATTTTCACTTTTTGCGTGCAGTTCTCCCTGTTAGCGACATCGCCACGTTCGCTCATACCTCGAATTTGTAACTACCTGTAAATCTGATACGGATAAACTGCCTTTATAGTCTTTATTGTTGAACTCATTATTTAGAGTTAATAAAAAGTGACATATTGAATAAGCATGTCTTGGTGTGTGAAAATAAGTCTAAAGTTATATTATTTTGTTAATGTCGCATAAATTATTTATTATATATGTGCTAACTACATTATAATAATAAATCTGTAGTAAAATTGGCCAACCAATGTAATATGTTTATCTGCAGTTGCCCGTTTACACGTTGTTAACCTAAATTCTTAAATATTCAATTTGGTTTCAACGGAAACTTTTTTATTGTTATGTGTATATAATAATATTTGGAATAGAAAATACAATATATTCATTTATAAAGTGATATATATTTTATGAAGGCTAACTAAAAACTGTACTTTTAGAAGACATAAGTTCTTTAAAAAAAATTCGGTATCGAACGAATCCAGTTATTATGAGTTAAGACATTGTTTATATATATATATATATATATATATATATATATATATATATATATATATATATATATATATATATTGTATCGTGAATGTGACACTGTTTTATTTTATTTTTCTAAATGTTTTTTTAAAAATGTTTTACATGTACCATCTAATTTTCAAATTTTGGTTGTAAAAGAATTTATGTGTTCTGATTAAGATCACGAGATGATCGAAACGTCAATTTTTAACATGACTTAGCAAGAAATGTGTTGTTCGGTTTATAAGGACCCTAACCCAAGTAAATAAAAATTAAATATATAAACTAAAAGGTTATTTGGAATTTTAGACGAAAAAGTTATTATTCGTAAAATGTTTTGCTTATCTGAAAATAAGATTGATTTAAAGAAGAATGTCATTTCATATACAGGGTACGAAATAAAAACAAAAACAGAAGTTTTGAAATTCCATCTTTTAAAACAGCTAAACTAAAGAGCCTGCAAAAAGTTTGCATAAAAGTTTTTTGATAATAGACTTAATTTTTAACAAAATTTAATACTTGATCGACACAAATTATTCCCAAGAGCAATAATTTCAGCAATTCTCACTCCAAGTAGTGCAAGTAATATTAGCCCGCACCGAACTTGCGATGATGCTAGTTTACGGAGGCGAAACAATTTCAATTTTTGTCTTGCAGACGTGTGGCTTAGACATGAGAACTAAAAAAATATTGTTATTTGAAAAAGTTTTTGTCAAAGAAAAGCGTTTCTAAATAATTTCTTTAGAATCGTCTTGTTTTATTTTTGTGTTAGTGTAATATAAATGGTATCAGTTTTTTTCAATAGTGACCAAATCATTTCCCGTTCACCAATGTTAGGTAAAAAAAATACACAACATTAAAATGCAGTGATTTCTTTAATTTGGAATATCATTTTGTTTACTTCCAATAGGAACGTCGGGCACAATAGGCGTTCAATAGTGAATCAATTACCAGTTGACAACTCGTACATGCTCCTTAACATCATTACCCGTACTCTCATTGCTCTTAAAAATTATGTTTAGTACAATTATTATTATTTATATTTAAACTGATAATTAAAATTCGTACAGTTCCATGTTACGATAAGTGAAGATACAGGCTTAAATGTTAATATTTTATTTTTATTTTCAGTGGACTTAACTTCCAAGACTTAATGGTGCGCCAAGGAGCTATAGACTCGCCACCAAAATGTCCGTTCATTCTAGGATTCGAATGCGCAGGAGATGTGGAGCAAGTAGGGGAAGGAGTTGAGGATTTCCAGGTAAAATTTAAAAAAGTTGTGATTGTTATTTATAAGAGGCCTATTTTAGTACCGGGAAACAATGACAATGATTGTACTTATAACTTTTTCGTTCCTTATATGAACTTTTTTTCTCATGGGAGTTTTTTAGTTAAATGAAGTTTTTCGACGGTTTATTTTTGGTTTTGATCAGAAATTCTTCATATTTCTCGATGGATGTCAAGTCTACTGAGAGACCAAAATGCTGTGATCTCTTTGGAGGCCCTTTTCTTTTCCATTTGTTGCCTATTTCTAGTGTATTTGCCACTATCAAAATATAATGTAAATATAACCAATAGTCGATCTTCGGTTTCGTTTTCGACAGAGTTAAACAATCTACTTGAGCAGAGTAAAATAAAAAGAAATATCAATGTTTCGATGCTAGGTTAAAGATTGTATATACAGTTTGCGTAAAAGATACAATATTTAACATTTGCACAGAATACATCTTATTTACTGAATTATTTAGAGTACAAGTAGAAAAAATTCATGAAGGGGTAAAAAAGAGTTTATAAAAAAACATTAGTATTTTAAAATTCTTTGTGAATGAAAAATAACTTGTAATTTGAAACCAGGTACATAGTTTAAAATATTTTTAATACTTATAACAAAAATTTGGGCACACAACTAAAGAAATTGTAAAAGTAATATTATGCCAACAAAAAAAAAAGTCTATATAACTTTGCTTTAACGTGCACTTTTATTAGTCATCCTAATATCGAAAAAATACTTATCAATATGACGTGTGTCTGTATGGTAACTTAAATTTTTTAGTGAAGCAGCGAGAAATTTTGTAGGGTATTTTTTTTTATTTATGTTAGTCAAAAAGTTGTTTTAAGGGAGAAATGCACGCAGAAGATGAAAAATCAGGGACAAGATCTAATCAAGTTCAAAGAAAGATTAAATGGTACCGACGCACGCCGCGACGTGTTGAAAAAGAAATGAAATATATGAAAAATTATGCTGTATATGGGCGACTTAAAATACATTTCTGTTAAAAACGGGTTCAAAAGACATGCATTGAAAATGTTGTAGACGAATGTAGTAGAATTCGAGTTTAAAAATACGTCATAAAAATACGAATGTTGAGCCCAACTATATATATTTCCCTATTAAAATTACATTGAAGCTAATAAATATGTTTTACAGTTTTAACAAAGTATGGTAGCGGCGGAAGGCTTGCAAATGATCCGTAAACTGCGTGCCCCTTAAAATTAATACTAATTTGGTTGCTACTCTTAGTTTAACTAGCCTTTACTCGGAAAATACTCATCAAAATATAATGTGTCCAATTTTTTTTTCTGACAAAACTGTTTAATTCCGTCAAAATAATATTTCTCCTAAAAGCACTAGAACTTTTCTATTTTTTGATCTTACCATATTGCTAATTATAAATATATAAGGTTTGATACCGTTATTTTTAACACCCGAGAAATTTGAAAAACCCTGCTATAAAAAAAAACAGTGTATTCCCATTGACTACACTATGTAGTAGAACGTTTTCCGTCTCTCCCTACTTCCCTCCCTCTCTCTATTTCTCTCCCTCCATCTTCTACACGCATTGCCTCTTATGACTCGGTTTTTCTCAAATGTAAGAAGATAAAACTATCTAACCTGGTATATTTTTATAATCAGCAGAAAGAGATTTGGTGGACATATAATATACATTAATTACATTTAAATAAACAAAGTTGATGTTGAACTCTGAAAAAACTAAACACCGCTGCTGGTATACTATCTGCAAACTATATTATAAAAAATACACAATTTGAAGAAACTTTTTATTCAAGTTTTTTTTTATATCTACAAAAATACGAACATTAATGGGGTATTTATAGTCCAAAACCCTATTAACTATACTAGTTTCTTTTATTAAGTATAATTTCTTACCACGCTGATAATGCAAAATGTAAGACCACACCATAAAAGAAAAACAAAAAACTTTTTATATAATTTATCCCGTTCTCGAATTACAAACTATAAGTTACATTCTAGACCTTTTCTCTTTTCGATGTTGGCCTCTTTAATAATTGAACAGCAGTGGCAAATGCAAACTGATCGCCTCTATTCCTGGAAATCATATTTAAATGCATCAAAGCACTTGATTTAAGAAAATCAGAGTATTTCAAATACTTTTAGAGGATTTCCTACTTTACTACTTTCTCATTACTTGAAGTACTTTTGATAGTACTTAAATTACTTTTGTATTTGAAGTAAAATTTATATATACTTCAAATACCTTTTTTGGGAAATAAATACCAAATACTTTTAGAGTAAATGGATTCCAAGTACCTTTACTATAAAATAAAACGTATTTGGAGTACAGGATTTCAAGTACCAAAAAGTAGTTGAATTACTTCTTTCATGTATTTTGCTTGAAGTACTGACCACTCTGCTATTCATAAGCTCTAAGAGAGGTATAATTAAGAATTACCTGCTGTTAAGAATAATACAGTTCATAACATTTTATCCATGGTATTAAAGATAACACCACTTGAATATTGTTTGAAAGTATCTAAGATTATTTACAACGTATAATTTAGAAAAAAATATTATATAAATTCTTTAAAATTGAAGTTAATATATTCCTTAATTTAGTCCAGGGCGTTAAATTCATGTTACAATGCTTCGTCGAGCCTAATAGTCTGTTCTTATTGCATCTAGAAAATTCGACTTTTCCTGATCACATTGATGAACAGTAAATAGACATTACTTAAGTATTAAGCATTGACACTCTCAATACATAAATATCTATTTTTTGCAAAGATATTCAAGAACCATATTAAGTATAAATATATACAGAGTAGATATTTAATGGCACCATCCGACATCCGACTGATTGTTAGTGTACAGGTCGCGTGAAGTAAAGATCCCTGAAAGTATCTCGTTCAATAGAAGGCTAAATGTGGCAAGCAATTCTAATTTGACCCGGGCTAATCATAATTATTTAATTGACTCTGGCCGTTCTATGTTAAAATATATATTTAAATTCAACAGTTTTTGAAGTATTAGCGCTTAACACTGGTATAAAATCCTGGATTTTTTAAAGTATCTTGTAACTCCCAAATACATGCCAGGCTAAAAAAAATATTGGTACGCCACTTGCTTAAAAAAATTTGTCAAAAGCCCTACACGATTGATTACATAATTAAATTAAAAACCCCGAAAATCGGCCGACTATTGCTTTATTTTCGGCTTAACTTCTATTTCATCTGCTAGAAACTGAAATCCATTTAATGAAACATGATCTATATCACCAGTCGCAGTAAAAAGGAAGAGTATTATGTTTCGGGCCAAAAGATCAGTATTCGGTTGAGGCCCTAAAAGTACAAATTGGATTTAATGGATTATGCGTTTTTTTGGAAGAAAATCTCTTGAAAGTTTTTCGCTTTGAAACAAAACTACATTACCTATTTAATTCAGAACTAACATTTAGAAGTTTTTATGTAGGTTATGAGTTTTTTTTACAAAGCATCCATTTTAAAAGTACATACCTCAAACTTGGAACAGAGCTAGATTACTTTATGCTATATTTAAGTCAGTCAGAACTGACATTTAGAAATTCTTGTATCTTATAGTGGACTTACGTTATTTTCGGTTAGGAAGTTCTACCTGATAATTTTAATTTCTACCAATTATAATTAAAATAAAAGATACAGGGATCTATCAAGGGCAGTACATATATAAATTGTAGTGTAAGAAATATGTATATATGCAATTAATTTTTTAAATAAAAATGCAGCGGCAATAAAAAGCAATCTTTTATTTTTACAAAAAGATGGTCGAAACCCATACATATTGCGTCAATCGGATCCACCGATTGGAAAAAAATATTTGTCTTTATAAATAATTTTCGATCTTTGGAGAAGGAGCATCATCAACATTTAGAAATAATATTTGTTGTTTACAGGGCTGAAGAATGGAGGACTAGTTCTTGCCTGCAATTACGTAAAATATTTTTGTTATTTTCCATTATTATCTTTTAGTTTTTGCGAGCGAAGCAATAGCTGTTATTTTTACAGTTAGTATCTATACTGAATTGGCGAAATGTAGTCTTTTGACTGTAAAACATATTCAGATATACTATAAAAAATATTGAAAAAGAATTTTTTTTTTGGATATTTTATAATGTGGTTTAAATTCTTATCAATTTGTAGTAGCTCATTTAACAGAACATATTACTTCAACTTCCGTTTTCGAATTTATTATCTGATAAGACAGCTTACATTTCCGATTTCATGGATCTAAATATCAGTTTTAGGATGAGCTATCTTCAGCTTGCTGCTTTATCGACTCGCAGAGGCTAAATTCAAAAATACGCCCACATGATGGTTGGACATACGTCTTTATGGTTAATTTAATTGTAGTTCTAGGCTGGTTCGAATTTACTGTAATATTCTAAAAATATTAATTTAATTTAATTAATTAATTATTAATATTAAATGTCCATTCAAAATTATTAAAGTTTCCACATTCATTGACTCGAGTTGTGAATATATCCACAAATATATCTCACTTTTTATGAGCGAATAAAAAACAGAAATCTATTGCCAAGAAATAAAAAATTAGAAATACGTTATTTTTGTTGTATATGTAATTATTTTTGAATTCAAAAAATTGCCCCTCTTGCCCCTCTTGCCCCTCCCCCAAATACTCCTATGGCTTAAATCACCCCCAAGCTCCTTGTCAAAAAGTTTTAACACTACAATAAATCACTTCAGCTCTCGATGTTCTCTTTTTCGTTTTTTTTATTCATTGATCTTAGAGAGACCCATCTTAGTACTTTCAACAGCATTATTTTTAGTACAATACTTAGTACATTTTGATTGATTATTCTGAGGTTTGCAATACTAATTGTATATTCTTTGAAGTATATGCGGTCACACCTCAGAAAAATTATTTCGAGGGGGGTCCCCTGGCTACGTGCCTGCTTCTGGTCCATTTCTACTTTTAAGTGCCTCATTAGCATAATTTGTTCACACCTCGACCTGACGGCCCAAATGGTACCTCAAATAGGTACTTATTTTAAAGGTCGGTTTTATGCCATATTTTAATTAGTTTAAATATATCATTGAAGTAGGTTACTTCAGATTTTAAAATGTGGCGACCGTGGCTCTCACAAAACAATGTTCTAGTTGAAACCTTGGTAAAAATATTGAAAAAGAGGCGAATCTACAAAACGTGTATGTGAAAAAACAGGAACAAAAACATTAAGCGAATATGCACAAAAAATAATTTTAAATATTTATGAAGGACTTTCGATAAAAATGTGTAAGATGTCATTAAAGAGACTATATTTCTAATTCAGAACAGCCGTTTATAGCCTTTTAAAAAATGGACTAAAAACGAAAAAAGATCGGATCGATTGTGTCATTAGCTGTGTTATAAAAGAACATAACCTAGAAAATATTAGAGAAGTTATATACAATATGTGGCCCGAAAAAAATTATCCATCTTTGAGCACTATAAAAAGAAAATTAAGATGGAAAGAAAATGTCGTCTGTTCTTAAACAACGTGAATTTGTGGAGACTTTAAATACAAGGCATTTGACAAATGACGAAGTATAATAGAAAGAAAACAAACAAAAATGTAGTGTTGACGTGTCTTTTAACAGAGAGAAGAGGATGAGTATATCACCTTGTGGAGGATATGACGGTTGTGTAGAAAGAGCTTTATTTTGACTGCTAAAAGTATAAAAAAATGTTCTTTAGATTACCATCAAGATATGGACAGCTCTCTTTTTAAAACTAGTTTTTAAGAAACATTATTACCCAAACTAAAATATAACAGTGTAATTGTCAAGGACAATGCCTCATGTCATTTAAGAGTTATCAAAAATACCCACATCTAGCTCGAGAAAAAAAGAACTAAAAACATTTTTGTTTGAAAACAATATGTATTTTTAAAGAAAATTATACCAAATAAGAACTATTGGAAGTATTACAGACTTGTAGTAGTAGTATAAGGCCCTTTCAGTCTATCCCAGATCTTTCCGCAAACCACCATCAGCTACCAGTTTTTCTTTCAATATACCTCCCCTGCTGCATTTCTTTCCTGGCGAGTCCTTAAATACTATATATATATATATATATATATTAATATATATATATATATATATATATATATATATATATATATATATATATATATGTTGATTTTTAGACCTTCACGGATGGAAAAATACAATGTGTTTTCATTCCGGGTATACATTCGTTCACTACTGTCGTCACTGAAAAGAACAGTTTTGCTGACGTTTCGCCAAAATCACATTTGGCATTTTCGAAGCTTTTTTGCGTCCGAATAGAGTCTCTATTCGGACGCGAGAAAGAAAGCTATATATATATATATATATATATATATATATATATATATATATGTATGTTGTTTATTTTTACTCCTTCACGGATGGAAAAATACAATGTGTTTTCTCTATTCGGACGCGAGAAAGAAAGCTTCGAAAATGCCAAATGTGATTTTGGCGAAACGTCAGCAAAACTGTTCTTTTCAGAACGACAGTAGTGAACGGATGTACACCCGGAATGAAAACACATATATATGTATATATATATATATATATATATATATATATATATATATATATATATATATATATATATATATATATATATATATATATATATATATATATATATATATATATATATATATATATATATATATATATATATATATATATATATATATATATATATATTTTTTTTTTTTTTTCCTAAAAATAAAAAATCCAATCTCGTATATGAAATTCCTTGTTTAAACTGCCCTATGACATATATATTGGTATGACGACCCAACTTTTAGAAAATAGAATAAAAGGGCATAAGTATACAAAGAATGCATCCACTGCATTACATAAACATGAAAAAAACACAAAACACGAATTTAATTTTTCTGAAACCAAAATCATTGATAAAGATAACCGGTATCAAAAATTAATTATCAAAGAAATGATTCACATAAAAAAAGAAAAAAATGCAGTAAATGACAAACAAGACATAAAAAATTTAAGTCATATATACCACAATTTGATAATTTAGTATAGTTGTTTTAACTTCGTTAAAGCCGTTATTTTTAAAATGTAGTATATAATTGTGAATGTCTGATTCTACTCTAAGGTTTAAATTAAAAAATAGCCAAAAAAAATTATCTTTAAATTCCTCAAAAAAACGTACTACGATAAGAACACCTTTTTACCTAAAACTGTGCCATGTAGTTGCCTGGCTAACTAACTACCTATCATCAAATATAAATAAATAACAACATGCATTTTTCGAGGTATGTAATCTTATTTTATTAATTTTGTAATAATTATTTGTCAATTGTATAAAGTTTTAAATTAGTTTTAGAAAAAATTTTAAATGTCTTGTATAATTAGATCACTAAATGTTTTTTAAATTAATTGTAGATAGGAAAGGAAAGCCTTATACACCAAAAAAAAAAAAATAAAGGAATGAGCAATTTTTGAGAAAGCCTACTACGATAGGCGAAACGTCAAATTAATCCCACTGTTTGATTTTACAAATAAACCTATACCCAAGAAAGAAGTCCAATATATATATATATATATATATATATATATATGCATATATATATGTATATATATATATATATATATATATATATATATATATATATATATATATATATATATATGTATAAACTAAACTAACTATCTACTACTAATAACTAAACTAAAATCCACTGAAAAATGAACAATATAAATTTGTATCTGAGAAAAGCCCATCATAGAGAAGCGACAAAAACTGGTTTCATGTGTACCTTTTCGAAGCTGCCATCATGTGTCTATATATTGTTTTACTGTCAGATCTACGTTACGGCAGTGTTATATTGTCTTGTTAATATCTGTCCAAAAGTCAAAAAGTTACTATGAGTAAATATATTGTCCAAAATGCCTGGTTATTGTTGTGTACAACATCGTTGTTTCTCCAAAACCATAAAAAAATCTCAAATACATTTTTTTAACTTTTCACCGAATCATGAAAGGTAAATATATAAACTTTTTTAGTATTTCCTCTGTTATTTTGAATTTATTATTGTCTAATATTTGTCTTACCTTAATAAGGGATTTTAAGAGACTAGATTATAAATGCAAAATGTTGACACATTCATATATCAACATTCACATTAACTACATGTAGCATATGGGTGTGTAATAGTATATTATATAACAAGTGTTGAAAACCACAATTTTGTTACAAGTCAAGTGTAAATTTTCAGTAGAATTATTATATTTTATATTTGATATATTTTAATACTAATATTATGTGTGTATATGTTGAAGAATTGCAGTGTTTTTATGACTTATTACCTATCTTGTTTAAAGAAGATAGTGATGTTTTTCTCTTTGCGGGTGATATTAATTTAATTTTCTGGTTCAGAACACCGCAGATTACTTTGAATTTGATAATTGAGTTCTACAGCTACCAGATATGCTTATAACTCTGAAACTCTAATTAATCATATATATATATATATATATATATATATATATATATATATATATATATATATATATATATATATATATATATATATATATATATATATATATATATATATATATATATGTTGATTTTTACTCCTTCACGGATGGAAAAATACAATGTGTTTTCATTCCGGGTGTACATCCGTTCATTACTGTCGTTCTGAAAAGAACAGTTTTGCTGACGTTTCGCCAAAATCACATTTGGCATTTTCGAAGCTTTCTTTCTCGCGTCCGAATAGAGACTGAAGTGATGGTGACTGCGACGCTTCCTTTTATATCCCCACTCGGGGCCGAGGGTTATATCTGCGCAGGCGTTGGTCGTTATTTATGTTTTCCGGATGGTGCTGTTGTTGTTGCGCTAATTGCGCTTGAGTTTTTGCGATTTTAGATTTGTCGATTATTGTCTTCCATACTGTTGGTAGTTTTAATGATTCGTCCCTTTTATTCAAATCACCTTGTTTTTCAATTTCTATGGCTTCTCGGATTATTCTGGTCTTATAATGTTCTATATTGGCAATCTCCCTACACCCATCGAAATTTATTTTATGGCCGGTTTCCTGATGATGTAGGAATAAAGCTGAGGTTGTTTGTTTATTTCTGATGCTGAGTTTATGCTCTTCCACTCTTGCTGATATTCGCCTGTTAGTTTGTCCTACGTACAACTTTTCACAGTCCTGGCACGGAATGCTGTACACTCCGTGGTTTTCCAGTTTGATTTTATCTTTTGGGTTTCCGAGTAGTTTACCTATAGTTGTTTGTGGCTTGTGTATTGTTTGTATGTTGTGTTTCCTCAGAATTCTTCCGATTCTGTCTGTTGTGCCTTTTACATATGGTAAGACTACTCGTTGCTTTCCCGGCTCATATTTTTTGTTGTTCGTTGTTCGGGAAACCTGTGCATTAATAGCTTTCTCTATGGTGCGATTTGTGTAGCCATTTTTCTTTAAAGCACTAGATACTACCTTAAGTTCGTTTTGTCTCGTCTGTGTTTCAGTTAGTCGCACGGATCTAGATATTAGAGTATTTGCCACAGCTTGAATTTGTGCTGGGTGATGATGTGATTTTGCATTTAAATATCTGTCTGTATGTGTTGGTTTTCTATACACGGTGTATTCGAAATGTCCGTTATGTAGTTTTGTGACCAAAACATCTAAAAATGGTAGTTTGTTGTTTGCCTCTAGCTCTAGAGTAAATTGTATTCTGGGATGGATTGAATTTACGTGAGTCAGAAATTTTTCGAGCTCTGCATGACCATGTTGCCATATAATAAATATGTCATCCACATAACGAATCCATAATTTGGGTTTTAAACTTGCTTTCTCAAGAGCTTCTTTCTCGAAGTATATCATAAATAAATTCGCGACTACTGGTGATAGCGAGGACCCCATTGGAGCACCATCCATTTGTTTATACATTTGCCCGTTGAAAGAAAAATAAGTATTTTTGAGGCAATGCTCCGAGAGTTCTATTATATGTGCCTGGAAATCCTCGTTCATAGCAATCTTGTCCAGTGCCTCGTCGATTGGAATACTGGGATATAACGATTTGACATCTAGGCTTGCTATGATATCGTTTTTTTCAAGGACGATATCTCGTATAATTCGAGTGAAATGCTCCGAGTTTTTTACAAATGAATCAGCTTTTTCTACAGTTGGTTGCATAATTTCAGAACTGTTCAACGGTTGCAAAACTGTTCTTTTCAGAACGACAGTAATGAACGGATGTACACCCGGAATGAAAACACATTATATATATATATATATATATATATATATATATATATATATATATATATATATATATATATATATATATATATATATATATATATATATATATATATATATATATATATATATATATATATATATATATATATATATATATATATATATATATATATATATATATATATATATATATATATATATATATATATATATATATATATATATATATATATATATATATATATATATATATATATATATATATATATATATATATATATATATATATATATATATATATATATATATATATATATATATATATATATATATATATATATATATATATATATATATATATATATATATATATATATATATATATATATATATATATATATATATATATATATATATATATATATATATATATATATATATATATATATATATATATATATATATATATATATATATATATATATATATATATATATATATATATATATATATATATATATATATATATATATATATATATATATATATATATATATATATATATATATATATATATATACATATATATATATATACATATATAAATATATATATATATATATATATATACGAAGTGCTAATAAACGTCTTATTATTATTATTATATATGCTCGACCCGTGCTTCAGTATGGCGGCCAGGTACTTAGCGAATATAGCAGGCATAGCGAACATACCGTGGCTTTTAAATTTTTTTATATATTATTTATTTTAATTAGTTATTTATGAAATAATTGGTTACATATCAGAGTGAAGTTTCAGTGAGATACATACACTTCAGTAAAATTATCACATCTTACCACTGTGATTACTGAAATTATTTCTGACTTTTGTGTTAGATGATAGTATTTGAAACCATTTAAAAATGTGATATTTTTATAATCATACATTTTTCGCATTTTAATTATTTTCGAACAAAACTTTCATTTTTATTGCGGCTAAGTAATATGATCTTTTTAATGTTGTAATAAAAATCTAATAAAACTGTATGAAACGATGAAACATATAAATTTACTAGTAGTATATTGTCATAATATTGCACTGAAACGTGAAATAAATGAGCCGTTAATAGCTTTCGGATGGAAATAGAAAAAATAACCTAGATGTTAATGGCACCGTTAAATTAGCGAAATAGTAAAATCTAATAGTAAATTGTAGTTTAAATTGGCTATTGCCATCTTTATGGTTTATTTCCTCTGTTGCAGATTTACCGATATTTACTAATAAAGTACCTTAAAGCTACTTTACATATATTAACACTTTTCTTTGAAACCATTTCTTGTTAAGAGGCAAGCCATTAATAGTTTGCTAATGTTTGAAGATATGTAGTGCCAGTAATTAGTTTAATAATTTGTATAATTTTTCTAGAAGTATACTTTGTAATTTTATCGTACAATTTAATTAATTTTGAAACTAAAACATTTTTTATATTCTTGTGCCACGCCCGCGGAACTGGGATGCTTCTATACTTCGCACTAGATAGTCGTGAACAAGAGGTGTCTTTAATTTTAATAATATTTGTTCTAATGTTTCGTTTTTTTATTTAAATTAGTACAATATTTATTATCTGTATTAGAAAAATTACTTCTCTATTTTGTAAAAATGATGTAATTTTCCAAATTTTTACTAAGGTTTTGTTACTGTCCAGGGGTGCTTTATTGAAATATTGGGTCGAGTGTATTGTCATGGTCATTATTAGTCACCATAATATGATTGAAATATTTTACACGGATTTCAAATAAATCGCTCCAGTAGGTACCGATGATTGCTTAAGGCAGAAACATCTGTGACATTTTTTTACTTATTAAAGAATAACACGTAAACCATTTAAGAGTTTTTCTCTCTGTGCGCGTCCAGTACTTGTGCCCAGTTATTATTTTATTGTTATCAAAAAACTTTGACTACTTGAAGTATTAGACCATATTATGACTTTAGAATGTATGTATTCTAAAACAAATTAACTAATATGTTGTTTATTCTGTACTTACTAGGTCCTCGTTTTTTGTGTCCACTTAATAGGTCGTACCGTCGTCAGTGGAGGCCTAAAAAAAGTCTGGGTTCTGGGGGGAAGTTTAAACGCCAAACACAAAAAAAGTTCTTATTTTGTACTACTTGTTTCGGTTTTGTTCAAGTAAAACTTAAATACGTCACTGGTGTGTATGTCTGCGATTTTCTCTGTAACTACTTAACGGATCTGAATGGGATTTCCACCTTTTTGTAAAGCAACATTCCAGGGTGTTATAGTACCAAAAACAGCTCGTTAAGTTATAAGAAGGAAGCGCAATAATAGAAATGTGCGAAAAAACGGGAATATCTGACAAACTATTTCAACAAGTTATTCGCCATTTTGTTTGTTTATGTTTTGTGAGTAGTAAAACTTTGTGATTTAAGTGTTCTAATAGTGTTAGAATATTGAATGAATCATTGTGAATCTTAAATATTTATTATTGCACCCCAGTAAATGTTGGCGGAAGGTTTATGTGTTGTTAAAGCTTATTTGTGTTTCGGAGATTTATAAAGTTCAGGTCAGTACTTTTACAAAAACCGTGTGACGTCATTTGATGAGAAAAGTTTTTTTTTCTTATAATAAAATCTATTAAAATATGGGGATATCTAAGTACTGCAGTAAAAAAGAGTTTCGTAATTTTGTATGTATCGTTTGTCTACATGTTTACCATCCAAGAATGCGAAGAGGCCGACCAACATGGGAGAAATCCAATCTCGCATTGCTTCATTTTGAGTTGGAAATCGAAAAAAAAGATGGTTTATTAAATGAAATTGAATCGAAATATACCGAGAGCGTTAACAGTCTGAAAGAAGAGATTGGTAGAAAAGGAAGCACACCAATGTTGAGTTTATAAATGCACCCAGAGTTTTTCTGATGACGTTTTCAGTGCTTTGTAAAACATCTCGATAAACGATAAACAGGAAACTATTAATAAACTAAATAAACAAGTTATTGAACTCACTAACAAGAATGGCAGTATGGTATTATAATTGAATAACGAACCATCTAAATTAACAAAACCTAAAGGTGATGAGATAAATAAATAGATAATAGATACAATAATAACTCTTGAATACGAAAATTTATGTTTTCTGGGGAACTTAATAGACTTCGAGATGAGCTAAGTGACATAAGGACGAAACATAAAAACATCCTTTGAAGAAGTTGCAGATCTTTGTAGTACTCTCGCAACAAGACTCCCAAAGAGCGACTGTGTGATTTTCCTTTGGTGATCACATAACGCTCTAAGAAGTAAACGAGAAGGTAACCGTATCGGTGAAGATGTAAAAAAAATAATAGAAGCATGTATCAATACCAATGTTTTTCTTATAGATCCTCCATTGCATATTGATAGACCTATACCAAAGAAAATAATTGAGAAGGAAAATGACCTTAAAAGAGCGGCGATGCAAATTTCTACCGGAATCATGTACTTTTTAGTGATTACCGACCAGGAATTATACAAACCAGACTATATAGTTATGTACTACCATAACCTCCGAGGATTTCGTACAAAATGACCCGAACTGCGTAACAACGTCCGAACATGCAATTACGAACTAATATTTTTCTCTGAAACTTGAGTCAATGATGATTTCCTTATGTCTGAAATATTGACTAATCACTTTTCAATATATCGGCGTAACAGAGAATACGAACACCATAGCGCGCCGGCGGAATTCTAATCGCAGTCCGCACCATTTTTCCTGCTTTATTAATTGATACTCCCAAACACCTTTATTAATGGTTACTTGATGACAGGTTGCATCTACTTTCCGCCAAACTCCAAAGTTGAAAGTTACCATTCTTTCTATAACACTTTTGAGTCTTTTAAAAATAAGTTTGAGGAATCCATATTCATAATTTTTGGTGACTTCAATCTGCCACTTATTGACTGGTTGTTTGAGGACAACGTGTTATTACATCACATACAAGTATTTTCTTGAACATAAGTAAACATGTGAACCCGTTACGAAATAACTTGGGCAGAATCATCGATCTGATTTTCATCAATGAGTTCACTGATGTTTAAAACACCAAGTGCTAGCCCTCTTGGTTACATAGATGTCTATCATCCGCCTATCCAGATATGTTTCTTCGAGCATTATACTCCTGCATTAAAGCCTAACATCGAGATAACTGATTACCAGTCTTTAAAGGCGACTACAATAAATTAAATTCTGTTTACGAACATATATATACGAAATATCCAATACCGACGTCCTTGTTGGTCTTTTTTATGATACTATCTTCAAGCGAATTGATCTGAACGTGCCCAAGAAAACAATTATCACTCTAAAAAAATTATGTAGAATGCACAATTGTGTAGATTTAGTGCACAAATTGTGTAGATTTAGTGCACAAATTGTGTCTGAATGTGTACTTGGAACAACTTTGTGTAGAAAATATACACATGATTGGTCAAAATTAGATGTATATATTTTCTCAATAATTGACATAAAATAATATATAAAATTTTTGCACAAGTGAATGCATATTTTTTGAACAATTTTGTATAGTAAATATTTTAATAAAATCAATATGCATTTTTTTCAAACAATATTGTGCATAATCATTGCACAAATTGTGATCATTTTATGTCCAAAGTTGTGCAACAAATTAGAATTTTTTTTTTTAATAATATTGTTTGTTTTTCTAACACAAAATGTGCATATTTTCTGAAATATGTGTGTGCATAATTCTTGCACAAATTGTGAACATTTTAAGCACAAAATTGTGCCTTATATTAGAAAATACTTTTTTCTTTATAATATTATACATTTTTTATGCACAAAATATGTATGTTTTCTATGTTTTCTTATTATATATTATATTATGAAAACATGTGAAATAAGGAAACCAAACCACAATCAACTACAGAACCTTTAGTCAAAAATTATGTCAAATAAAAAATAATTTTTAATAAAAAAATGGTTTTATTCATCGTAGCAACTCCAACTGGATGTACATAAACTTCTTGGTAAATCCCTTTTGAAATATCGATGTTACATAACTAAAACAAAAAAAAATCGGTGTAAAAATATATAGTTTTTTAACTAGTGGACATAGTACTTATCCAAAACAGTATTATTTTGTAAGGTTAGTTAAGTTTTTTATTTTAAAGCTAAAGCGAGTTAGAGTTTGAGGCATATTTAATACAGATTCAAGTTCTGTGACATTTAAATGTGAACTCTTATTTTTTAAAAAGGGTTAAGTATCTTAAACCGATATATCTTCTTTGTTTTTATGTAAGATTTTATGAAATATTATTATAAGCATTCAATAAGACTGTACCATATAAATTAATCCTAAAAAGCAACACGTTTATTCAGTTGATTGTCTTTGAGTTCAGAGTTATTATAGGTATAAGTACATACCTGTGTATAGCTTAGTCCTATTTGCCTTCAAGAGTACAAAGCTGCAGATTCCCCGGGGTAGAATATTTTAAACAAAATCGCAACACTACTCCTCAAGAAAGTATTTTTTTGATAAACCTGCGGTCTATAAACCAAACAACCTTTTATGTATGTTGCGAGTATGATAATCTGTCGTTTCTGTTGAATTATGTTTCCGAATGTCACCACCATAGCGCCACAATTGTAAACATCGGATGTCTGCTATCCAATCAGGGTCTGGAGGCGTGGGGTTAGATAAAAGATAAACATAATTGTTCAGAAAAAATAAATCATTTTGTTCTGAAAATTTTAACACGTGACGCTATTGGTATTTTTACACAAGTTTTATTCTGAAAATCTGAACAATGTTGTAGTTTCGTAATGCACAGCGATTATAACCTTTTTAGCATTGCTTTGTGGATAAAATATGTACAATTTTGGTTAAAAAACGCTACACAAATGAAGGCATCTTTTTTGAATACTCCTGTATGTATTTTCTGTACAATTGTTTACTATTAATGCACATTATTGAGAATTAATGAATAGCGATTTTTTACCGTGTAAGAATCAAAAATACCCTAAATATGGACGGCACTGTCCGGAAACTTATTGCTTAAACAACAGACTACATAAAAGATTTAAAAGATCTAGTCAACAGTCCGACTACGAAGCCTGTTATAGTCTGCATCATGAAGTTAAATTCCGCTTGTTTGTCACTCAAACTGAATACCTTATATCTAATAACGTAAAGCATAACTAGTCATTCGTTAACAACCTGAAGAGGAATTTCAGCTTTCCATGCCTCATGGAGCACCAAGATCACGTACTTAGCGATTGAAATGAGATAGCAAATGCTTTCGCTACTCATCTTCAGTCATGTTTCTCTGGGAAGAATAACAAGGATGTAACAACTCTCGTTCCTGTGGAATTCGCCAGCACCTTATCAGTTTACTGTCGATGAAATTAAGCATAAAATGAAGAACCTGGAACGCTTCAGAAAGTCTGGTCCTGATGGCATTGTTCCATCATTAATAAAAAACTGCGTAGAACCACTGGCTGAACCTCCCCTCATATTGTTCCAGAAACCTTTCGGCTCTGCTACCTTTCCGGAGCTATCATCACGAACGAAATATTTAACACATACAGAAACTATATAAAATCAGAACACCACCGTTTCGATAAAGGTCGCTCTACTGCCATAAATCTCGCCGTCTTCCAGAATCATCAGTCGACGTTATCTACACCTTGTCCTTGTCCAAGGCTTCTGACAGTGGAAGCCATAAACTTCTGTTAAAAAAAGCTGTCCGAAATTGGTTTTTCGGGCAGTTACCTAGGATGGATTACGTCGTACCTCACCAATACACGCCAGCGAGTTGCTTTGGGTGGAGTAGTCTCCAATGAAGTTCTCGTCACATCCTAAGGATCGCACATTGATCCAGTTTTATTTCTTTTATTTATCAACATATTTTTTCCTGTTTTCAAGCGTCTGAATTTTTTTATATGCGAATGACCTCAAGTTCTATTCAACAACTTGCTCAGATTTAAGTCTGTTGCAATCTGACCTTGACATGTTCGTCATGTGAAATGAATGATTTAAAAGTTAACATTAGTAAATGCTTCTCCATATTATTATCCGTATATTCCTATTAACACAAAATACGATATAAATAATACATACCTTAGAAGTAGTTCCAGCCTTCAACGACTTAGGAGTTATTTTTTTATCAATCTAACATTTAACCTATCTCATAATTCTCAAGAGCTTTAGTCTGCTTGGTTTCGTAAAACGGAATACAAATTAACCTTTTCGTCAGTGCCATATCAACCACATTGAAGGGGTACAAAATAAATTTCAAAAATATATTTTACAAAAATTAAGGTTTCCTTGTTAAAATATTTCCTATGAAACCAGACTGTTTCTCTGTGTAATGAAGAGTTTAGAGAACTCTAGCAAATAATGGTTAGTCCAACTTCAGCTTTATGCTTTACCTCGTTCCAGGTATTGCCAGAAAATAAAAGCATCTGCAGACATTATTATTTTACCTGGTATATTAAGATCAAAAATACTGTTTCCGTGGATTTGGAATAATGTAGGTCCTATTTGGAATAATTATTCACTATTGAATAATGACGATTATTCACTAGTGTTTTTGAAAACGATCATGTAAATAATTTTTAACGAGAACCTCTCCAACCAATTAAAATTTCATGTGAAACGGTGTCGAAAGCCTTTGCGCGGTCTAAAAAGACAAACAAAGTTCTGCCGCTCTGATTCAAAATATTATGAACTTCGCTAGTCGTTGCATAAATAGCATCATTGATTGGTATTCTTTTTTTAAAACCGTATTGATTTTTAGATATTATTTCATACTTAACTAAAACTCAGCATTTTAATAATTTTTCGAAAATTTTTGGAAAGGTGGTAACTACGGAAATGAGTCTATATTTTTTATTTTAAGGGGGTCTGCGGATTTAAATATAGGCTTTACTGCGGACTTTTTTAAATAAACTTGGAAAAACACCAGTTTTAAGTATTTGGTTGAAAATATGTACACTTCAGTTTTGATGTTGTCTGCACCAGTACAATTATTTTTAAACTAATAATATTTAGCTTAATCTCATTTTCTGTTGCGTTTTCTATAATATCGGTTTCCTAGTTTTTCCAAACCAGAATTTCGGTAAAATTCTTATAAGCTTCGGAATTTTGAGTTTAGGGGAAAATAAACGCAATCAACAATGAACTTATTCTCCTGAACTTTCACTAACACCTTCAAGTCATCAAATGTTGGATCATTGGAACCGGTTAGTTGAGTAGACCTTAGTTCGGATTTTGTAGCAATTAGGTGCCACCCCGTCTACTGTATTCTGGAACCTCTCATCTTCTGTATTATCTAAACACAAAATAATTAGAATCAAACAATTCAGCACTGTAAAATTGTTTACCATGTCTCGGTGAGTGAAGTTATAATTAACTGCCTCTGAGCTTATGAAACGCAGTAATGTTATAGTTCTTAGACCTCCAAAATGTTTGTTAATAGCCGTCGATTGATAATGTTTGATGTGTTAAAGATGACGGCATGTTCTTTGAAGAAACGATAAAATTCGATCAAGCTGTTAGACATGTAGTACTTAATAATAAAAGTTATTAATTCTTTTTTTTTTTTAATTTAACAAGTCCCTCTGTTCGTACTAATAAAATTTACAAAAACAACTTAGCGTTTTAGTATGACACCATAAATTTATTCTGTTGATCTATAGTACTATTAAGAACAGGTCTATACAAATGGTATCTCTAATAATTTCAACTTCAGTTTGTATGCCAATAAGGGCAGTATTCTGTGATTTTTGTGCGTCAAACAGTTTTTGCCGAAGTTTTTAAATTCTTTGCAATTAAATTTAGTTTCCTGTTCTAAAACTCGGATTGGTGCTATAAAATTCTTGTTCCTACCTATCAATTCCACAATTGTATCCTCAATTTTTGCTTTGATCACCTAAATGTTTCTGCCTGTAGTATTAATCCTGCTTCTTTGTTCTTTAGGGTTTGAATTTCCTTGGTCAAAAATCATTGCTTTCAGTAGTCTTGGCTAACTGCAATAAAAACTTTTTAGGCTTCGGTAACCTCCTCCACAAAAATCTAGTTGTTTCGACGTAACCTTTCAAAATGACGCTGATTTTCTTTGATTTCTTTTTATTTTGTAGTGACCCTTGTTTATAATTTCATCATAATATTTTTGACACCATACTGACCAGCAAATCTGCTGTCCCCCTGTATTAACTGTTTAGTAAAACGTCCAAAAAACTAGGATCAACAGGCACACATCAAAAGTTTTGAAAATCCTTGTTTTTGCAGCACTTGAATTGTATTAGCATCTTTAGAGAAAACAACTGTGTCCAAAATGAATTTAGTGGTATTTTTACTATATTCAGTACAATAGCGAAGCGCAGAATAACCCTCTTTCTATATAGAATAGAATAGAATAAATAAGGTTGTTTATGGTGTTTTATTTGTGTATTGCTTGAAATTACCATCTAAAGAATGTGTAGTTAATTTGTTGTTGTTTTATGGTTTACGGGCGTTATAAAGGGCCGACAATAATAAGATCATAATTTTTAAATATGGAATTGACGAACTGACACTAAACATTGGACTTAATCACTAACAAAAATTATGAAAAACGCAGAGCTAATAAAACACATGTATAGAACGAGAGCTTTCATGGCTGTGGTCAATTAAGAAATCATGGATCTTGGGACTAGACCTTGTCAAAATCACTTTCCGACGTTTCGGCTTCGATTGCACGAGGCATCTTCAGGGGATCTTTACTTCAGGAGATCAAAACATTGAATCAGTGTTTCGATCTCGTAAAATAAAGATGCTTGATGATGCCTTGTGCAATCGAAGAAAAATCGTCGGAAAATGATCCCATTTTGACACGGCTTAATCCCAAGGACCACGATTTCTTAAAATAAACACATATGCAACTAATCTGCGGAAACTTATAGATCAGCTAACAAACGATCTAAATAGCATCACCATGACTTTTGAGGATGGTTTCCGACATTTGAATTAGATGCGGTAGTGCGCAAATATTTGCCAGACGTTATATTGGTTAATGGTCAAGGATACCAACCTATGCTTGGCCTAGTGAAGAAAGTATGTAGGGCCAATTAGGTTAAATCACATCCAGACTACCTTTTATTACTTTGAATAAATTAACTAAAACAATGAATTCTTTGAAATTTGAACTAAAGAAATAGTGAAAAAAGAAGTCGTAAACGGAACGATATTGTTATTGTTTATTCTCCTCTGCCAATTAGGCAAAGACGTTAACTTTAACTGGTAGAAATTATTAACGAAGATAAAAATGCTATCATAGGATACGAAAGCAAAATCTAAAACATCGTTTTTCGCTTGGTTGCATATAATAGCATCCAATAAATTCTCATTTCTCGATAATTCTAAAGTATAATTATCCATTTTCTCCTTCTTGTCCTTCCATTCCGCCGACAGACTTTCTGGAGCTGGGCAGGAGATAAGGGATGCTAAATGACTATTGAATTGGCATTTGGCAGCAATCTGAGGGCAGAAATAAAAATACTACACTCAGTTTAATAGGGAGTTGCCGAAGTGTTAGTATTCATGATCTTTTGTAGATGTTCCCAAACATCGGATGTATCAGATCAATAGTCTTCGTGTTCTTATTTAATAGATTTTTTTACATATACACCAGATATACGTAAAAAATTGGGATAAAAGCTTGATATTTTCTTTCAAACGCAATATTTATATTTGTTTTCGATTGCTGACTTTTGCAACATCGATCCAGTCTTTAGATTTGTCTGTGTTTATTGTTCTCTTTGAGGTTTAAAGCATTAAAATGGTATATTTTTTTCGCGTTTGTTTTAGATATCTATTAAGGATTACTCAAGGCAAATCGAAGTTTAAATTTGACTTTTGGGTATTAAGTAATCCAATTAAAATTTATCCAGCGATAAATATAATGGGTTTGGCACATTTTTTTGTTTATATATGTACATGGTCATTTTTATCAGTACCGTTTAGTACCATCCGAGGGGTGGTCCACTGAAGATAACTTGTACTATACGAATTATTTTTGAACTTCTACGAACTTTTGTATACCTTTATAGAATTTTACGAAATGTTCTCTTATTAAATTCTCTAATTTTTTTTGAGTTGTTACGAACCTTCGTGAACTTTTTTGAAGTTTTATATACTTTTCTAAAATTTACCCAGACTTTCTGGATTTGTACTATAAACTTTTCAGTGATTCACGCCTCGGTACTATCCTAACTTTACTTTTTTTGTAATATTTGGGCATCTCTTACAGCATATTAATTTTTTTTGAAGATTTCTGGTGTTAAAAAACAACTGCAAGAAGATTATATTTTTTGTTAAAAATAAAAATAAAAAAAGTCATCACATGAACTAGGATTCGAACACACATCCATTGCAATAAAACTGTAGCGCCCTACCACTGAGCTACGAGGCTCACATCGAAAATTTTGCGAAAATTGTTATATCCCAGTCGTCCCAATTTAAATAATCGGTAAATTTGCTTTACCCGGAACTTCCCTCGGTATGAATATTTACTTTTATTAGGAATAGTGAAGTGTGGTCCAGTTTAGTTCCGCACATAGTAATTTAGTAACACATATACTGTCTTTCCAGATATTTTTATTGGGCGGTATTTTGTTTTACCATATTGGATTCGTACCAATATTTTACCATTTTATACTTATGCCACACTTGATTTTTGGGCATAATAAATTGAATAAGTAGGTTTTGCACTGATTTTCTTAAGACAGCCATATTGTTCCGTCATGTACCAAAGTTTTACACATAAGTAGGTTTTTTCAGGCTGACTTTTTATATATTTTATTAGGCCGCCATCTTGGATTTGTACCAAAATGTTTCTATGTTATACTATGTTTTTCAGATAAATTGAATAAGTCGTTTTTTAGTAATAATTGTTTTAACATTTCACTAGGCCGCCATTTTATTTAGCCATATTGGATTTTTACCAAAATGTCATCCACATATGACCTTAACTTTTGTCCAAAAAGGACTCTGAAACTTCGTTTGTCTACGGATGCTTTTAACAAGGAATAATAAAACAAATAGCTTTTAACAGTGATTACCATGACTTTTTCCTTAATAAACTATTTTAAACATTTTTTAATAAATACAAACTCTTCATGTACTGCCCCCAAATCAAACGGGTCTACCAACAAATATGGTTGCCTAACTTACTTCGGCAACATATCTTTACAGCTCGCCATTTTTTTTTAAATCTTAATCTTTGTATAGCTTTTAAAACTACTAATACTATAAAACACCGCTTAATTAAACCTAAAGATAGCATTAAAAAACATTTAAAATCCGGAGTATACTCGTTGAGCTGTGGAGATTGCTCTGCTATCTATGTCGGCCAGTCGGGGAGAAAAATATCAACCAGAGTCCGGGAACACTTGAGCCTTGTTAATAAATATAAGAACTCAGATGTGAATGAAACTAGATCAGCTTTTGCTAGCCACTTACTTTCAACAAACCATTATTTTACTGTTCCTGAAAATGTCCCCCTTTTACATGAATGACCGTAACATGCATTTCCTACGAGTCAGTACTAACCGCAGACGAGTGCTGCAAATCATACGAGTAGTAAATGGTCATTCCATGCGAATTTTACACTATACTGTTTCTACGACTACTACTATTACATAATAATCTTTTAATAACCATAAAATACTTCAAACTCAATCTTATTTAAAAATAATAATTATTGTCATTTGCATTGCTAGGCGGTTATTATGGCGTGTTGACGCGGCTCCCGTTAACGCCATCTTTGTTAAAACATACCCGTCCACAATGAGAACTTTGTAGTTGAATCACCATGGTGCAGCAGAATGAAAATATGTAAAAAACAGTGCACTACGTTCCGAAATTACTATTGAACATACAATAAAGGCTTTTATTGACAGTCGTAGAAAAAATGTGTTTCTATAGGCAATGACTGACAGCGACCATTTTAATAAAAATCGTCAAATTTCTTTTATTCGGAACTTCCCTCGTTAAGATTCTTTCCTTTTATTAGAAATATATAAGTGTGGCCTAATTTAGTTCAGTACATCGTCATTTAGTAACACATATACTGTCTTTTCAAACATTTTATTGGGCGCCGTTTTATTCTATCATATTGGATTTCTATCAGTTTCTTCTTATGCCGCACTTAATTTTTGGGCATAATTTAAAATAAATGGAATAAGTCGATTTTACATTGACATACACTGCCAGTTTGTTACGTCATCTTGAATTCTTACCAGTTTATCCCTATATTACATACAGTTTTCATGCAAAATTTGTCAATTGTATAAGATTTTTTTTACATTGATTTTTAAAAAAACTTATTTGGTCGCTATTTTGTTTCCCTATCTTAAATTCGTACCACAACTTTACCTCCTTATCTCTATATCACATTTAATTCTCGCACAAAATTTGAAATTAATTAATAAGTAGTTTTTTTTCCGGCTGATTTTTTAAATATTTTATTAGACCGGCATTTTATTTCACTATCTTGGATTCGTACCAAAATGTTATCAGTTCAACCTATGTAACACTTGATTTTTGTGCAAAATTTGAGGTAAATTGGATAATTACTCTTTTTAGTAACACTTTAATACTTATCCCCATATGACCCTTAATTTTTGACTAAAATCTGAATTCAATCTGGTAAGTAGTTTTTAAGCTATGCCGCGAACTGACAAACAGACAGACGGACCGATGGAACTGATAAAACATATTTTCACGATTACAAACGTTTTATTTGGCCACCATCTTGAATTAGTACCATAATTTTACTAGTTCATCCCTATGCCACAATTAGTTATGGTGCACAAGTTAAAATCAATCCATAAAGTAATTTTTTTCAGACTGAATTTTTAAATATTTTATTATTTCTAGATAATACGTGATTTTTGTGCAAAATTTGGGGTAGATTGAATAAATAGTTTTTTAAAAATTTTTTTTTAACATTTCACTAGGCCGCCATTTTGATTCGCCGTATTGGATTTTTACCAAAATGGTCAAAAGGCCATCAACAAATGACCGACGGAATTGAGAAAACATGTTTTTCGGCATCTAGGGGACCCTGAAACGTAAAGATCTGAAAACATCTCGGAAAGTGATTTTTTACGATTACAATACTTTGTAACCTATTTTATGTGTTTGGTCGAAATCGTTACGAGGAATGTTCCGGGTAAAGGCTACATTTACCGATGTCTTTTAATTTGCCAACATAATTTTAGGAAAATGTGTTTTTTAAATAGCGTGCTTAGCTAATTTTCACTAATTTTCTGTCGTAGTCCTAAATTATAAGCAAAGTTAAGATAAATATTGTCAATCGAAAACTGAATAACTTTCATCACAACGTACAAACCCTAGACCCTGTTTAACCGAAATAAACCTCTCACCCTTGCCATCAGCGTATATGCGTGATACTTATTATATAATGAAGTTTCTAGGAATAAACTAGGGGAATAAGGTTTATGTTTTGCAAGTGTTTTTGTATATGGGATGTGAACGCTAGGTAACAGGGTAATTTTTCATTGGTTCAATCAAGGTCAGAAAGACAGATATTCCTCTGACTCATATAGATGAAATTTTTAGTTAATGTGAATTAATATCATCTATTATGTTATGCTTCCTCTTGTTACCTTTGTTATGGACAATTTTTGTGGGATATCCAGAATAGTTTTGGCAGCACCTGTTATAACATTTTCATAAAATCAATATATTATCGAAATGTTTATATGTTTATACTTTTTGTCTTCATTTCTTATTTTTAAGGATTTTTATTTTAGCTCCGTATCTCTTAGATACCGAAAAACACGATTTTAGCTTAGAGTAAGAATTTGGCCTGAGCTTTTTAGTATTTCCAGTGATCTGTCTGTAAGGTGTTTACAGACAAAAATCTTATTTTCCTTCAAATTCAATGCGTGTGACACAGAGGTCATTCGTGTTTTAGTTAATTCGATTTTATATAGTTTCGAACAATGGCAATAAATGACAATTCATGTCAAAATAAAATACTGTTTAAAATACATCGAGATTTCAAATTTTTGTGCACATTTTTGGACCTGCTGTATAGAATATTTTGAGTAAAATGACTTTATCTAGTCAAACCAGTAGTGGTTTTGTAAAAGCAAATTCTATAAATTACCCAAAGTAGTCATGTTTATGGTGCATGATTTTTTAAAGCTAGACGAGCGCTTTAATATTGTAGAAGTCCGAGAAGTGAAAGCATCACAGCGTATAAATCGCAATAAAAATTGCATAAAATGCTTACCGCAACAAAATAATAAGGTAATTAACCAGTAGTGGCAAATATTTTTCATAAGATATAGTTTTTTCACAATTTTACGAATAAGAATTTTTTTCCTGTTTAGTGGTCCTTTATAAACATCTTTTTAGTTCTGGAAGGGAAAATTACGGATATAATACCTCTTTGCATAATAAGCTCATACCTAATAGTTTTTTTTTAATTGGTTGTGATTTATTGTGATAAGAAAACAATTTAATGCACAATTAAAATTACACATATTTTCCAATTTATGATTTTACATTACTCAAAAATCTCATCAATAAAATTGTATCTACAATTGCTGTTTTTAATAGGGAATTTTCCTTCATCTTTTGTTTTATATTGGCAATCATTGTCATGCAAAGAAGAAAATGCAGTAAATATTTGAATTTAAAATTCGAAAATTTTTATCAATGTAACAGTTTTCAAATCAGGTTATTATTGATATTTTGTCAAATAGCTGGATCGGTACCTGGTTAGCGAATTGTCGGGCGGCGGAGCGCGTAGGCACCAGTTGGATCGGTATATCATCATATTTAAAGCTATATTACTAAGGTATTATTAGCTTTAACGATGATGAGTTCGCGCTCCGGCGCACACTGGATGGAGTTTATGTCAATAGTTGGACATTTCATTTTTATAATATATTTTTAAGAATACTTTGCAAAACAATACTTTTTTTATTAAAATTATTAAATATTCCATAAGTTTGAAATTAAATAAACTCTGATTGGTTTTTGTAGATGTACAGGGTGTCTAAAGATATCATTCTATCTAGAGAACTATAAAATATAGAGGAAAAATTTAAGTATACATATTTCTTAGGTTATTTTGAAATTTTAATTTAATATATTTTCCTTTTTACAGGGTGCTAATACTAATAAAAAGCTTGATTAACCGACCACTGACACCTTAAACACTACCCTGTTTAAACAGCTTGAGATAAAAAATTGAATTTTGGTAAACAGGTTGATTGTAGGTTGTAGAACTTGAGTAAGAAATATACCAATATTTTTTATTTAAAAAACGAGACGCTATTTGGAAAAACGCTTGAACAGTGTGTTTTATTTTATTTTGGTACTCATTTCAAAATTTTTTTCATTTATACAGAGTGTTTTAAAAAATCAGGTCCCGATGAATTACGATCCTGTTCAAACCGCTTGACGTAAAAAGCTGAATTTTGGCACACAAGTTGATTTTAGAGTATAGAGGGTTTCAGGGTTGTAAAAAAGCCTTTTAATTACTACAATATTTTTTATTTAAAAAACAGTCAGTTTTTCAGGATAACGCTTGAACACTTGTATTTTGTATAACATTATTACCTATTTTAGGATATTTTAAAAATAATACAAGGTGTTAAAAAAGGATCAATAAGGCAATTTAAATACATCTTTATATCCTACCCGTTATCGCCAGACGCGGGCAAAGCCGCGGATACCCTTTAGTTAAATAATAATTTACAACACTTGAAAGAGTTGATTAAAAGAAGCCTTTTTACTAGTGTCTTTCATGTGGCATATTCCGGCAGCTTTTGTGGGGAATTTATTAGCTGCACGTATTTTTTGTTGTAGCTTTGGATTTCCCCGATGTAAACAAAGAAAAGTTGTGACGGCTAAATCTAACTCACCACTAGCTCGTTAGAAGCAGACGTTGTACATTAAGCAGATTTAAAATATGCATAAAATGCTGTGCTGTGTTTATCTTGTGTGTGTTTTATTTTAAACATAAATAAATAAAAATGTTGGTAAAATTTGGATGAATCTGAAAAATTAAAATGAATATTCGCCCTTATAAAAATTCATCTTATTTTAACTAAATTTTAATTATTTTCTTTTAGTGGAGGAAGCAGGTTAGGACAGCATTTTATACTGAATTTAACACGCTAACTTATACATTTATTATCCACCATGTTTGATTATTTTGCAAGATTGAATAAATTAAAATCATTAGGAACTCGAGAAAAATCACATAATTAAATCATTCATCATTACTTTCCTTTAAGGGGGCAGATTGGGGCAGCATTTTATTATGTGTTTATTAAGTGGATATGTTGGTCTATTATGCACAGGCATTAGTTTTGTGGAATGCTTTGGATAAATATATGATAATTAAGAATTAATTTTTGCCTGCAATGTAAATTCACTTATTTGACATTTATGGTCATAGAGAAAACAGTTTAAGCAATTTAAAGTTGTTTAAAAACACAAATGAATCTTCTGAAAACACAATGTAATGATAAAGTTAATTTTAATTTTAAAAAATCAGAATATGAACTGCCTAGAACTTGTCATAAAAATTTTACTATTCTGTACAATTCTAAAACACTTAACTTTCATAGCCCTAAAGACATATTCCTCTGAAATATTTTTAAAAAATAAAAAATTAAGTATACAGATACATACTTTAAAATTTCAAAAACGTTATTAGTTTATTATTATTATAATTTTCACATTTTGGCAAATGTCCAAAGATTAACACGGGCTCGTTCCAGAGTGCGGCGTCTGACCTAGTGCTAACCCGGTACCTAATACCTAGTACCTCCGCGCTGCCTTTCTTTGGCGTCAGACCATCTGCTAACATGATACTTATGAAACAAAATATCTATATAAACAGTAGCAAAAGCTGCGACATTGATAAAATTTGAAATGACAGTGGTTGCCAACATAAACCACAAAATCAAGAAAAATTCCCCTTTGAAAATAAGAATTTTTTGTTGAACTTGGACATAACTAAATAAATTGAAACTATGTGTAATATTGATATTTTAATTGTGTATTCAATCGTTTCATGAAAAACTACCGTTTGTTGTGAAGTTGTTACAAATTCAGATATAAGAAATTAACACCTAAAAAAAGCTGGTGAATTGTTCATTTGTTGCAAGATTTATACATTTAAAAATAATTACTTTTTATACATTCTTAATATTTTAATGAAATTCCAAGACCTGAAGAACCTCCTTGTACCCACTTTTAGCCACAAAAAATTTTAATCTACTTTTATTTTTTAACAGTTAAAAAAAAAGCGCCCAAAAAATCTCGTAGGTTTTGAAATATTACCCAAGGAATAGATCCCCATAATATTTTTGTGAAACCTTACTTAGGATATTTAATATTACGTTGGGGAAGTATAAATTGCAAAAACTGCAAACGCCTTAAAGCTATGAAACAATTTTCAATTTTGATTTTTGTATCCCTGCATATTAATATGTTATAAAAGAACAAATAAAACTAATTTATTGCTATATAAAAACATAAAAATTCAGAGATCATCTCCAAAACAACTCTTAATTCTCTTGTCCACTTTTCCGTCGTTTTATAGATAGCCATAAAAATAAATTTAAGAAAAACCTGGATAACTTCAAACTCAGGTTAACACCACAAAACAACCCTCTTTAGAAAGTAAAGTGAAATGCTAAGAATTTAAAAAACCACCATGTTGTGACTGACCGCGGCTTCTCTGATATTTTCAACGAGGAACGTTTAAATCCTAGTTCTCATGAATATTAACTTTTTAAGTTGATTTTGCAGCAAATTTTTAGCTTTTTATTTTTAAAAATACCTATAGTTTTTGATATGGCTAATTAACAAAATTAAATTCAAAAGACTCCCACAAAAACTAAATAAATAGATTTAGTATACTTATATCTAATGGAATAAAAAGTTTCAAAGATAGATAGGTAGTATTTATTATTATTGGTGTTAATGATATGTTTACAGACGTCAAAGTATTAGTAAAATCAAAGAAAAATTCATGAATTAAAAATATAACGTCCTCTTAACTTGTGGGTGGGTTCCAGCTATCTTTCTCAAATATTGTATCGGCTAATCCGATAAAATATTAAGTGATGCGGTATAGATACAGTATTATTCGGTCATAATACCTATAATACCGTCCTATTTACTTTTATACATGATCTTGGATCAACTGTTTTTGCAAAATTGGTGAAAAATTGTACAGTTTCAGGTAACTTTTTTTATTTGGTTGTTATGCAGACCGCCAGAGCGTAATTTTCATTAGATTCTCTAGCCGTACAGGCAGGTCCTACCTATAAAATGTCTAATCATTTTTTATATATTTAAAAATGTAATAATATTTGCGTATTGAATCCGTTAACTATAAAAACGTTTCTTACATTATAAAGTTTGATATAATCATTAAAATTAAATAAAGATAAGCCGAAAAAATATATTTTGGTTGTCGAGGTATTTATATGTTACAGTTTTTATTCTTCTTCTATATCCATGTTGAATATGTTCAGGAAGAAAATGCTTTGGACATACAACATAGTTCTGATACATAATTTCAAACGTGATAGCGAATATTCTGTGCAAAACAAAATGGCGGGCTAATAAAATGTTTAAAAACTAGGTAGAAGTACTTTTCTGGAATAAATTTTCTTTATCCAGAAAAATAATAAGATACTTTATTTTAGACCATATAAATAAAGTTAGGAAATATAATAAAATAAAAATAAATTAAAAACAGATGAAAGTAAAATAAAAAAGGTATACTGTAGTAAAGAAATCATGGTTCTTGGGATTAGACCGTGTCAAATTGGAACTACTATTCGACGTTTCGCCTTCGATTGAACGAGCCATTTCAGGGATCGTTACTCCCCGATATCTAAACACTGAATTCAGTGTTTAATTTTAATTCTTAATAATCAAGTTCTTTTCTAGGCACACTGGATAAAATATACTTATACCATAATAATTTTAAGTTAAACATAAAATTTAAATTGTTTCAATTTTTTTTTGGCAAGCGGAAAAAATTTTACTTCTATTTAGACCAGAAGTGAATGCTATAAGAAAGGCAATAAAAAACCAGGATAGAAATTAGTAATTTGTTTTTCCCTAGGTCGAACCGTTTAGATTTTACAGTCTCTTAAAATCCGAAACTGGCAATTTTCATATGTTAACATATGATAGGCATGTTATACCAAGTTATTCAAGGCCTAGAATTTTGCACAATTTTTAGTTAAAAAAAATAAAATACAGGGTGGTGCATTTAATTAATGATTTTTATTCGTTAGTTAGTGGTTTTTTTATTAAAACTTATCACATTAGAAATATCTTTACAAGTTTCATATTTAAAAGTTTTCTTATTTCTACATGTAACGGAGGCATGTTCAAAGATATCCGGATCATTCCAGTCTGTACGGTTTTCAAATTAAAAAAGGCTACTTTTATAACTGCAATTTTACAGCAAGTACAGGGCACTGAAATACGATGGAACAAATGTTTGTTTTTATGTGTCCAACCTAAGTGGCCAACTGTCCTTAAATTAATTTCTGAAAGCCCTTTATGTTGTATGCAGGGTATTGGTAGTTGGTACCTTAAAGCATAACAGAAAAATAAATTTTAAATCACAATTTAGTCAATAAAATCTATCCAAAGAAAGGTGGTAAAAAGAAACATTTTTAAAAGTAGTAACCAAATTAGTTTCCAATAAATTATCGTTTTTTTTTTAGTTTAGAAATTTCTGAGTTCTTAATTAATCCTTGAACCCCTTATTTACAATTATAATATTACTAGTAATTGCTGATTGTTTTGGAGTTTATAATTTACAAATTACTTTTTACGGATTTTTTTAAACAAAAAATTACTTCTTGAGGGAGGATTTTGGTCATCGATAGAAACAAAATTGATTCAGTGAGCGTTGTGATTTGTATATCAAAATATAGAAAAGTTCTTAGTTTTTCAATAAACAAAAATACTGACTTTGCTGTAGTAATCTTTATAACAAACACTTGTGACGTTCTTTTACGGTTTACCTCGACGACAAATAATCCGTTAAAATGGTTTTATTTTAAGTATGAATCTATACTTTACTTTTCTACCCATCGCATATGGTCTAAATTTACCAGTAAGGCATATTGTTTTTTATTTTTTAGTATTTATGTAATTTATTTTTTTTTAATTTAGGTTGGCGATCAAGTAGTAGCCCTGCCAGAATACAGAGCATGGGCCGAATTGGTGTCCGTCCCTGCCAAATATGTTTACAAACTGCCGAAAGGACTGTCATACTTAGATGCTGTTACCATTACAATGAATTATACTGTAGCCCACATTCTTCTATTTGAGATTGGAGCACTTACTCAGGGAAAATCAATTTTGGTGCATTCTGTTGGCGGTGGTGTGGTAAGTTATATAGTAATTTAACCAAATCTAATTTTAAGCTTTGGATGAGAATTTCAACACTGGTATTAATTATAATTATCATTGTGTATAAAATTCAGTATATTCGTGTTTATTTGTACTTGTATACTTTATTTGTAACTGACTGGATCAATACAATAGGTTTCTTGGAAATACAAATGTATTTTGTTATTATTGTGATCAACTGGCAAATCGGAATGTAAATGTGATTTGTGTATGATTAATTGAACTAGCAGACGGTGGGTTTCCGGAAGAGAACTTCGCAAGTTTTTTCTGTTGCTCATTTTTCAATGATTTACTTTGATTTACATCTTAAAATAAATTTTAAAGATAAATTAACATTTATATTATACTGCCCTCCTGGGACAACTCCTAAGCACCAAACAGTAGTTTTGAGGTATTAAGCATTTTTGTGGTTTTGTACGCTCTTTTTATACAAGTACAAAAGTCAGGGTATTATTTGCGAATTTTTGAAAACGCAATATAATGCATGTGATTATTTATTATGCATTAAAAAAAGTGGATTTTTGCAGGTAGGACGATTTGTTTTAGCATGGCAGTATAGGAAATATATATAGCAATCAGTTCTTATAAGCGCGAGAGTGCGACAACGGGCACATACGCCGTTAAAAGACAAAAATTTTGGAGGCACACCATCCAAACTGCCAAACATATGCAAAGCTTTCAATCATATCTCTTTAACTAAATCAGATTTTAAAACAGTTCCTTCTGTCAATAATTTTTAAAAATAATTGTCTAAAAATCAGTTTCTGGATCTTTTGAAATTTTATGACGATTTTCTTGTCAAAGGCATTCAAAAATAATTATCTAAAAATCTATTTTTATTTTTTTTACAATTTAATCCTTAAGAGGGTGACATGTGTTTTAACCTTTCTTTTAATGTCTCTGAGGACTGTAAGGGGCTTTTACTTTATTTTTATCTCTTTAACTAAATGAGTTTTTTTAAAACAATGCTTTTATTAATAAACCAATTAATGGATGTGTTTTTACTTTTTTTATAATATCTCTTTTAAAGAAATGTTTTCAATAATAAACCAATTTATAGATATGTTTCTACTTTTTTTTATAATATCTCTTCAACTAAATGGGATTTTAACACGACTCATGAACGGTTTTGAAAATAATAACCTAGTTAGCAATATCTGGATTTCTCGACATTCCTCCCTTAAGGGGGAGAAAAGAAGTGAAATGTGTTTTAATTTTTTTACGATATTTGTAGATTTTAAAACAATTATTTCGTCAATGGCTTTTAACTATAATTTTCTGGATATTGGGAAATTTCATTATTAAGGAGGCAAAAATTATTAAATTTAAAGTTTTGTAAAATATATTCCGCACTAAATAACACTTTAACTCGATTTTATGTTAAGAACTTTTTAAATTTTACGAGCATTTAAAATTTAACTGTTGAAAAAAGCATTGTGAGCGAAGCAGTGTCGGCATGTGTGTATAAAAAAAATCAACTTCTATAACAGATGCAAAGTTTATTTAAATGTGGTAAAGCTTGAGATGTCCATCGGCGCATATAAGTATCTTTTGCCATCGGTAAATAAGATTTCAATGCTGGAATTGATTTAAGGGCTCTTATTTTAGCAAGGTTATTTTATGTTGCCTCTTCAAGAGTTACGGAAAGAAATAATTTATGTTTTTTGGGCACCAAAATGACTTATTAAGGATATTGTTTATAAAAAAATCATAACTTTAAATATATTCAACTTTATTAGTTATTTTTCATTTTTCCATTTTGATTTGTATGTGCCACGAAGGGTACGGGCTCAACTAGTAGCAGGTAAGGTCAAATTTAATACGATCGGTGGTCGAACAGCGCAAAGGTTACCTGTTCTGCACCACATGGAAGGTAGGTCTCCTCAGTGATGAAGATAATGTCCCGAAGCTGCTACTTGTAATTTGAGGACTATGTATATGCAAATTATATATATCCTGAAAATTATGGAATTAATATATTCTTAATATTAATAATGGCGTATCTATATAAAATGTCTATCAAGATTCAAAATTTAACCGAAATATATTCCAACTGGGCCTGCTTACTTTAGAATAGTTTAATCGGGGTGCAATTATTTTCGAAAAAATTCCGATTATAGAACATACACATTTTATCATATTTGATTGGATACTAGAGTACCATATACAACCAACTTCTATAAAAATTAATCCATTTAGCTTTTGATTCAGTCACAACATTACAAGCTACAACTTTGTAAAATTAAAAATTGAATTCTCTTTCTGATCGTGTGTTTCTTTTAAAGAAATTGATTTAGACATGTCATTACATAATATATATAAATTTTATTCTTAATGAAAGTAAGATAAACATGTATATTATTCAGGATAAATGCTGTTTGTAGAAAAATCACGGGATTTTGTTAGTTTTAGTTTATTAACGCCCGCAATCATCTGTCTCATTGTGTAGTGAATATCGATTCATTTGTAAAATAAGTATGCGAAATCGTTGAATTATTGTCTAGGCCATATTAACTTTGTGTTTTTTTTTATCAAAATCCTGAATTTTCAGAATTACCAATCGAACATAAAGAAAACATATTTTGAAACAAAGATCCCGACAACAATAGTAATTTTTAACGAAAATGGTGTAAAATTATTTGTTTCAATAAACTAAGAAAAAAAACACTAAAAATAATTAAAAAAACGCATAAATTATTTTGTTTTTATTTCAATTTACCCCTGCATCAGTCGGATATTAATAAAAATAAATCTGTTTTTTTTTCACGGATTTCTGGGGAATAACATATTTTACGAAAAGTGCATACTTCTAAATAACTTTCTGTATACATAAATTGCTGCTGACTGTCTAAACTAGGCCTAACTTATTAATTCTGAAGGGAACTTGCCAAAAAGACTAGATTTGGATTACAAATATCGAAATAGTCAAATTAAAGTAGAAAATAGCCAATAATTAATGTAATAAAAATAAATATAAATTACCTAACTTAGATTTAAGTTTAATACATAAAATACAAAAGATAGATCAGGACAAAGACCAAGAACAACAGTAAAGACAAAAAAAACAGTCGAAGGATATTTTAAAAATTGTGCATAAAAATTCTGACAACGAATAGAATATAGATATTTTGAATGATTTTTGATTTTATATCATTCGGTACGTACATTTTGAAATTTGGTTTGCTGATTGTATATTTTCGTAAGCTGATATAAAACAGAGCTCTTAGATGATACCTTTGGGCCAGTATATCTACGCCCAAAAAATTAGTGGTGTTGCTCTGTTTAAGAGTCATAATACAAGTATCACCTCTAGTCTTTACCAACAAATTTTCTATTTTATTTTGACTGAAGAAAAAAGATGTAAGTCTGTCTTCAAAACATTTAAAAGTACACTATTTGAACCACACCAGGGGTGCTTTATTTGAAATATTGTTCAGACGATGTTTTACTCAAATCAACAAAAAATGCTGATGCGACCACTTTGCTATTTAATCAACTTATATTTATACATTTGCAAGAAAGGAAAATAATTCGTCTTGGGTGCAAGAGCCCACAGTGAAGCCACACTAGCTTGGATTGAATAAAGAATGTTTATTAAAGCTAAACAGTGGCTAAGAGTGTCTAGGTTTTGTTACATTGTGAAAAGGACATTTCTAATGTCCCTCATATTGCTGGGAAAAATTAAAAGTGAAAAACCCATTTAAACTATGTGGCACGCAAACCCCTTTTCCATTTAATATTTTTGTTCAAACTGGTCTTGAAGTTTTCACTCACGAAAACATAGACAAAAAAAATAGTATCTAGCTTGTTATTAAAGTATGCCACATTTTCAATTTTTATTTATGGTTGAAAAAATAAAAAGGGAAACCTAATAGTTTTTGTAACTTATAGTAACCCAGATGAATCGAATATCTAAAAAATCAGTAATTAGAAAAAGTTAAGATTTTTCCCAAATTTGGAATAATATTGCTAATTCCAATAATCGAGTTGGGCTTGAAATGTAAATGTTCGTAAAAAAATCTATCGACTGCTACTGTAATGTTATTGTTATATGGAGTTTATTGATGCCGGTCACTGGCCGCTGTTGAAGAACGCGGACGTAGTGTCTTATCCCATTATAGTATGAAGAGCAGGTATGCAATATTTTATTGTCGGCGTTGAATAAAAAATGTTTTTGTTCTGCAAACACAATGTTTGATTCAGGAGCATGAGGCTTAATTCATTTATAACGAACTAATTGGAAACTTAAAATATCTAATGTTAACAATTCACTTGGGTATTTTCTGGGAGTAGTTGTAACGCTTTACCGCACATAATTGTAAGTTCAGCAAGCACTCAAGCAAACCCTTTACGCGTACCTTTTAAGTACACGCATGCCAAGGAAATCAGTTACCTTTTCAAGAATGGGGACGGCATTTTCAAACAACTCGACTGAAATTTTCCACATTACAATCAGTGAAGTAATAAAATGTCTGATTAAATACATTATAACCCCGTTATAAGTTTTCAACAAAAACCACAAAGGTAAGAAGGCAGGCAAAACACTGAACTTAAACGTAAAGTTTCACTAAATCATCCACCCGCTTGGGCTGTTTTAATGATTAATCTAGTGAATTAGTCTTAACATTTCATTCCAACTAATCGCGTAGTAACATGACGTTGTACGATAAATTTTGTACTAAATATTCATTGAAGCGTTTTATCTACTTAATTATTATATTGCGGTTATTCCTCTTTTTTTAACTACTCAACGGCAGACGCGACCGCGACATTTTAATATGCGACAATAATTGAGGATGATTCACGTTCTGTGTGTTTGACTTTGCGGTATAAATATATAGAACCAATTTTAATTTCGTTGTTATTAATGGTCTTTTTTTAAGTTGTCGGCCTTTAATAGTGGAAAAACTGTATGTCACCAATGGGCAGTTTTCTTCTTACATAACCATTTTTACATGAAGACCCGGATAATTAGACGATCGCTTTTGCATTTTACTTTGGTTTTTCGTTACAATGCTCCACTAAAATTTAGATCCGTAATATAACTGCAAGAAGTTATTTTTCGCCTCACAATACATTATTAAAAAAAAAATACAAAAAAATTAACTTGAGGAAAAAACCTCACGTAGATACGAAAGGTGATAATTCTTTGGCTTATTCTATGACGAAAAGTTCATATAAACATGGGTCCGCAAATGATTCGTTTCGGAGGGGATGAAGTTGAAATTTTATTTCAGACTTTTTTAAATAACTTTTGCAAAAAAAATTTTTTTTCACAGAATTGGGTAATCGGGTGTTTTTTGAGATGAGAAATCATAATTTGGTATTAGGTTTTATCTAGCACCGACAGGGCGCTACGTAGGCTATTGTTATTTACTTTAATCTGCCATAACTTTTTTGACAATAGAATTTTTAGATTTTTTTGTAAATGAACCTTATTTTTACACCTTTTTAAGCAAGAAGGAATACTTGTTCAACAACGCTAGAGGTCATCGTTTCAAATTTGCAAATATCTGCGTCGATGCTGGTTAACCACTCCCTTTGACGCTTGATGAAGTTGCTGGAAACATTACAGAAACTTAGTATGTAATAGGTATCGTTAAAATAAATAACTTCTATCTTTTAAAGGTGTACTGAGAAATGTTTCATTCTTGAGATACAGGGTGTGTCAAAGTTTTAATTGTTTTTTCGTTTTTCTTACGTTTTCAGAGTTTATTAGTTCCAATTTGGTACATTTATTAGTTTATAACCTCTACAATAACCAAAAGTCAAATTTGTCGTATGTCGTTATTTTTTTGCGCCACCGAGAATTCCACTCTCCCCTATTTTTTTGGAATACGCTGTATAAATCCTAATATCATCATTTGGCTTCCCGTTTTTCCTCCTTTTTAATACCCTATGTTTTTATTATATCTGTAATCGTTTTTTATTTATTTGCGAAAATAGCCGTCGATGCAAACAAGTATTATCAAAGTAACGAAATAAAAAAAAATCTAGTTGGCTATTCCGTGTACCTTTTTTGACGTTTAGTGTAAAATAATTTTGATAGCGAAGTCAACAGCATAATACTATTTTCCGTTTGTTACCTTTTTTGACGTTTAGTTTAAAATAATTGTGATAGTTAAAGTTTCTAAAGTTTTTTGCGCTATTGAATATTTCTAAAGTTTTTCGAGCTATTTAATATTTAAGGATGGTTGAGTTTACAAACCGTGAATATGCGCATATTCATTTCATTTATGGTCTTGCCAATGGTAATTCGTTTGAAGCTAAAGACTATTCGCAGCGTTTATCGAAATCGACGAGAGCTTGATTCACGAACTTTTGCTCATGTTTACATACGACTGAGCGAAAATAGAACTTTTCAGAAGTCTACTCATTTATCAGGAGTACATCGCGCTGTTAGAACTATTGAAGTTGAGGAATCAGTCCTGAATACTGTAGAAAACGAACCGGGTACAAGTACAAGAAAAATTGCGGCAACATTAAACATTTCACATGTGCTTGTTTATAAAATGTTATTGGATAATTTGATAAATCCTTGCCATATCCAAAGAGTCCAAGTTCTTCTTCCGCACGATTTTCCGTTCCCATTCAATTTTTGCCAGTGGTTCATTCAAATGTTGACCCAAAACCCATTCTTTGGAAATAATTTTTTTTTTAATAATGAGCCAAGTTTTTCGAAAAATGCCGTCAGGAATTTTCACAATAATCATTTTTGGGCAGAAGAAAATCCTCATGCGATAGCCGAAAGTCATTTTCAGGGGCAGTTTATAGAAAATGTTTCGGCTGGTATTATTGGAGACCATTTGGTGGGGCCATTTTTCCTGCCGAGGGCATTATTATCGTCAATTTTTGGAAGAACTTCCGCTGCTGTTAGAAGAGGTACCACATGAAATAAGATACCAAATGTGGTTTATGCATGATGGCGCACCGCCACTTCATCTAGCGTCTAAGGAAGTGGGTAACTTGGCACCGACTCAAAAATTTGCAAATTTCTCGAAGATGGTTACCTCTAGAGTTATTAAGCAAGTACGCATTTTCTTCTTAAACAAGATGTAAAAATAAGGTTTAAGGACCAAAAAAAGCAATAAGCCAAAAAATCATCACCTTCCGTATCTACGTGACATTAACACCCTGTATAATAAATCCGGTTCGATTCGGAAAAATATATTTTTTGTTATTCTTGTATCTATGTATTACAAATATGCAATTTTTTGTATTAAGTGTTCATATTGGTGCATTCTGTCCTCCTTCCAAATTTTTAATAGTTTAAATAAGATATTTCTAAGTAAAATTTTAATGTCGAATGTCAAATGACAATAAATAATTTGAATCCAACCGATAGCGGTGAAATGTAGCACACAGCTATAAAATCAATCATTTTTAAATATTTTGAGAAAAGGCGCGTTTTCTGCCATCCTGTAAAAAAAAATGTCAAATGTGACAGGATAAATCACGTGACCAAGTTTTTTATCGTCAAAGACAAGTATTTAAAACATGGTTAACTGTTTCAAACTTGTTTGAAGCTAAACAAAAAAAAAATAAAACTTTAATGCGTTTTTTCTTCTTTAATATAAAACTAGTTTGAAAACCCAATAAAGGATAGGTATCAAGGTAATAATAATAATTGACTATCTGTGCTTAAAACAAGTATTTTAAACATGTTTTTTTTTCCTTTTTGATGCTAAAAACGTCTTTAAAACAAAAAAAAACTGTTTAAAACACATGTTTTGATTAAAAATTGGTACCAGACAGCGTTACTATATCTTCTTGATTGTAATATTCTAAGTACAACCATATGGTTGTCATTCATTTATGTTATTTTGACATGCAAAGCTATTTGTATTTAATTTTCTTTTCAAATTCAAATATTTATTGTGAAAATTTACAGAAAATAATAGGATACATTTGAAATTATATTAAGACCCAGCTAGGGTTGCCAACCATATTTTTAAAAACAATATTATACTTTATTTCGCTTTTGGTTACTATGTATGCAAAATACTGTTTTTATGATCGCTGGTATCCGGAGCCATAAAACCTGTATAAAAGTATAAAAAAAGTAAAAATACAAATTTCCTTTCAGAACGAAACTCAGTGTCAAATAGTTGCCCAAAAAAACACTTTAAAGAAATAATTGGCAACATTGTATAGCCGAAATCTTCCTCTCCGGAGACATTCGTAAAATGCTAACAATTCAGTTTCCTTTTTATATGAATCCAGGGCAAGATTTCTAGACGAAGCCTTCGTCTTCACAAATGCATCCAAGGGAGATGACCGAACAGTGGAAACTGGCATATGGGGTCCCGGGTTCAGTTTTTTTTTAAATAGACTAATTTTTTTTTAATCTGCTCTGCTGAGTAATGCTGAGATTTATGTCATCTTTTCCGCTATTGAACTAATAGAGAATTTTAGATTGACCAATGCAGTATATTTTCAGACAGCCGGAGTGCATTGAACAATAATGGTAGCAGTTCTTAGCCCACCGATGATCACATTACAATCGCAACCAAGATAGAAAGGGATGAAATAAGCAACGGGGGACTTTAGGATATCTTTGGCTTGGATTCAAAGCCACACGGGAATAGTAGGAAACGAAAAAGCGGATAAATTGGCCAATTTGGGAACACTTCTCAGAACTATTACGAATATTAAAATGGATTACAGAGAATTTATCTCTTTATACAAACAACGTTTCTTTGAGAAGTCGAAGGAGAGATAGAAACAGATTTGTCTCACCAAGGGAAGACTACGGAGAAATTCCACAAACACCGTATATCAAACCCTGGTTTACAGCATCAAAACACCTGCAAAGGAAGGAAATTGTTACTTTGTACAGAATCAGAAGCGATCACTTCACAATGCCGACTCATCTCCATAGACTCGAAATCGTCGATTACGGGCCCTCCCTGACCCACTTTACTCTGGACCCTCGTTGCCATTTACACAAAGGGAGCCATCAAGACGTCCGTATAGTCACAGCAGACGTTATATGGATGAGTCAGTCCATTCGTCAAGTGACTAGCATGAACATAACCTTTTTGTAGTCATTTGTTTTCGTCATTTTCGTTACAAAAAATAAAATACTTTACTTTTCTAAAATATGTTGTTTGTTTTAATTATCCGACCTTAAAATATTTTATTTCCCATACAAAAGGTTGCCAACCCTAGACCCAGCCCTATTCACACAGCCTGATAAAAATAAGACTTTCTCTCACTTATGTACTAAACTTCTTTTATACCCATTTAAATATCACTTTAACAAATTTTCTAGTTTTTTTATGCTCAGAGGGCTCATGGGGTTAGCCTTATAGACACCCATGATATATCAAGGTCTATTTTGTCACATTGTTACATGTGTTATAAATATTAATTAAAATAACTCTAGAAAATACCATTTAAAAAACGAAAGTTAATTGCAGAAATTCAGAATTAAATTTCGCATCAGTGTTATGGTAAAAAATTTGAAATTATGTCGTGTTTAATGAACTAAAATTTCAGTTTAACATATTAGCAAAAAAGTTAAAAGGGTGCCCACGTACCACTAAAAGAGGCTTAGAACGATTTGCTACAAGTATTAAAAATAATCTGCTAAAAAATCTAGATTACACCCATTTTGAAAATCAGCAATTTAAAATGTTAAAAATTAAAATGTTTATTAGATTTAAACTCCTCCTGATAACTCTGAAAACCATTATGTAATGTGATATTTTCATTTCATTTCTGTAGAATATCATGGTCTAAGCTAAGCCAATTCCGTTTCGCCCTCTGGATCCTTCCCCTTTTAATAAGAAACTGAATTGAGTTCCCTCGTGTTACTTAGCCGTAAAACTGAAATTTGTTTTATCGGTTATTTGAGTTGTATTAATTACAGATATAAATGACTTAGAGAGATATATACATCTAATAGATACATTTATCATAACTTTATATTGCTGTTTACACATAGATTTTCCGATCATTTTAATCATGGATATATTTTCTGAAATTAAATAATAGGAAGCATATTGATTTTAGTTATGGAATTAAAATATATATTCAAATTCCACTACTAAAACCAACATGCTTTCTTTATATTATTGAACTTTACTGAAACTTAAGGGTACTCGTTTAACTAATCATTGTTATATTTTCGTGGAAACTTCATTTAACTTTTTCCATACTGCACATAATTCATTATTATTTATTTCTTTTATTGGACTGAGCAACGACTTTAAAAATATCAATACAAACGAACTCGCGCCGGGCGTTTTTCAACCTCCTTTGCCCCGGCTTTTGAATAATAATAAACCCGAAGCCAGGAAAGTGTGTGTATCTTCCCTCTTGTCGCGACGAAAGTTCTGGGCCATGCTTTTTATATATCTATAGGGTTGGGGTGAACAGTTAATGTAAAGTGCACACGTTTGTGGGCATGAATTTTATTTGCTGGATGACACTGTGAATATTAATGGCTTAAAGAACATTCGAGAAGGAAATATTTCCGTATTTCATATACATTTATTACATTCATATCGTACAATTTAAAAAAAACTGCGAAAAAAACTATTTCATGACAACGGTCTAGGTTCAGTTTCCTGTTAGTAAAAGGCAAATGGAATTAAAAGCAAACTTAATGAAGACTAATATAGAATGCCTATTAATCATCCAAACATGTAAAGCGTTAGTGGTACAGTTTAGAATCATAATGTTTATACATTTAAAGAATAAATGACATTTATTTTTTTTTGCTTAAAGTTACCATTTGATATGGGCTTAGATTTTTTGCGCTACGATGCAGTGGCGGGCGTACCTTAATCCAATACTTCCTCGAGGTGCCTTTAGTCATTGGGATAATAAAATTAAGACTATTTTCGTGGATTTTAGGGATAGACGCTTTTTATTTAACACATTCTCTACACGACACAACTGCGTAGAAGGCAAGAGGAAACCACTATGTAAAGCACATTTCTTAGTATAATGTTCTAGTGCAGGGCATTGAAGAAACTAAATACATCTCGATAAAAGATAGGTTTCAAAACACTTGCTATCCATCGCCAACGCCCAAATACGGGAGACACCTCAAAAAGAAGAAACGTTTTTTTTCGTGAATATGGTAGGCGATGTTTTGAATAACAATCTTCATCCGTTTTATTAATTTTGGTCAAGGTCGACGTATAGTATATTTGATGGGTGTATTACCCCCTCAAAGGGATATCGATCAATTGGGAGTTTTATTATGGGTAGGCTATATTTAGGAAAAAATATTAATCATTATAGATTATTCAATTTTTAATTTTAAAATATAATGAAGCAAAACATAATTTTTAAGTTCGGAATCGTCAGAATTGGGCTAGTTTTTTTACTAGTATTTGCTATATTATTTACCCAAGTAAATTATGTCGTACTATTAAAACTGATAATTTTAACTTGTAAAAAAATGCTCTCCAACACTTAGATGTAATACAAAATTCCATGCATGCGTCGTGCATGTGAAGAGTCAATGTAATTATTAGCTCAATTTTATCTGTCATTTTGATATTGATGATTATATTAATTGGAAAATCATCTGAAAGGCTTTGTATATTTATAATATAATATTTATGATATTAAGGTAAATCTTATATCTTATATTTCACAGTACTATTGATATATTCAAAGTCAAAACCCATTTTTGACCTTAAAGTTTGGAAGGTGTGTTTTTTTGGGAACCTGCACAAATGAAAATATTTTGATGACAGTACGGATCTGTTTATTTCGTAAGTCAAGGTACAGCTGGGAGCATGGCCGCCTTTTAATTTAATCTTTCCTTTATTATGCTTATAAATATTTTGAGAACAACTATTTTGAATCCAATCATTGGAATAATTGTGTCTAAAAATGACTCATTTAATATCTCTATATCATATAGGTCATGGTAGTTGTTTTGCAATTGGATCAATATTTCTTAACAAAGAAATCGTGTAACCCCGAAAAAATATAACCAAGTTTCGCCATCCTCACAGTCGACTCGATTTCTCCGAAACTGTTCTTTTTATAACCCCTCTAAATTTAATAATTCAAACGTTCTGAACCCCTGGGAAGTCCACTTAGTCATGCAACAGCTAGAGGGGCTTCGTTCTCTATCCGTTTTTATGGAAACATATCATGCAATCTAATAAAATATGGAAGAAAACTCTTGGTCTTTGCTTGCGGCAAGGCAATCTTTGTAGAAATTTGGGTGAGTCAAAATTAGTTTATAAATTTGAAACACTAATTTGTGTTTGTCTTTTTTTTTTTCTTTCAAAATATGTTGGAATCTGATTCTCAACCGAACATAATTTAAGGTAACCGACTGAATAGTATTGTATATTTCAGAATACGGGAAAACTAATATTTTTATTTTTCTTGGTTCTTATTGGCTGAACATAATTTGATTATTTGGTCGAAATAATTAAGATATAGGTATTAAAAGGAAAAGACAAATCCCTTTATTAATAAGGCCAGTTTAATTAAATGTATAGTGATTTAATCGAGTATTATCACTCCCTTAATGTTTAGGAAATTACATTGTTGAACCTTAGTGAGGATTTCTATGCGAGGAGGTATAGCTCGATGAATAAAAAAACGATTCTTCTCAGCAACTGAACGAGCATTTATCGTCATGAATAATTTATGGGAATTTTCAAAAAGAACGAAAATATCTAGAATAGGGAACTTGCATTTTTTATTACATTAATGTATTCTCTTACATACAAAAAGTAAATATCTAAAATATAACGCTTTAAAAATCAATACTTATTTTGTAATAAAGTCCTAAAATTCCGCGCGCAAACGGATCATTTCAAAGGACAGTACTTGGCGCCGTCTATGGTTTGACGTCACATCGTACGAGTATGGCAACGTCGTCAACGACCGGCAAAAATTCAGTATCAGCTGGCTGTCATTTGTCATGGTTGATGGCAGTATTGGCAGTTTTGTTTGTTTTAATTTTGTGGTGTAATTTTTATGTTTATTTAAAAGAAAAGGGTGTATTACTGGTAAATAAATATTTATACGTAAACAACAAACTGAACAAAATAAACTCGAAACTAACAAAACTGTCAGTGTCCTCCATTAACCACAAAAAAGACGAATGTCGTCACGTAAGGACGTCACGTCCCGTTTTTGGTCGAGTGACGCAATTAGAATTTTGAGGCTTTTTTAATTGCCTTTCGTCGACCGGGGAGGCAATAAAATTGATTTTTTTTAGATATATGTTTAAATACCATATGGCCTTATAATCTTTAGTATTTTTTCGTATTTAAAAATATATGCAAGTTCCCTATTATGTCAGAAAGAGAGAGATCATACACACAAGTCATTAGAAACGAATACACTGCCCCTTATGGCAGGGTTGTCAATTTTCTCGGTTGTCTTTAGATATAAAGGTTTTAGACCTGGTATTTTTATAAGCAGCAAGAAAATGTCCATTTATTGAAGTAATACTGTACAGGGTGTTACATTTAAAATAGTAAAGTCGATGCCAATTATTTTTTTACTAATTGTCATTTGTTTATTTTTTTTAATCCTGACGGTTTAGAGAACACAATCAAACTTTTGTATACAATATGTTTTGATATATCTAAAAGTTAAGCTTGTAGACCCATTTTAAAATATAACCAGACACCCTATGCAGGGTCTTCAAAGATATTTAGTGACATACCTACAGATTTTTCTATAAGGGATGCAATAACTTTAATTTTTGGAGTTGGAATAGACAAATCTTTTAAACCAATGCAAAATATATAGGGTGTCCTACAAAAAAAACTACGTTGTCACTTTTTTTACTTCATTTCTCAACCTTCCGATCGTTTATTGGTATATTTTTTGAAGGGTTACCTGACCTGAAACTTACAATTTTCCTATTTGTTTTTTTTTTGTATCTGTTAGAGGAAACCTTGTAGGTATGGAACTAGATATCTGTGTGGAGACCCTAATATTTCAATTAATGAGTTTGTTCATTATGTATAATTTGTCCAGATTGTGCTCTACCAAACGATAGCGACATATAACATATTACAAAATCGCTGGTAGCAGATTCTGCATATATCCAAATTAAGGTAGTATAATTGGTATTTCGTATGCGTGTATTTTTAGAATAAGTTATATTTCGTCACTTTCACTATTGTCAAAAATTTAGGAGGTAGAGAAAAAAATGTTAAATATAAAGTTGTAGGTTTTGTTACGTAATTTACGTATCTCAAAAATGTATGCAGGTGCAACATAGATTTTTTTAATGGAACACCCTTTTTGCTGATTATAAATATACCAGGTTTGTTACCTTTATCTTCAAAATCACCCGAGAAATTTGACAAAAACTGGCAAAGACGCATTCTCATTGCATCCACTATGTCAGTTAAGAAAATCGATAAATTACGATTAATCAAATATTTCTCAAAAATAAAGCATTTCACATAAATGTTTAAGCTTTGTATAATAATTCGCTAATACCATAAAGCAGATATTTTCGTACACCTAGCGACCCAAGATGATTACGAAGTCTGGACTCATTCTCATCAACACTAAAGAACATGTAAAATTCCATTAAAACTTTTGCGTGTGATGGGCGATTTACACATTTTGCTTATTTGCAAAGAGAACTCTTCCTGTGTTGCCTATCCCGAAGATGCCCTTTAGTCGGATCGATATGCGTCTGGAAAGACCAATGGACGCCAATGCGGGCGTCGCGACGCCGCCAGGCTACCTGTTGATTTCGACGGTGGGACAAGAGGGTGAAGGACCGCGCCATGTCTGGTGGTGGAAATTTTATAGTCGTTGTCGTCAAGTGCCTTCGACTTTAAATTTTCATCGGTCTATGGGGGAGTTCTAGGAAAAACTAACTATGAAAAATTATTGAATGTGTCATTTTGGGTATTAAAGATCTGTTATATCTGCCGTGCTATTAATGCGGTTTTTACAAAATATTGCTTAAATTGGTGCGCTGGGCAGTGGGCATGTTATAACTAAATGTAAATAAATCTAATTTGAGGTAAAATATTTAAAAGTACACGTTTTTACCTGGCAGCAAATTTGGAAAATGTAGTACAGTACTTTACAGTTCTAAATGCTTTTTGTTATCTGACGAAAAGTTTTCAATCTGGGTTTAAACTTTCTATTATCAACCAGATATAATTAAAAATTAATCTATTTATGAATCCAGTTTAAATTGACTTCTTCCGACTCTCCGTGTAAGTAATGTATATTTTTTGTTTTTTTGTTTTTGCTAATTTACATGCATTATTTCAAATTTTATTAAAGATCCATTTTACATTTTTTTGTGCAGATTTTTAAACGTTAGCCTCATCTCATTTTTAGGGTTTTAGATATTTTCCCACCTGACAACATTGGCGGTTACTGGTTTTGTCACACATTAAGAAAAAAGTGACTTTTTTTAAGATGTTAAATACACAACCCTAAAAATGTACATGAAATTAGCAATGCACTTTAATAAAAGACTGAAACTTGAAATATTGGGCTTTTTTAGTTTGATAGTTTTTACTTCCCGCTTTACATGTCGATGTTGATAATAAATTTGTCTTAACTTGAAGCTATTGAGCTATAGATATCACTAAAGGGTACTATTTTTTTCTTAACCAGACGTCTTATAAGTAAATGTCTCGATCCTTTTTTGGAATCGTAGGTATACCATTTTTCGTCAGGTTGTAAAACTACGGGACTCAACACTTGTATTTTATCTGATGCTCCTATAGGATCTCCATTTTTTAAATTTGTTAAAGTTTTTTCACACCAAAATGTTTCCGGTTTATCGCTATATCCCACTTGATTTTTGTGGAAAATTAAGGCTGTATTTGATAAATACTTTCTTTATATTGATTGTTTTGAAACATTTTGTGATTCCATTATCTTGTTCCGCCATTGGATTTTTCCAAAAATATTATCATTCCACCCTCATATGACACTTAACTTTTTCTTCAAAATTCACAGTCAGGCGGATAAGTAAATTTTGAGTATGCCGCGTTACTTTCTCTTTTCAAGGGATCGGTCATTGTTTATTACCAAACGGAAACTTTGTTAAAATGCCGCATTTGACATTTGCTACTTGTTAAGCAGTTTATGCGCGGAAACAACTTGTTAGAATTCTTAATGACCAAATATACAGCTATATATGTTGTGACAAAACATAGATTATCAATACTGTTTATACTTGATAATTGACGAATGACACCATCTGGCTGTTTCACTTCATTATCACCGATTTGTTCGGGTATACATTGAATCCGTAATGTTAATGTATTTTTGATTAATTAATGGTCAGCGCAATATGTTGTAACTAACATACATACCCGTTTCTCTTCTGGCATACAATATTAAATACACTCTCGAAAGCATATTACTGTACCACATTGTACATTGTTTTTACCTTTAAATCATGAGCAAGCGGCAAACAATAATCAGTTGACCGGAACTGACACCATCATAACTGTGTAATGGAATGAATAATTTGTCTTTAGGTATTGTGCGTATTTGCTGTGTAATATCGAACAAAAAATACACATTTGCATAGTTACATACAAACAAAAAACAATCTTTGAATTAAATTACTGATTAAATTTGAGTCTTGATGGACCAGAGAACACATAAGATCTTATTTTTTTCTAAATTATGGTGCATAGTAAATTCATTCGGGTTATAAATTTAGTTAGATACCTAGTGGTCCGTTCTTCTAGGTCAAACCTGATATTAATTGGAAAGTTATTTTTTAAAAGTGGAAATTTGTATGTGTATTTGTGTGATGTCACTATCCGTCTTTCAAAATTAAGTTTTTAGCCTTAAAAATGGAATATATACGTCAAAAAGTCCCATATTACAAGAAAAACAAATTAACAAATGGTCCTTATTATTTAGTTTGGTTTGGATCAGTATCTGTGTATGATTTTTCCATGATATTTAGTTACTTATATTAGTTCATATCTTAATTTGATTAAAACCAGTGTACAATTTCTCTTTTTTGCAGACTCTTAAAATATCTAGTATATGTGCCACTGAGTCCAGTGACTTCCTCGTTTTTTCGGCATTAAAATGTTCACTATATCTACTAATTCGGCTTACGCGTTTAAAATATGATTTTCTTTAATGCATACCCCAAAAAAAGTATGGACACCTAAAATCATCAAGTATCAACGCTAATGACTACTACAATTTATGGCAGATATTTACATATCATATTTATCTTCGTTGATTTGATTAAAATCGGCTTACAGATTTCCGAGGTATCAGTTTTTACAATACATACATCCCTAAAAATTATCAAATATTTATGGCAATGCCTCCAACATTGCCATGAGGGGCATTTTTATTCCTTAGTGTGACACTATGCAGATTATTCTATTCTCTTTATTAGATATATTTGAGAACAAAAACAAACACTTTTTTTTAAACCCCTGTTGCCAAATTTGTCGAAATTTAATAGTAACTTTAAACATTTTAATGGAACACCCTGCATATTGTTCGATTTTTCACATTTGTGTATCAATTTGTTTTCAATATCTAATTTTAGTGTTTCCCGAAATATCGACACTAAATTTTAAATAAATGGGTTTTAAAATGTCCGGAGAGGTTGTCCGATACCTAACTTCTATTCCTGCCTCTTGCTCTATTCTCCCTCTGTAAGGTCTCTTGCAAACATTGCTTTGGCTATTCCAAGATATTTTGGTTGTTTTCTCTAATGTCATTGTTTTGAATTGAATTGTTTCAGGACCCATTTTGGCAGTCTTTTTTCTCCCTTTCTTTGACGTACTTCTTTTTTTACTATATCTCTACATGAAATTCTTAACGATCTTTCCATTGCACACATCGCTACAGCTTCTGATTTCTTTAGTAGATTTTACTAAGGTGTTATGTAATGTTATTTTATTTCGTTTCCTATTAGTCTGATCCTCGATATTCCATTTAAACAGCCAACAGACGTTATTCTTGCTTTAATTTCTTAATCACCGGTTCCTGTTCTAAGAAACATAGTACCTAAGTAGGTATAATCTTCACAAAAAAGAGCTATTCGTGGCGTATAGCTGTTTATTTAATAGTTATGCTCCTATAAAATAACCTAGCCATCCGCAAATTGCAACGTATATAAACATACCGTTCTTAAATCTATATCTGTTATAACATTTTCTTTTCTATTTAAAATAGTGATGCGGCGGGACGAAACGAGGTTAAGGCTTCATCGCGTCCCGACTCTGGCTAATCTTGTCTCGTCTCCTCTCGTCTCGAAATTTTTGTCGAGACCTATTCAGTTAAAAGTTAAATAAACATGTTCGCTGAAGATGAAATTTTAGCTATAAACACTCACCGTGTATTAGTGAATCGCACCTGCATGGATGCTAGTCCCTTGAAAATGCCTTCTAACCTTTTGTTTGATAAATTTGATTACTCAAATTATATAACTACATAAAATTTTATCAAATTGCTTTTATTTAGCAATCGTAATTTTTCGACAGTATAACAGTGTAGACTTTCCATCAAACATCTTGCTGAGTACGTACATTAACATGCTATTTAATAAATTATTAATTTTCAAAATGTCATGTTGATAAAGTAATTTTTTGACATTTATTTTTGCTACAAGTTTGAACTCTTCCGGGCTATCTGTTCTAACAATGTGGTGTTTGCAACAGAAGATGCGTTTGTATGCTAAATAATAAATATTTCAATATATATGGACTGACACCACAAGAATAATTTATCTCTTTTTATACCGATATCTTCAATTGCTTCACAAATACAATAAAGTAATAAAGAGCCCTTTTGCAGCGATGACGAGAATAAAGAGTCAGACGAATATAGATTTTATTTTGAAAGGTTCTTCGATTAAATTATGAAAGTCTCCCCCAGGTTCTTTGACAAACAAAGCAATAACTATAATTTATTTTCATTCATTTCCATGCATAAAATATTTTTTTATGAAAAGTGAAAAAACTAAAATTATTAAATACTTTTTAGTTCATTGGCGGTTCATTATTTTGCGGTTTGCCGCTATTGAAAGGTAGGCTTTGGATTTGTATATTTTTGCTTTAAAGCATCCAAACGTCAAATTCGATATGTTTATTTTCACCTATTGCGGCAAGAGGTTGTTCAGTTTTATTTCATTATAGTTATAATTGTTTATATGAAAATTAATTAAAATTAAAATTACTAATAATACACTTTAACACATACAATGTTAATAAGTTTTACGGAAATATTTCAAATTATGTAAGTATACACTTATATACATTTCAAAATAGTATTTGAAATTTTGCTTCAGTTGCGAACTTGTTACAAGAAAAATGCCTTGGTAGACAACACTATTGAAAAACTGAGAAGTACTTATCTAGCGTATTTTTGATGCTTTTGATTTATTGCCATGTATCCGTAAAAAAATCGACCATTGTGCGGCCCTGGCGGCGCACAGTAGTTCGCTCTCTTGTAAAGTTTTGGCCAAAACTCAGTATATCGAAAACCTTTATTTTAGTGAATATGTTTAAAATATGTTAAAATATATATTTTAAAATCATAACGGTGTTATTTAAAGAATGTCCTACGTAAGATCATACACTTTAGAGCACCTAATTATAAGCGTTTTACATACAAAAATCGACCAAAACTTTCAACAATTTAATATAAAAAACGAATTAAAGTACCCGTTTAAGCGTTTTTAAAATAATTTTAAATGGTCAAATTTATGCTGAGGCTATACTTCACATATTCTCTTCTTAAATAATATCGGTTTTTATCAATAATTTAAAAATAAATAACACTAATCATTTTTGCGATTTGCATTTTTGCAGTAATTTTTATCTATACAGCCAAATCAGAGTCATCCAAGCTGATCCAAGTTATTGTTTTTAGCTAAAAGTAAGCCTCACAATGTCCTTTTAAGGAATATTGCCAAATTAGCTGCTACTATCTGCTATTCAGTTAGTAATATTAATATAGGTTGGCTTTGGAAACATGGTTTGTTTACTTTTCACGCGTCGCGTCATTCTTAGTTGTTATGGTGTCAGTTCAGTTATAACTGAAGAGTTAACATTAAAAATGCAAGTAAAAAGAAAAATATTGTGCGATATTTTAATAGAGAACAACGGAAATGAAACTTTTGTTTTTAATTACCTACAAGAAAAATATCATTTTTCTGGTAATAGTGAAAAGTTAGCGTTTGACGGTTTAAGGCGCCATTTTTTGCCGCAATTTCGTAAAAAATGGAAATTGGCAATTCGCAATAGAACTTTTTTTTATAAAAAATGTGCTTCGTGATTGGAAGGTTCATTGACGCTGTTCAAAGGAAAAGGAGGGAGGCCAATTAAGACTCTAGAAAACTTCCGGTCGCTCAAAACGAAGAAAAGTGTCCTCTTTAAGTAAACATACCAACTTATCTGCCGCTGAGTTACAGCATCTTTTAGTATTAGTGTTAAATTCATCAGGTAAAAAACACGAAGCTCAATTAATTAGTGACATTTTGGAAAACGGTGCAAAAAATTATAAAAAAATCACATGTGATGACATTCCGGATTTGTTTACAAAAGAAGAAGCCTTAGCGTTAATAACCGATACAAAACTTTCTAAATATCAATATGAACATTTGCGAAATCAGTGTAAGCTTAAGAACTATCATATTTTTCCTCGATATGCTTGTATTTTAGAAGAGAAAAAGCAATGCTATCCTACCAAAGAAAAAACTGTTATATCTGAGAGTGGCGTAGATGTGGAATTAGTTCCAGATATAAAAAGTAATATACTGGCAACACTACCAGAGACATCAAGGTTAGTACTAAAATCAAAATGGGGATGCGATGGTTCATCTGGTCAAAGTATCTACAAACAAAATTTTTCGAATCCCAATTTAACTGACGAGTCTGTTTTTATGTCATCCCTCGTTCCAATCCAACTAAATGACGTTTTAGATTCCACAACTTTTTTTTGGAAAAATGAGCGACCATCATCCACAAATTACTGTCGACCAATTTCGTTTCATTTTGCTAAAGAAACAAAATCGTATGTTACTGATTTTGTTAATTCCATAAGTGACCAAATATCTAAATTGTCAGATACTAAAATTGAATTTCCTGGTAAAACGGTATACGTTAAGCATGATTTGTTTTTAACAATGATTGATGGAAAGGTGTGTCAGATTCTAACAGGCACATCATCTTCAGCGTGCTGTAATATATGCGGGGCAAAACCTTCCGAGATGAACAGTATACAAATTATTCAACAGCGACAAGTAAATCAAGATGCATATAAATACGGATTGTCACCTCTTCATGCTTTAATACGGTTTATGGAATGTGTGCTTCATGTTTCTTACCGTTTGGAATTTGTGAAATGGACGGCCAAATCATCGAATGAAAAAGAACTTCTAAAATCCAGAAAATCAAAAATTCAATGTCAGCTCAAAGAAAAACTTGGAATAATTGTTGATGTGCCAAAACAAGGTAGTGGCACATCAAATGATGGCAATACAGCAAGACGATTTTTTAAAAATTTTGAACAGGTGTCAGAAATAACTGGATTTAACAAAGAAATACTTAGACGTTTTGCAGTTATTTTACAAGTTATTAATAGCCGATGCGATATTAATGAGACAAAATTTGAAAACTATTGCTATGAAACGGCCAACATTTTCATTCAGCATTATTATTGGTATTATATGCCATCATCATTGCATAAAGTTTTAATTAACGGGGGTCAAATTATAAAGTCCATCAGTCTTTCAATCGACCAGTTAAGTGAGGAAGCAGCAGAATCTAGAAATAAGGATTTTAAAAGATTTAGGCAGTCTCATTCTCGAAAGTGTTCTCGCGTTTCAACAAATGAAGATGTAATACATGCGTTACTTATTTCTTCTGACCAGGCAGATCAAAAATAATGAAACAGAACTGTACAGCGATTCTATAGACCTTTTAAATTAATATCAATGTTATTCTACACTTCAACTTTCTTTTTACTTGATAGCTTAGGAACTATACAGGGTGTTTTCAAAGTTAAGTCATTTATTTTAACAGCATACAGAGCTTGCCAAAAGAAATTGATTTGCCAAAAATCACCTACATAAAAGTTCCATAGTAAAGTACAGTGTGCCCAAATTTGATTGCCAAGTGGAAATCTTTTTTATTTTCAATTTTTCAGCAACAACTTATTCTTGATAAAAGTTGGTGCTTGAAAAAGGAAAGCTTTTGACAATATTGAACCTGACTGTACCCTTTGGGATATGCCAGTGCAATTGACAATTTTTATTTGTATGGCTAAATAGGCCTCTAATCACTATCTACAAATAAAATTACCAAATTTCAAAAAGTTGGTTCAAAAATTCTAACATAAAAAAAAATTAAACTAATTTTGAACACCCTGTATTTTGAAAACTGAGCGACCGACGGAAAAATGTTATTCTTTATTATTGTCTTAAAACTAAGTAAGCATTCATCCCTTTTATTTTGTAAAAAATGTTAGGAAATACCCTATTTTAGGTCGCATATTATTAGCTTATTGTTAGATTCTTTTTGGGTGCTCCTGTATATTGCCAATTGTAATAAAAACTTGTATATTATCAAAATATAATTAGACATGCTTAAAAAATAGAAACTGATACATTATTTTTGACAGATATAATAAAATATAGGTTTTGGCCACATGTGTCCATAAGGGCGAACCAGTGTGCGGCGGCGGCGGTGATGGTATCATCCTGGATAAAAATTATAGTTATTACACATTTTTTGTGAAATAACATGATAGTAGAAAATATTACATGTTAACTCATGAATTAAGGTATTTTTCTCACACCTGTAGTTGCGGTTTAAAATTTTCCAACTTCTTAAATTTTACGTTTTACATAAATTAGATATTATTATGAGGCTAGATAATAAAAATAAGATGAAGAAAGAAGGCAAACATCTAATAAAAATTTTTCGATTGGTTATAGTTTTTTTGTAATTTTTCAGAAGTATTTTTAATGTTTCAAATAGATAAGTACGTGCATTTCCTAAAATTGTTTAAAATAATATTTTTTATGTTAATTATGAATTGAATTTCATTTAACACAAAATAGTTATGGTGATGAGCTACCACTTTCTGCTTCAAGAGTAGAAAATTAAAAACAAATAGACCTAGGATGTATCAAGGGTATTTTAGATTGTTAAGTGTGCAGAAGCTATATCAAAAATGGGCTGTGAAAAATGATTAATATTTTGTGGAGTATTATTTGGCATTTAAATTTCAACAACTCTACATTTAAGAATAATTGAAAACTCAAAAATATTCAAGCAATTCCATTTATATATTTATTTTTGTACTTTATATTTTTTTTAGACAGCCTACACTCAGAAACATTAATGGGCCAAACATTACGTGATAATTAATTATTTATCGTGCGCCTGTACATCATGTAGTTAAAAAAATTTGTATTGTGCTCATTATTATTATTAGTATTATTAAAATATATTTAAAGGCACGAAAACCAAAATTTAAAATTATTAACAAATATAAGAAAGGAATTTTAATTATCTAAAAAACACTCATGCTTTAGAAACAATCCAAAATTTAGTAAATTTTTGCAATGCAACATTTTAGTAAAACAAATCCGAAGAATTTTGTTGGTGTAATAATATCCTTTGACATAAATGGAAAGACATGTATTTATATCTTTAAGATGAGGGTTTCTTTTATTAAAAGTCGAGACGAGACGAGAATCTCGTCTAGTCTCGTCTTCAGGATCGGAACCGAATGGCGTCGAGACGAAACAAGAATACAAATTTTGTCTCGTCTCATCTCCCATCATATCTAAGTTAAAAGTGCTCTTCGAATGAACATTTTAAACCGCATGTAGATTACAGCAACTTTGTCTGAGTCCTTTGTACATATAAAACTCTTTGGATGATTATTGCCGAGTTTTATTTGTAATTATGAATTGTCGTGTAGATATCAGAGTAAACCTTCCATAACTGTGGTACCGGTACTGTGTAACAAGAGATGTACTTCTTGCTTTGTGGCTGCCTTCTCTATTACTTGTTTTAAACAATTTGTTGTAGCATGTGATTCCTGCTCGAATGCCGCTGATGCTTCTCTTCCTCTTTATTATGGAATTGTTTTTTATCAAACTAATATCCTCCCGTAGAGCCTAATACGACATACCCCTATAGTTGACGCAGTTCAATTTATCACCCGTTTTGTACATTAATATGTTCACACTTTTCCAATCTGGCATTGAGTTAGATTTCTTCCCACTTGACGTTTTAAACTTCTTTCTTTCTTTCACTTTCTTATTGTAAAATCTATATCCGAAACGAATTGCAGTTTATTAGTAATTTAGTTTATTAAGATCTTTGGTATGGTGCTTCTGATTTTTATTTAATTTTGAAATTTAAATGGCAGTATCTCTACAACAATTAGCAATGTAGGTAACTAAAAGTAACATAATACCCGCCCATATATTATTTATAATTTTAAAGTTATAGAAATAAAAAATAAGGGCGCATCTGTGTAGGATTTATGTGTTCGAAACACCCATACGTGATAAGAGAGACGATTTATTTAAATCGTTTGTACAAAAGGAAAAAAAGTCCAAGAAATAAACATAATTATTACAAAGGTCTGTAGATAACCTCATAATTAAAGACAGAGAAAATAATCATTTTTTTGTTTTCACAATATCCACGGTAAATGCACGGAAAATAAACAATAACAATGTTTTAATTACAATAGCAGATAATTTACATTTTTAAAGTAAACAAAGCGTTACTGAAAATATTGGACACAATCATCAATTTTATTACTAGAAAGTTGCAATTTACTTCATGGAAATATGTAGGTTTTTTTACATGGCACACAAATGATTGGAATAATACATTTATAGAACTACCTATTTGTAAATTCTAATAACTGCTTAGGTTTATTTTCTACAGAAACAAATCTTTCTGTAGAAATCTGAGGCATATAACCTAATACAAGGTTGATTTTGGTTTTTTGGGGTCATTCGAATGAAAATTTAAATATCAGAACTTGTTGGTTTTTTTATACCAGTGCAGTATAATATGGTTTTTTATTCCTAATCAGTTTAGTGTAAAAAAACACTGTGGTTAGTTTCCCTTTCGACTGTAAATTGGATATATTGGTTATAGCCGTAGAACCTCCTCTACCTCCACTTTGGACGCAAAAGTAACTAAATCGTCTAGGTATTTTTTGTATAAACGGTAGACATAAAAGATAATTTAGTCATCCAAGAAACCATTCATTACATATTGAAAAATGACAGGAGAAAGTCTGTCTTCCTAAGGGGTGCCTAGAATTTGCTTGTAATATTTTTGTTTAAACTTGCAATAACTACTATCATAAATACATTTTAACATTTCTGAAAAGTTCTTTAAGCTAGGATCTGTATACTGGTTAATTGAATCCCAATATTTTATACTATTTTTGCTAATGTGTACGGGATGTTGCTAAACAGCGAAATGCTATCTAGGCTTATTAAAACATAATTGTGTAGAATTTGTTTTTCATTTATAAAATCACAGTATTCATTGTGTGTTTCGACATTTACTTGTATAATAATAAAAAGTTTTAATACGAAATATTCTTGGATTATTTCAAAGTTTTATTTTATTTAATGTTCATATACACAGTTTTAATGCGTAGATATGAACGTTCTTATTTTTGATGGAACATTTTTAATATTGATACGGATTAAAATAATGCTTGTATATATATATATATATATATATATATATATATATATATATATATATATATATATGTTTCCAGCTATTTTCAATAACATATTTTTTAGTTTTATTTATAAGTTCTATTGTAAATGACAGGCTTTCAATCTCTAAACCTGGGTTAAAGTGTTAGTCGCCCTTAATAAATTAAAGAATTACGGGGGTCGTCTAACTTGCTCGAATCCCAACATTTACTTCTGTAATAAAAAGTTTTAATATTCTGGGATTATTTCAGTTTTATTTTATTTAATCTTCATATACACAGTTTGTTAAGGGGTAGATATAGATATATCAATATAGATTATATTGATAAAGATTAAAATAATGTTTGAAACACTACACCTAGTGATGTATAGTAGTGGGGATCTGTGATACAACGTGTCATTATTGGGCTTTATCTTTAGTATTTGACCTAGGCAATCAAATATCTTTCGGGAACCTTTCTATTTTAAAAAAAAGATACATTTATACATTTCCTACAATTTTTCACTATATTTTTAATTGAAAATAATAATTTAAGCTGGAATATTTTCTTTTCTGTCGGTTGTTTTATCTACATCCCCAGTGAGGCGCAAGTTCTCGAAAGTGTTGAGTAACTTAGTCATACCGCGTTATCTTCACGATTCTAGGTTTTTTTTTCTATTACTCATAGCTAATATCAGGTTTATCATTGATTTATTCGTTTTATGTTCGAACATCAAGAAAATAGACGTTATTTTGGATTTCCTTATAACACAATTTTGTTGTTGCTAAGTTGATTAATTAACTAATTTAATATTAAGAGCACTAATTATAAAAAAATATTCGAATTCATTTTAAAACGGAATGTCGTAATAATCTTAATTTAATAGTTTAGTGGCTAATAAATTTATAAAACTATCTGGAACTAACATCTAAGCTCAGTTTTCCAATATAAATTGAACAGCAGACGAAATACATCTCCTAAATTGCAGCCACACGTAATACATGTGAAATTTAAACTGTCGAATTGAAATCTAGCAATATTCTACGGATCCCTTCATCGAAAGGGCGGAGGAAATTCCCGTCCACCGTCAAGAACCGGAAATTGCGAACAAGGGAGTTTTCTTGTGATGAGTTTATCCTGATATTTGTGACCTCTTGCTAATTAAATTTGGGGATATTCCCAGATATTCTTTTTCCGAGATAATTTTTTTTTTTATTATTTTTTGTAATGAGCTTTTACAATTAAAATGATAAAACTCTCTATTTATTGGCAGACGTAGAACTTTTATTATTATTATTATTTTTAATAAAGAAATATTTTCTGTTTCAATTCCCATAAAGAATAGAAATTGTAAGGGATAGATTGTTATTGATGTGGTCTCTTTCATTCTCAAATATTTCAAATTTTATAAACTAAATATCAAAATTGGAGAGCTCAGTGTAACGTAAGATTTTATTGCTAACACATGGAACTTTTTTAGGATGCTGTAAGTTTTAAAAGTCAGGTTTGTTTGAAAGTTGTTAGATATCTATCTTTACTGATTTTGAGTGTATATGTCAAGAGGGGGAGGTAGTGTAGGTCGGGACGTTTTTGGTTTAATTTCTTTTCAAATAACTTGGGCGCTGCGATGCTAACGGCAATTTTAGAAAGAATGCTATTATTAACTTGAGTCTAGCCATCACTATTTTGTTGTGAAGGAGAGATAGCGGAGATGCTCAGGGAACGTTCTGATTAGCTGTGGAGGAGAAGTCGCACGCCTAATATTGATTTCTAATTTTCATGGCAAATTTAAAAGTAAACGAAAGATAACCGCGTTATTTACCAAGAGCTAAAATGGTAATATAAATCTTGTGACTGTTTTTAAAAGTTTTAAGGTTACTTTTTTGTAGCTCGCTTAATTATACAATTTATTTGTTGAAATTATCCAAAAATACTTGAGTAAAATTTGGTTAATGCAAAACTGATTTTAGAGCTTTTGAATAAGTTAAAAATAATATTTTTTTCCATCTTGGAAATTAATGTCTAGTACATCGAGTAGAATGTTTATTTGTTACTATCAGCTATTTTCAATAATATATTTTTTCTTTTCAGTTTTATTTTTTATTTCACAATTTTTAGTTTTATTTATAAGAAGTTTTATTGTAAATGGCAAGCTTTCAATGTCTAAACCTGGGATAAAATGTTTGACGTCCTTAATAAAATAATGAATTACTGGGGTTCATTTAACTTGCTAGAATCCCTGTAACCAATATAATGTAAAAGGCTCTAGCTATATATAAGTATCTATATAGAATTAACAATACAAAAATTAAAATGTTTGGCAAAATTGAACGCCGGACATCTAAAAACCATATGACGATTGTATTTCAATGGTGTTCGGGGTTTTTAGGGTCACGAAGTTTAATTCTTCTAATCATTTTAATTTTTATGAAATTGTATTGCTAATTAGAGATGCAGTAATGCAAATTGTTTTCAGAAATAGTAACCTTGATTGTAGCAAAATTGTATAAGCAAAATACAACAAATATTATTATATTTGTTGTATTAGAGACGTCCACAGTTTTAACCACCTCGTATACTTTGAAGCTGACCTCTACGATAAAACTTCGTAAAAATACAATTTTTCATATATGAAAAAAATAATAAAATATAAATTTTATTTCAACTTAAAAAAATTGACTTTATGAAGTCAGTAGTAGACATTATACTTAAAGCATTAGACATTAGGACGCTTGATAACAATTTTATTTTTCATTTATTGGATGAAAGAAAGTAGATATCCTAAAATATATTGTCTGTCTGTTACGAGATTAACTGAACGCCTTACTAACAGATTTTGGGTCGCCCGACCTTTTTTTTCGGCCAGATGTATTAATATTGGAATCTATTACGTTTGCACTACTTCTTTCTTTTGACATTTTTCAAATTCACATAATACCGAAGTTACATAATTTATAGATTAGTACAGCCTGGCTCAGTGCCATATGGCTGCTTTCATAGTTATAGTTAGTGCTTTCAGATGACTCAGTGCCTCGTCAGATCATCCGGCTGGTAAGTTAACTGCATTTTATGGGAGGTATACAGAGATTAAGGCAACATCTATTGGTGCGCTGACAAGTACATATTCTACCTTCGCAGTTGTGTCTAGTCAGATATTGAGAGGTATATATCGGCGTTATTTTGATACTGCATAGATCCGTAATCTACCGCTCTGTTCGAGAGATGCAAATACAATATATTGATTTAATCTGGTTAAACTTGATGCATTGGTTTTAATTATTCAGGATTTAAATTGCAGACACAAAACTTTCGTGGTGTTACTAACATGATGTAGATTTCACTGGACTATTCTTATCTTCTTAACTTATGATGCGCTTCTTTAATTGGAGGTAAACGATCATTATTGCCATACAAATTCATCAAGATGTCGGTGGCTTATTGATTTTCGGAGCTGATGAGATGGTCTTATAAATTGGACGGTTAACCATGCCAACGCTTTTTTTTCTCTCATACAATTCTGAACGGAATGTTGGTGGTTTTTAGATAGGGCCCTCGTTGGCCTTTGGGATTTTACGGTATGGGTGGTCCTTATCAATAATAAATACCTGAGGTGACTCAAGGCAGCCTCTTTGTAACTGATTATTAGAAGATCTGTCTTTGAAACAGAATCCTATGGGGCTTTTTTGTTTGATCTTGGAGTCGGCCCCCACACACCTCTTATCGAGTTTTCCTCTCACTCTTGGCCCCTACTCCAAATATTCTGTTTCTGTTCTTACGGGATGTTTTACTACCTTCGTTTGAAACATTTTGACTCGTTTGTTGCACTAGCGGCGAGCTTTATCGCCCTGTTGGGAATCACTAATCACTATTATCCATGCAAAGTTTTTTTCCTTCCCATTAGGCTCTCCATCTATCCCGGAGCTCTGATATTACACACGGCAAACGCATACGATCCCCAGGGCTAACCTAGTCTGGATAGATCCGAAACAGGCAACACGATTTGAAAGTTAAGTTAGAAAAGAACTTATTGGGCGCTAGTTCCGTTATTGTTACTTCCATCCTATATTTCTACTAGTGCAGGAAGTCAATTACGAAAACATCGTTCTTAGGTTTAGGCCGTGTCAACCTGCGATTGTACATATTTAGGGATCCTACATCTTATAGTCAGTATCAAGCATAAACTAAAAGCTAACTTTAAAACTACGTGCTCATATATTAGCTGTATGCGGTAATTCCAAAACCTCCCGACCACTAATTAGCGGAGCTTGAGAAAGCCAGAGCAACCCAGTAACCAATGCCGCCAAACATTGGATATTTCAATGCTTTTTTAAATATCATGTCATATCATGCTCCAGTGCGGTTCTTTGTGATACTTAGAGCAAACATGCTAAACAATGCCAATCGCTTTATGAAATTCGCTACACCCAGAAACGATTTGATAAACACAACTCATCTTGACACTGATTGTCTTTGGTTTGATTTTAATCAACAAGCTCAGTAGTTATAATAGGGGAGCGCCTCCTCCTCCTCCTCTTCCTCTCTCTCATGTCCCTCATTCTTAACTTCATCCCCTTTTATTCTCATTCGCATCATATTTTTAATTTTTTCTCTTTGTTCTCCCACATTTGATTTTGCATTCTTAAGTCTTATAAATAGGTGCATCAAGATCATTTTAGTATGTTAAGGTACGAGTGACTGTTAAAAGAAAAAAATCTGTTGAATAAATCTATTAATAATAATATTAAAATAAAATGAGTGAATCAGTTGGAGAAAGAAATCGATCCATTCCGCTTCAGACAATTAGCCTCGAAGAAATTATACCAGGAGTTCAAGAAGAAAATATACCATTAGTTCGAGAAGAAAATAATGGGATTGTTTTAAAAAATTTGAACAAAACTGAGAGTGAAGAGAAAAAAGTGTTTTGTGCTATTTGTTTTGAAATAATCGAATATTATGATTCATGTAGACCAAATACATGTTTCCACATTTTTTGTTTAAAATGTATTTTAAGATGGAATGATGAAAATTGTTGTTCTATAATGGTAAACAATTGTCCTGTATGTCGCACTAGATATTACTATTTGGTACAAATCTTCAAAGATGTAATTAGACATCATTTTGTTGTAATTTTAAAAAGAGGATAATATTTTTTTTATAATTTGTGTTTGTGAAAACTCTGGTAACAAATAATTTTGTAAAAAAAAGTAAATGTAAATATATATATAATAATTGACACACATTTTTTCCTTTTCCTATATTGAAACGACAACAATGATCTAACAAGTTTTTTAATACATACTAATTTTCACATTACATAACAAAACAATTGTTATGGGTTTACACAAACAGTGCCACGCCCTAAAATGGCACCACTTTTGCAAATCGAAGCTTAAATTTTCTTATGGGAATTTACATGTAAAAATGACGGTTTTGATTGTCGGACCGGCATAGCCTAATCTACTACTTTTTAATTATACTAATAATATTAATATAATTTGCATCAAGTAAGAGAAAACTCAATTGAATACAGAAACAAACGTTAACAAAATGTTATGCTAATATATGAGTGCTTCTAGTGGCAGTTGACATAATCGACACTTTTTTTTTACATATGATTAGCTATTTCATTTACAAATACAGTGTCAGATGTTAGAATAAAAAGAAGTATTTTGCATATAGCACTGAAAATATATAACCGCTTATAGTAACAGTTGACTTTTTTAAAATTAATATTGTTGACGTATTCTACTTATTATCTTTACAATTTATGTTTAAAATTAATATTTTTGACATTATCTACCCATTACGTTTATAACCTATATTTAAAATTAATATTGTTGAAATAATCTACACATCACCTTTACAAACTATGTTTATTATTAATATTTAACAACATATCTCTTTTTTTTTTTCATTTTTATTGCAGTAAAAGCAAGCATGTTCAGGAATTAGTAGAAAAAGATGTATCCTACAAATAGCACAATGTAAATCAGAAGCACTAACAACATAAGCTCTTTTGTAGTGGCAGCTCACATGATCGGACTCCCCTCTCCGTAAATATCTCATGTGAATTGCACTACAAGGAAGGCAAATAGCAAATGTTCCTAGTCTTCGACTTTCAATTTTAGAGTAGCTTTGTATAACACATACATCTTTTTCTTCAAAATTATTAAATAATTCACTAGCCCTAAACTTGCTTACTTTTACGTCAGCCTCGGTTCCTAAATTTAGCAGTTGTCCATCCATGTCCACTCCTTCGTCAATTTCCTGATCATCTTCCTCCATCTCTTCTTCTTCCTCCTCAATATAATTAATGTCGATGTTAAACAAGAATGATCTTCTAACAAGCCTAGATGATTTGTCCAAAAATGAATGTTTATAAGTGATGGAATCGCCTTCCAAGTTAATAAAAATTTCTTCTCTTTCTTCAATTTGAGCGGCGTTCTCCACATTATTTTCTTCAATTTGGTCAGCGTTTCCAATCAAATTTTCTGCCATCGTTAGGAGCTTTAGATTTAGATAGATATATTTGATAAAAAACAATTTTGGTTATAGGTTATAAATAATATCGACAACTGATATTACAGCGAATGATACTGTATGATCGTCGAGTGGATGTTCTTAAGTATATATCCCATCGACCACCACTTTTACTACCTGCAATACTTAAGTTTTTTTTTTTTTCGCTGTCCCTTTCCCTGTCAGTTTCCTCGGGGGGGGGGGGGGCCCCCTCCCCTCTCCGCCAACCCCCCCATAAGGGGGAGACCCCCTTAACCCCCCTCACCCTCACCTTATCTTCTTTCTCTTCCTTCCTTCTTTCTCTTTTTTATATGTTTCTCCTTTTTCCTCCCTTCTCCTTTTTCCTTCCTTCTTCTTTTTCTTTCCTTCTCCTTTTTTCTTTTCTTCTTTTTTAATCTAACCTAACCTAACCTAACCTAACCTAACATAACCTAACCTAACTTAACCTGAAGAGGGTAGCCCGAAATTGGGGAGCCGGGATTTGAGTCTCGGAAATTCTGGGGTCCGGGGGGGGAAAGGGGGGGGGGTAAGGTTGTTGATCGGCTTGGGAAAGTGGTTTTTAGAGATTGTCGTTCAACTTTAAGTAGGACACATGTGATTAACTTTTGCATATAAAATCGCCTCAGCGAAGAGACGAATGCAATTGATTTCTGCATTCACACTGTGCAGAGCTCGCGAGTTTTCTGGTGTTTACATTGTGTCTATTTGGTAATTTTTTAATTTTTATTTTTATTTCTAACATTTTTATTTGGCAAGATTTAATTCCTATATATATTGGTGACATTTTTATGTACATTTGTGGCATTTTTATTTGTTATTACGATTTTTTTCATAATGGACAATTTTTTGGCATCGAGTAGCAAAATAATTGACAATGACTTTGACTTATACACATGTACTCAAATGCAAAATTTTGCAAACCAACAAAACAATGAAACAGACGTATTTACAACTAGTCAACAACAAACTATTCAGGACTTGAATGAAATTATTTACAATAGCCAAGTTCAGAATAATGCCAACAAACACAACAACGAAAAATATTTATTTACAGCTACTCAACAACAAACTCTTGACGATCTTAATGACATTATTGACAATAAAATGGACTTAATTACAACAAAAACTAAACAAACTCTTGAAGAACTGAATGACATTGACGAAACTCAAAATTCTAGCTATGAGGATATTGTTTGTTTTCAAAAATCTAATCCAAATTATTTAACATTAAAATCGCCAATTAATTCTCCGAGACCAATTTGCTCTCCCTTTTTGTTTAGTGAAAATTCTGATTCGGAAGAAGAACAAATTGATCAAAATTTAAGTTTGGCTATTTGTCCTATTAATTCACCATATGATATTGTAAATTCTGATTCGCAAGAAAAACAAATTGATCAAAATTTAAGTTCGGCTATATCTTCTATTAATTCACCATATGCTATTGTAAATTCTGATTCGCAAGAAAAACAAATTGAAGCAAATTTAACTTCGGATATTTCTCCTAATAATTCACCAGTTGAACAAAATTCAATTTCGAAACCATCATTTATCATTAAAAAAAAATTTAAAATTAATAAAAAAAATAAAAAACAAATAGCAAACCTTAAGTGTCTGGGTTTCGCTATTCAAAATTTAACTAATTTGATCACAATTAAAAAGGGAGACGAAAGTACGGTGAATTATGTTAAACAGGCCTTTGACAAATTAGTTGACTCATTTGAAGAAATGGATTCATAAAGTCAATTAATTGCTATTGCTTTTTTCAAAATTTGACTATAACTAAATAAAAATGCACAATATTAATTTTATTATTATACAAAGAACTTCAAAAATGCAATTGCTTTTTTCAAAATTTGACTATAACTAAATAGAATTGCACAATATTAATTTTATTATTATTATTATCCAGAAAACTTCAGATATGCATAAGTGCTTAACATGTAATAAAGTCTTCACTAGAAAGGATAATTTATTGCGACATATTAAAAAACATGTTAACGGAAATTCCACAAAACTCAACAGTTGGTTGAAAAAACCAAAGCTTGTTAAAGGTAAGAACATTTTATTTTTCATGTTATATTTTGTAAAATATTTTTTTCTTAATTTATAGATTCTACAAATATTGTAAAATATTGTAAAGAATGCAAGAAAAATATAAACCAAAGTCTATGGGGTGGACATCTTCGATCTAGTGTGCACAAGAACAATTCCAAAATAGGCTTGGAGGAAGGTGTTGAAATTATCAAGTCAGCATTCAGGGAACGAATAATATCTTATAGGATTTCCTCACACCAAAACTTCATAAATGTGAAAGAATATTTTCAAAATTTGGAATACAAAATTGCACATCTAATAGATCAAGAACTGCAGAAACATAAATGTATCAAGCTAAATATGGAACTGTTCGGTTTCTATTTTAACCCCAGCAGCGACAGCTATGATGTCAAATCTTTTAATGCGCCGTTCCAAGTCATTTGCCAGGGATATCAGAAAAAAGAACTGTTAGAGCAAATCTGCACCATTATTGACCAGAAAGCTGACGAATTTGCAGAAAGAGATTCAGGTAAAGAATTTATTTTCGATTTTACAACAGCAACAAAAAAAGTAATTTTTTTAATTTTTACGTTGCAGGATGGTCTTTGATGAATTTACTTCATTTGGAAATTAATGTTAACAAGCACAATCCGCTGAGAGCCTCATCTTTTATCGAACTTCCTCAAGAGATCAAGATCAACATTAGGAATGATGACAACTTTTGCTTCGCCTGGGCAGTTGTGTCTGCTCTTCACCAACCAAGCGGATTAGATTTTGAAACTTCATCCTACCCACACTACTCTTCTGTTTTGGATATGTCAGGTATAGAATTTCCAATGTTGCTAAAGAACATTAAGATTTTTGAAGAAAAAAATAACATTTCTATTAATGTATATGGATTAGAAATTACAAATCCTAAAAAGGGGTATGAAGTAATTGGTCCACTTTATTATTCATCGAATAAAAAAAATCAACATGTCAATTTATTGTTAATAAGTGATGATGATGAAAAAACTTTTCATTATTGCTATATTAAAGATTTATCAAAACTAGTTTCTGCACAAATTTCTAAACATCACGGAAAAAAATATATTTGCGACGGTTGTTTACAATATTTCCCTACAGAAGAAAATTTATTACAACACAATAGCTATGATTGTGATCATTTACGAATTAACCTACCTTCTAAAGAATTAATAAAAGATAAGTTTGGAAACTATTCATATGATAATATTTTGAAATTTGTAAATTATCATAAACAAATGAAAGTTCCTTTCGTGGTGTATGCAGATTTTGAATGCATTTTAAAGCCTTTAAATAATGACAATGTTGATAAAAATCCTAATACTTCATACACCTTAAAACAATATGAACATATTCCACATTCATTTGCCTATTACATTAAATGTTCCTTCGACGATAATTATTCTAAATTTGAAAAATATAGAGGTCAAAATTGTGATACATTATTTATAAATTCTTTAGAAAGAGATGTGTATAACATATACAATAAATATTTAAAGGCTCCTAAAAAAATGATCCCTTTGAACGAACTGGACAAAATTTATCATAACTATGAAAAAGTTTGTCATATTTGTAATAAACCTCTTTTAAATGACAGGGTTGCAGATCATTGTCATATAACCGGTCTTTATAGAGGTCCAGCTCATTCACTCTGCAACATAAATTACAGAATACCTAACTTTATTCCAGTTATATTGCATAATTTGCGTAATTATGATTCTGATCTATTTCTTAAAAAATTATGCTTAAACAAAGAACAACTAACAGTTATCGCACAAAACAAGGAAAAATATATTTCATTTGAAAAGCTTATTCATGTGGATAACTATTTTGATAAAAAGACACAAAAGGCTAAGAAAAAAAATATATCATTAAGGTTTATTGATTCTTTTCAATTTCTATCCCATTCTTTATCAAAACTCTCTGAAAGCTTAAAAGATGAACAATGTAAGGAAATAAAAAAAATTTTCAATGATGAAGAAAGATTTAAACTTATTCGGCAAAAAGGTGTATTTCCTTACAGTTATATTGATGATTATTTAAAATTAGAAGAAACAACTTTACCTCAGAAAGACCAATTTTATAATACTTTAACGGATGAGCACATCAGTGATGCAGAATACCAAAGAGCTGTAAAGGTTTGGCAATTGTTTAAATGTGAATCTCTTGGTCAATACTCCGACGTTTACTTACTCTCTGATACTTTACGTTTGGCAGATATTTTTGAAAATTTTAGAAGCACTTGTTTATCCACATATAAGCTCGATCCAGCTCATTTTTACACTTTTCCAGGTTTATCCTGGGAGGCGTGTTTGCGTTATACTGGAATAGAGTTAGAATTGTTAACTGATCCAGATATGATACACTTTTTCAAAAAAAGCGTTCGCGGTGGTGTGAGCTCTTGCATTTGTAGAAAATCTGAAGCTAATAACCCATTTCTTTTAAATTTTGATCCTTTAAAGCCAACTAAATACATAATTTATTATGATGCAACAAATTTGTATGGTTATGCAATGTCACAGCACATTCCAACGGGAGATTTTGTTTGGTTAACAGATAAAGAAATCAATGATTTAAATATTATGAATATTTCTAAAAAATCTAATAAGGGATATGTTTTAGAAGTTGATTTAGAATATCCTACAAGTCTACATTCCTATCATAACGATTTTCCGTTTTGTCCAGAAAACTTTAAACCGCCAAATTCTAAATGCATAAAATTAATACCCAATTTAAATGATAAATCAAAATATGTTATTCACTATCAATTATTAAAACAATGTTTGGAACATGGACTCAAGTTAACTAAAGTTCATAGAGTTTTACAGTTTTCTCAATCTGATTGGTTGAAAAAATATATAGACCTGAATTCAAGATTAAGAAATGATTCAAAGAATGAATTTGATCGTAATACTTACAAGTTGGCAAATAATAGTATTTATGGCAAGACTATGGAAAATGTTGATAGGAGAATTGACGTAAGACTTGTTACAGAGTGGGAAAAAAATAGAAGAAAAGATGGTGCTGAGAATTTAATTGCAAAACCATATTTCAAGGACTTAACAATATTTTCTGAAAACTTGGTAGCTATTCAAATGCAAAAGATTCAAGTTACTTACAATAAACCAATATATGTAGGCTTCTCAATATTAGATATATCTAAAACTGTCATGTATGATTTCTTTTATAATTTTTTAAAACCTCTTTATCAGGAAAATATTTCACTTTTATACACCGATACCGATTCGTTCATTTTAGAAGTCACAACTCCAAATATTTATTCTGACATGATAAAAAATATTCACAAATTTGACACATCTAATTATGAATTTAATAATATTCATGAAATGCCTATTACAAAGTCAGTTATAGGAAAATTCAAAGATGAATATGCTGGTAAACCCATTACTGCTTTCTTTGGTACTGGAGCAAAAGCATATTGTATTAAAACGGAAAACAGTTTAACAAAAAAAGCAAAAGGTGTTAAAAAAAGTGCAATTAAAAAGCAGTTGGATTTTATTCATTATAAAGATGTTGTTGAAAATCATTCTAAAACCTTTTGTTCAATGTATGTTTTTAGATCTAGACAACATACAATTTTTACAGAGTTAATTAATAAATTTGCTTTGAGTTCCGAAGATGATAAGCGGTATAAAATTCCCTATAGTTTTAATACATTAGCTTGGGGACACCAAGATATTGCTTTGTATCAATGGAATGCAGAACATGAAGATTTAGATATATTTATGTAAATATTATAAGGTATTTAAATTTGTTGTTTTTGAAACCAAAGTTAGTCTTCATAAGTCTTTCACAAAATGTGCTTAGAAACTTTTGACAAAGAAATTGATAACAGTTATTTTAAAACATATGAAAAACGACTTTCCACTTTTAAAAAATGGAAAGGAAAATTGAGACCAGAAGTGTTAGCTGGAGCTGGCTTTTACTATACTTCAATCAATGATATTTGTAAATGTTTTTATTGTGGTATTGAAATTTTTGATTGGTTAAGTTATGATGATCCTATTGTGGAGCATAAGAAATTTGCTAGGAATTGTGATTTAAATAACTGTTTATGGAAAAATAGGAATCGAATAATTGTAACCATTCAAAATAAGTCTTCAAGCTACACATTTTATATAGTATTATTAATATCCTTATTTATGAACTTTTACATATATTTAAATTAAGTATTTTATTGTTATTTTTTTACAACTGCTTTTGCTTTCGTGGTGAAAGTATCTGCTTAATGTTAATAAATTTGGAATATAATTATTAATTTGTTTTAATGACTATCAGTAGATCTCAATTTATTCTTCTTTATTTTATTTTCCAAAATGTTTTTTATGTTCATCATCCCCCTGGCGTAACACAGTGTGAAATATGTTTTTCTAATAAAACAGACGTCACTCTAAGTAAATATTGTAAATTTATGAAAATTAGATTAATTAACAATAGTACAATTAGTTGGATGGAACGAATAAACGGAAATGAAAATGCAAGTAAATTTTTTAAAATTTTGTATCATTATCCAAATCGATCTATTTTTGATACAAATTGGATAGAAAGGTTAGAGTTTAAAAATAATCAGTTACAAATTTTAACCCTCAACTGTACCAATTATTATGACGGATTCAAAAATTATTACTTTTCCATCATTAGTGTTACATTAAACTTTGCATTATTTTTATACATTACCATTTTAATTATTTATCTTTATTACAAATTTCAAACTGGAAATCTATTTTTTCATTAATCCATTTTAATCGAAACTTTAAAAGAAAGTGGGGATGAGAATATTTAAGTACAAGAATAACACAATATGTTTCAGTCTCGTTTAGTCATTATGAACAACGCCGTGGTTCATAAACCTTTGGAAACGCTTCTTAATTCAAAAATTTATTTTTTAAATAATTGAGTCTTTGGACAATTTGTGGCGATTAAAGGAAATTATTGATTATAGATTATCTATACTTAAAAGGCAAGAATTCAATACATATTTCAAAATATTTCAAAATAATATTTCAGCTGATTGTGGCGACTTGTGTACGCATGTTTATAATATAATAAGTCCAACAGAAAATCCTAACAGTGAAAATGTTTCAACTATGATGGAATTACTTGCTTTATATCCTGAACAAATGGAAAACAAATTGAAGCAAAATGGAACAAAACGAAAATATTACGAAGAAAACAATGAAAATGGATCAAAAAGAAAATATTACGAAGAAAACAATATCTTTTCTGGAAGAGAACAATAAGGTGCATGTGTTAGTGAAGTGGAGCTTTGCTTACAGACAAGCCCGTAGGAGTAACTTTCAGATGTGGTACTTAGATAGACTCCGTTTTGAAAAAAGAATAAATGATTGTAAACTTATTCTAGATTCGATATTATCTGAGGAACATAGAAATAAAATATATTTGACACGTTTTAATAAAAATTGTATTTGATGTTTTACTTAATAAAATTTTAGTTTCCTAAATGTGAATTTTATTTGAAATTAATTAGCACATTAAGACTTTGTAATTTGTATCAGCTAAAGCATAAAGTGAGGAACAGAAATAAAACAAATTTAACTAAAATTTAATTTCAATTTAATTAAACAATATTTTTTTTATTAAGTCCTAACCATTTCACATAAACTTTGTTTCCTTTCCTTCTCAAAATCTTCTCAATAAGATACACATCGGTATGCTTTACTTTTAGTAATTCTTGCTCATAAAAACCACCCAGACTGTCCTGATTATCTTCGTCTTGAATTAAATATGTCCAAGGGTTTGTCATCTTAACTTCTTTAATGTGGAATATCTCATTTGACCAATTTGGTGTGTAACCTTTTGAAAATGCCTCTCGATGCTTGCTTATTCGTACGTGATCACCCACTTTAAACTTTGGAGATTTTATATCTAACGTTTTAGCATGAGTAAATGCAGATTTCAAGATTCTATTTTCATTTGTTTTATTTGCTTGTTTTGGCTTCATTCCTATTGAAGAATGTTTTGTATTGTTATAATCTTTTACAATTTCCTTGAATGCTAAATATTTTCCACATATTATTCTTTAAAGTCCTGTTCACTCTTTCTACTATACTAGCTTTCAAATTGGAAAACGTGCTATAATGGTTAATTCGAAATTGTTGCATCAAATTTTGAAAATTTACATTGAAAAACTCTCTCCCTCGGTCCGTTTGCAAGTTTTTTGGTGGAGTTTTTGCACTGATTAATATTTTTTTCATGGCCGCTGTTACGCCTTTTCCAGATTTAGATTTTACCGGTTCGGCCCAAACATACTTAGAAAATACATTTATGGTAATCAAGATATATTTAAATCCCTTATTAAATTTGGCATAGGGTAACATTTCAACCAAATCAGCTTGAAAAAGATCATTTAACCCTTTCACTACCACCCTTCTGCGTTGGTAGTTTTTTCTAGCAGGTTTATGTAATTCATTAACGACTTATTGTTTAACGGTTGTCATGACAACAAACTTGTTTATTCAATTTTAAGGAAGTTCACTCTCTATGTTTTGTAATAATTCGAAATATAACTTTTATATGTTTTTTCCCATTCATTCAATTTATCAATTTGTATTGTATAACTTTTTTCATTTAAAACTTTACTAATTTTAGTAATCTCCTTTTCTAACGCATTAAAGGATTTTTTTATCTCTCCAGTTAAGAAAGTAGTTGATCTACTATCACTATTTTTTAATTCCTCCTCTGTTTTATTTAATTATTGTTCTAATTTCTTAATTACACTGGACATTATATTTTCCAAGGAAATATATTGTTGATTTTCTTCCAAAGTGAGTTGGTCAATTGTTCTACTGTTAAGAATGCTATTTTGATTTCTTTTTTTTTTTCATCATCTAACCTTTTTATAAAAGTTCTTAATTTTTTAATTTTTTCCTTGTGTTTTTCAATTATTACTTCTCTTATATTTGTTTCCATTATTTTATTAATTTTGTTGATATCATCACATAATTTTTTGTCTTCCTTTTTACATGTTCATTTAAAAATTGCAAATCTTTACTTATTTGATTTAGCGTTAGCAACTGTTTATTAACGTTTTCAATTGAGGTATAACATCCTTTAATCTGGTTTTCATACTTTAAAAAATTTTCATCAAAAACCTTAAGCTTTTTAGCAAAGATTTCATTATTTGTTTCATTTTCACCTAATCTCCTTTTTAAATTATTTATGTCACTTATTCTCTCTTGATTTTGTTTTGAAATATGGCGTCCAAATTTATCAACTGTCATGTTGAGCTTTCATTAAACAATAAATATGATTATATTTGATAGCTGTTATTTATAGTATTACTTTATCTTCTCTTAATTCTTCAATAATAGAGATGATCTCGTTACTATGAGCATTATTTCCCGCATCACTTGATGAAATTAATAAACGTAGCCTATCAACAATTTCGTTTACATTATTCCAGTATACATAGTCTGTATTTGATCTGTTTGTTTTCAAAATTAATCCCTTTCCTGTAGATTTGGCTCTAGTTGTTCTAAACGGAGGTTTTGGTTTGTTAAATGCTGTAACTAATCTTGGCAAGGTTTTTGTCTTTGTAATCCCCTTTCTTTGTAAATATGGTCCTATTATTGTAACATATTTGTGTGATGTATTTCCTTGAACTTGTTCATTTGAATCAAAATTCCTACGATATACATTTGTTTTAGCTAGAATGTTCATGTAATTATCTAAATCTTCCTTCTTATAACCTTTCGGTTCTTTTTTGAAAAGCAATTCGTATAAACCTGGCGTGCCTGTGTACGTTATTCCTCCCACTTTAATGTCTTTTCCAATAATTTCTACCGGTATCTGTGTTAAACCAAAAGAAAACTTATCCGTTTCGAGGTCATGAACTATTCCATAATAATGGTCAAATTTATGTTGTGTATCTTTCACACCCTCATCAAAATATGATCCGGGTAATTCATGAAAATCTGCTAAGTAATCTTTATATGATGGTGTACCAACATAGGTTTGAATTGTTTTTCTAGTTTGTTCCAATATGTCTGACAAGTTTAAATTTGTTGTTGTGTCACTAGAAGGATCTGAAGTGTCTGCTATAACAGTTGATGACAATGGTTGTACTACAGAAGAGGAAGAAGTGATACTACTGTCATTTAAAAATGTTGGTAGTTCTGTAGGGAGTAACGGAGTTTTTCCTGTTTTCTGAATATTTTTCGTCGGAGTTGATGTTTTATAAAGCTTTGTAGGTGTTTTGAAATCTTCATACTTTGAAACTCTTTCTTCTTTTAAATCGAATGGTTCGGATTTACCAATACTTGAAATTAGCTGTTTAAGTGGTTGTGTTATTGGTCTATAAGTTTGTTCTAATTCGGACTGAGCAGTAGAAGTAGCTAATTTCAAGCTTTGATATTTCTGCTTCACGGCTTGTCTCGATCTTATTAATTCTCGAGCTAAACGTTTATCCATGCTGTACAAGTTTTAAATGAAATAAAACTGCAAATTTTTTACTATCGAATTTACTCCTATATCTGCCGTGATTTACTTCACAATCGTTGTCAATTACAAGAAAGCCATATGGATCCATCCAACAGTTAGCACAAATATTTTTAAACTGATCAAATGTCATATCCAATATACAGTGGTCATTATATATATATATATGTTTTAAACTCAAACAGTCCTGTTTAAATAAAATTAATAAGTTTGCATTTTCTCGAATTAGACGTTTAAGGATTGAGGAATATTCTTGAAAAATAAAAAAACAATCGGTGTTTCTATGCCTTCCATGCGTGAAATAGTCCCTAATAATAGATTGATTATGACAAGGAATATCATCAAAAATGATAACGGAATTTGGCTTTATCTCATGAGGTGAAATAATGTTTTCATCGCTATCATATTCAAAGTATTCAATTTCTTTCATAGGCTTTAACAACTTTCTTAAATATTCATATTTTGGTTGATCTAATGACTTTGAATAAACATAGACATTTTCAAACCTAATTCCATTAGGATGCTCGAGCAGTGTAAGCATAACGTTGGTTTTACCGCTACCACTGCAACCAACTATAAGCCCTCTTTTTGAACCACCGCAAAATAAGTCACCATGTTTTCTCATCTGTTTACTTAAAATTTTTTCGTCATGATTATTTACTGGTAATGAGAATTTTTGTTTTTCAATCCTCATTCTTAATCACACTAGTAAATATTTTTAGCTGTAAAAGTATTTATACCAGAAAAATGTCAATGTGCTTTTAGTATAAAAAGAACTTCAATGACTGTGGGTCGTCATAAGTTGAAAAAAACTATTAAAACACGTAATAGAAAAGGCTCTGGTTTAGTAAATAAATTAATTAGTAAACTACCTTTCGAAGTTCATATACCAGGATATAATTATTGTGGTCCCGGCACCAACTTGGAAAAAAGATTAACTAGAGGTGACGTTGGTATAAATCCATTGGATTCCGCTTGCAAAGAACATGATATATCTTACTCTCAGACTGAAGATTTATCAAAAAGACACATATCTCACCAAATATTAGAAAAAAAAGCCTGGGATAGGGTAAAAGCTAAAGATTCTTCTATTGGTGAAAAAATTGTAGCTTTAAGGGTTGCAGGAATAATGAAGGGTAAAAGAAAGTTCGGTTTGGGATTAAAAAATACAAAAGGGGGTAAACTTAAATTGAGAAAAAAACGTATCGTTCGAACACCCAAAAAAATTGGAGGATTTCTACCTCTTTTGTTTCCCATTCTTGGCGCCCTGGGTGCACTAGGTGGAGGCGCGGCAGGAATTGCTAAGGCAGTAAATGATGCTAAAGCAGCTAAACAGCAACTAGAAGAAATACATAGACATAATATTGCAATGGAAAATGCTTCTAAAGAAGGCAAAGGATTATATATTAGACCATATAAAGGAAAGGGACTATTTATTAGACCTTATAAAGGAGGATCCGTCAAAATGAAAGCAATCAGACAAAAAAAAAACTCAAAATAAGTTTTCCAAAAAGAGCACTTACGAACAATGATATTATTAAATATGTAAAGCTGTTAAAAATAACTGGCTTTAGAGGTGTTTTTATGCTCGATGAACTTCCAAAAAAAATTAATCTGAAAGAATGTGGTATTGTAAATTTGGATAAAAAACAAAATAAAGGATCTCATTGGACTGCTTATATTAAAAATAACAAAAATGTAATATATTTTGATAGTTATGGAAATTTAAAACCACCTTTTGAACTTCTCAAATATTTTAATTCGAATGGCAAAGTGGATGTATTTTATACTTATGAAAATAAACAAAAATTTAATTCATATAACTGTGGTCAACTATCCCTAAAATTTTTGCAAAAAAATATATAAACTCATTATTTATTGTAATATCTCATTCATAAATAAACTGCAATGTCTACCACAATTGCCATATCAGGAAACAGTTCTGTTTTGTCTGCTGATTTTAATCCGCCCATATATTTAGAGGATGAAAAACAATATTACCTGGGTTTAGCTGATTTTGAAACGTTTATGACTATCCCCAATATAAAAGAAGGATATAATAAATTTTATATAGATAATAAAGTAATTGTTATTCCCGACGGAACTTATGACATTACAGATATAGAAACATACATAAGAGAAAGTATAGAAGATTTATTTCCGAATTAAAAAATTTTTTTTTCTTTTAAAAGCAAATGTTAATACTCTAAAAACTTTTTTAATGTGTAGTAGAATAATTGATTTTACCAAGGAAGATTCGATAGGAAAAATGTTGGGTTTTAATAGCAGGATACTAGAAGCTATGAAAGAGGAAGAATCAGATAATGTTGCAAAAATAACTAAGGTGAATGCTATTTGTATTGACTGTAATATTTGTGTCGGTTCTTACAATAATGGTAAACCTGTTCATATTATTCACCAGTTTTATCCAACTGTAGCTCCAGGGTATAAAATAGTTGAATCTCCTTTGCCCATTTTGTATTTTCCAGTTAGCGTCAAAGCAATTAACAATATAACAGTTAAAATAGTTGATCAAGACGGAGAACTTATCAGTTTTAGAGGAGAAACTATAACAGTATGGTTACATTTACAAACAAGTGAAATATAAAATGGTTGTTAGATATAATAGAGCCCTTGGGATGAGACTTGCCCCTACCACTATCAACAAAGTAAAAACTTATAAAAAGAAAAAGCCTAAACAACAGTTCAGTATCAAATCCAACACCAACAAGTTAAGACGAGATAATCGTAAATTTCTCACATCCTTGGGTTTCACTGTTTTAAAATAATGAACATATTAAACGTAAACGAAAAGCTTTATGTAGACACTTCCATCGTCAGTTCTGAGCTTCACACATATCAACCATATATTTCTTCAAAATTCGATTATAATGATGAAATAAGGATCCCAATTCAAGAACTCGATGCTTACACTCTACCATCAGATAGTTTACTTTATATCGAAGGAAAATTAACTAATACAGAAGGTAAATATAAGAAAGAATTGCTATTTATTAACAATGGTATAGCCTTTTTGTTCAGAGAAATCCGCTATGAACTAAACGGAATTACTATAGATTCAATAAGAAATGTTGGATTAGCATCAACCTTAAAAAGCTACCTTTCTCACAATACCAACGAAAGTTTAAAACTGGAAAATGCAGGTTGGTTTCCACATCGGAAAGAAGGTGATATAATTTTAGTTGATAATGATGGAAAATTCTCCGTATCCATACCACTAAAAATGCTTTTAGGATTTTTTGAAGATTACAGAAAAATTATTATGAATATGAAACAGGAATTGGTTCTTATTAGATCAACTGATGATTTAGATGGTGTTATTTTCAAAGAAGATCCGGCACACCTTGTTACTGCTCCTGACACTCCATTGGTTACTTTCGATAAAATTTATTGGAAAGTTCCTCACATTCTAGTTGATATGCCACAACAACTTGCTCTATCAAAAATATTAAAATAAAGATATATTGATAGGATTCAGGAGTTGGGAACTTGTTGAATATTCTTCTCTAACCGAAACAACCCGTCACACATGGCCGGTAAAAACAACTAGTAAACTAGAAGCTCCTCGTCATGTTGTGATTGGCTTTCAAGAAAACAGAAAAGGGAAAATTGTTAAAGATATGAGTAAATTTGACAATATTACCTTGTCAAATATTAGAGTATATTTAAATTCTGAAAGATATCCTTATCACGATTTGTACTTAAATTTCGAAGAAAACAAATTTTCTGCTTTATACGAAATGTTTGCCAACTTTAGACAGTCTTACTATGGTGTTCCAAATGAACCCATTTTTAATCCTGAACAATTCAAAAACATTAGTCCTATTACACATATTGATTGCTCCCATCAAAAAGAAACAATTCAAACGGGATCCGTAGTAATGAGAATTGAATTTGAGACACACAATGCAATTAAAAAAGATACTTCTGCTTATTGTCTTATTTTACATGACAAATTATTTAGCTACAACCCTCTTACTAAAATTGTGAAACAATTATAAACTTTATCCCCACTATTTTCATATTTCGATTTAATTTAAAGAAATTTTCAAAAGCTTTTAGTTTTAGTCATGACATCAAAACTACAACTACAAATTGAAAAATTTATTTTTAAAATTAATCAACTGAAAGAAGAAATTGCAAATTATTCAAGTAAAAAAAGTCTCATTAAAAAATTTGCTGCTTTGAAAATATGATATTGGTTATAGATATTCAAGGATTCAAGGATGAAAAAAATAAATTTATACCGAAAGAGCTTGCAGCTTTTGATGGTTATGAAATGACTCATTACATTTTTAAAAAGCCTTTTCCAATGGAGTTTCTTTCATCTGATTGTCACAAGCAGGCGGTATGGTTAACGAAAAATTATCATTGTATACATTGGAATAATGGATTTACTCCATTACATCATTTCCCAAAAATAATTGAAACACTTACGAAGAAAGCAGATTTTGTTTTTGTAAAAGGAAGCGAAAAAAAGGATTTTATACAGAAATATTCTAAAAAGCCTGTGATTGAAATAGATGAACAACCAGCGCTAAAACTAACGGAACCAAAATGCTTCTATCATTCAAAATCACCTTGTATGTGTGCTTTGACAAATGTGTTATTTTTATATGACAATTGTTTTATGAATGAATAAAAATATAAAAAAACTTAATTACCTTTTTATTTTGCATTAACCAACCATGATTGAATACAATTAATATGATACCTTAAATCTAATTTTCTAAATTCATTTAAAAGTTCATACTCATTTTTATATTTTAAATAATCATTACAAAATTTAGCGGCTAATTTACATTGTTCCATTCGATCTATATTATTACCATATGCTGACAAATCTTGTGCTTCTGCGTCTTCTTCGCCTACAATTGATAAATATTGGAAGTATGCAGCAGATATAATAAACTCTTCATACATTTCAGTAACCATTTGCTCCATTGTAAATATTATAAAATTTATTCTTCCTTTTCAATTTCTTGAAGAATAGTATCCTCGTCAATAAATTGCTTCAAGTCTTTTAAATAGTAACCAAAGCCAATATCTTTTAGATCTTGAATAAGTTGAAAAAAATTTAATGTTTCAATGTATTTGTTGCAACAGAGGGCAGCCTTTACGAATTCCGCAGATTGATTACAATAAAAGTCTATCCACTCCGGACCACTTGCCATACAATATGAGAAATAGGTTTTTGAAAGATTACTAAATTTCTCCTCTAATAATTTAACTGCAATCAGCAACTCAGCCATTTCATTTATTTAACATAATATTTTAAATATGTAGGGGGAGGTCTCTTGCGAATAGGATTAACTTTCCTTGATAATACCTGTTTTTTATCTTCGTATAATTGAAACCTCTTTTGGGTTGCAATAATAGCAGGTATAAATTGGCAATCTTCTCCTATAAATTCTATTAGGTGGCTTAATTCTCCTACAAAGTATGATTTCCCAAATGTATTGAAAAACGTAGTAAGGCTTATAATTCCTTCTAAATAATCATCACAACAGTCAATTGCTTCCAAATAATCTCGTTTCAGTGGATAAAACAGCTTGGTGTATTCATCTTTCGAAATCACTTCAAAGAAATTGAGATATTTAACTTTTAACTGTCTGATAGTTGTAGTTAATTTTTCGCGATTACACATAATTCACTTATTACTTGACACATTTTTTCTTTTTGTTTTATACAAAATTGGTGGAAAAATTCAAAAATAACTTTTTACGCAACTCGAGCACAGGTTAGTAAATGTGCCTCGGCATACTAAAATTATCATGATGCACCTATTAATAAGACTTAAGAATGCAAAATCAAATGTGGGAGAACAAAGAGAAAAAATTAAAAATATGATGCGAATGAGAATAAAAGGGGAGGAAGTTAAGAATGAGGGACATGAGAGAGAGGAAGAGGAGGAGGAGGAGGCGTTCCCCTATTATAACTACTAAGCTCTTTAAGGTATTTCCGGATTTAAAAGTTGTTTTGATCCCTACCGTTCTCCCAAATCTTCTAATTTTTCGTTATATTCCTCTGATATATGGACTTGTTATGAGTGAACTTATTGATGGTCCTCAATTAGCCGTATATCTATCATTTAGGAATTGTGTTTATAATTCGGTGTAATCATTCTGTATTCCATGTTAGCGAGCCTTTATTATTGCTTCTTAGGTTTCGACAGGATGGTTAAACCTGTTGTCAAGATATTGTCCCGTGTCAGTAGATTTTCTGTAAACAGGATTCTTAAGAACACAATAATTTATTCTGACAAGAACATCAAGAGAGGGTATCGAAGCAAAAGTCAGGACTTTATGTTTGCTGTTTTGATTGTGCTGTTTCGAATTATTCTATAAATACTTGGGCCACCACCAGAAAGCAATGAGCCCCTTGGCAGACCGTCTCTGGGTGTAGAACCTAACTTCTCGTTAGAAGTAAGAACTACGGAAACAACCCCTAATAGATCCATAACTGCATCTAGTGACACCGTAGTACGCCCCTCTAAAGTTTCGCCTTCCTTTAGCTTTGTCCTGATGATTGCCAACTACCCATCTAACGGGATATTTGTGTAAAGTCTTGCTACATCAAAACTTACAAATCGTTCATTCAGTCCTGCCCTAAGAGTGTGTATAATTTCAACAATTTGGCCACAATTTTTAACAAATAAGCTCTAATTGCAGGAGCTGCTTAATCATCTGAGCGGCACGTCTCTCTTATGTATATTTGTTAGTTTATAGAGACTTGTTGTGATGTGGGGTAAGTTGTGTTCTAACTCTGTCCATCATATGTTTATTACGTCTTGGTAACAGTTGATAGACTTTTCTTTCTACTGATGCAGAGGCATCTTCAATGTTTTATAGTCGTAAGTAGGGTTGTGCGTTTGACCGATCAATACAATTTTGGTCAATTGGCGAAGGAATTTGACCAAATATTATTTTAAATGAAAATAACTTTTTCTCATAGTGAAATATATTAATAATCTGTGATCATAGGATTTTAACCACGCACATCGGAAGGATAAATATAAAAATTGATATAAGACAAACTAATAAACGACTTATAAGAATTTTATTAAAAAAACTTAAAATCTATTTACCAAAAGTAATTTTAGATCTAAAATGAAATATATAATATCATTGCCTACATGCATGTATTGTTGACTGGCAATATTCTAATTAATAAATTAAATGTCCAATAATTTTACTTAAGATCGGTAGTATTCTCATTTATTCCGTAGCTGTTTGATCCAACACATATACAGCATTAAATCATACTTAGTAATGTCTACCACCTCTATGGAGCCTTAACTCCACAGAAAATAATGAATAATGAGAATGTTAACTCTGGATCGTTTTTATAGTTTGTGTCGAATGTATACGTTAAATTGATATGTTAAAATACCATTATTTCAGTCACATTAATGTATTGCTATTTTAGCAGCAACTTTGACGTTATTTTTCTTTACAGGGTCAGGCTGTCGTTCAGCTCGCCCGAACTGTGCCAGATGTAACTATCTTCGGACTCTGCTCGAAGGGAAAACATGAAGCTTTAAAAGAAGCTAACTCACCTATCGACCATTTGCTTGAAAAAGGATCAGACTATGTCAGTGAGATAAGAAAGGTAATCCGTTTAAAAAAGTAATGGATTTGAGGCAAACTTAAAATTTTGTTATTGTTTTTTTTTTCTTTAAACAAACGGAAAAGTTATATTTAAAATAAAAAATGTAATTGAATAAGATATTCATACTGCTATTTGTCAATAGTAGTATGAATAGTTGATATTTGATAGACATGCCTAAAAAGCAATATTTGACAGACATTCTTAAAATGCAAGGGGGAATGTGCCTTGAAATAAATAAATATTTGGGTGTGCCAATTATATTTAATTTTTTATTTAATTAATTGCTATACATCATCATGACAAGGATGGGATGTCGGTAAAGATATTATTATGAATAAGATTACCATAATTATTTACCACCAAATATTAATGTAAATTGTCAACGTTTAAATTCCGTTTTTATATATAAGGTGTACGATCTTTCCCAGATATTTTTTTTATCATAATAAACCTCGTATAAATGGTCCATTTTAATTTCTGTCATGTCTTAAAAGACTTCGGTATTATTTTCTTCTTCAGATTTATTCTCTAATATCATTTCTTCATGGTTTGTGGTCGTGTGGGTATCCGAGTTTTTCTTTTTTACCATTGAAATTGTCTTAGTAAGTTTATACATTCATCATTGGAATTAGATGCATTGTTGGAATTAGATGACTGACATCAGTCATCTTCTCTTTATATCTTACTTATGTTTTCATATACATGTATTTCATTTGAAACATTTATAATAAATGGTAAAAGAAACGCCAAAAAAAAATAAAATGAACAGAAACTTATCGAATATCCAAAATGCACTTCACAACCACCATTAAACCAATTATCAAAAGATAAATGATCCATTTTAATTTCCGTCATGTCTTAAAAGACTTTGGATTTATTTTCTTCTTCAGATTCATTTTCTTATATCATTTCTTCATGATTTGTGGTCTTGTGGGTATCCGAGTTGTTCTTTTTTACCATTAGTAAGTTTATGAAACTATCATCATTGGAATTAGATGCATTATAGGAATTAGATGGCGGACATCAGTCATCTTCTCTTTATATCTTCCTTATATTTTCGTATTCATATATTTCATTTTAAACGTTTATAATAAATGGTAAAAGAAACGCCAAAAAAAATAAAAAGAACAGAAACTTATCGAATATCCAAAGTGCAGTGCACAACCATCATTAAACCAATTATCAAAAGACTTAGCGTTGCTGCAAACATATTGTAACTAAAAAGTTATTCCATAATTTTACAATTGCCTCATTTCTGTCCTATATACACTATTAGTTTCTCTCGTTTTTAGATTTCTCCTGATGGAGTAGACATTGTTCTCGATTGTCTCTGCGGTGAAGAATGCAATAAAGGCTACAACTTACTTAAACCCATGGGAAGGTACGTCCTTTATGGATCGTCTAATATAGTTACCGGAGAGACAAAGGGATTCTTCAGTGCTGCAAGATGTGTAAGTTAAATCAATATCTTTTTTGGTCTGAGAATTAATTATTATCTTCATACACACACGAAAATCCACACATATTTTTTGCACTCGGAATGTATAGCATAATGTTATGTTACTAGAAATAATCATGGATTTTATACTTAAAAAGTCATAGTATCATCTCTATGATTATTGTTAACATTTTTATTTTTTATTGTTTTCGCAAATTATTTAATGTCACATGTTTTAAACTGGAAATAAAGATAGTTTTTATGATTTGGTTCTCTTGGCAGCCTTGGCTGCAGTTACACAGGTCGATCGTGTACAAGCGTCTTCGTTCGTTTACAACCGATAAAATAAAGTAAATTATGTCAATATTGTTTTAAATGCATGGCGTGTGAAAGTAGCGTCCCTCAATTTAAATTCAAGATGGTGTGTAGCGGGTTAGGGACATAAATCAAACCTCAGTTTTTTAAAAAATTGGCCGACGTTTCGACGATTTATTTGTCGTCTTCTTCAAGGCTGAAAGAGATCATTTTTTTTAATTACAGTATGGCCTTCTTATAATCTAGCCGTGTTTGTGCATAACATCTTAAGCCAGATAACGACAACCTTTAATTTTAATATTAAAAATTCTTTTGATTTCGTAGAGTTCACAAAAAGTGTAAAATTACCACCTAATCACGTTTTATTGTCTTTAGATGTTACGTCGTTATTTACAAATATCCCCAAAGAATTAGTTATAAATATTTTAAAAAGAGAATGGAGTCACATAGCGCCCTACACGGAAATTCCGAAAAGTATGTTTTTAAATATTATTGAATTTTTGTTTGATAGCAGTTATTTTTCATTTGATAACCAATTTTACCTACAATTGGACGGATCAGCGATGGGTAATCCTGCCAGCCTGGTATTAGCCAGTTTGGTTATGAATGAGTTGTTTATGGAGATATCAAATAAATTACCTTTTGACTTACCCTTAATAAAATTATATGTCGATGATACAATCCTCTCTTGCCCATCTAATAAAGTAAATTACCTGTTACAGTATTTTAATAGCTTTCACCATAAATTAAAATTTACAATGGAAATGGAAAGTGACAAATGTATACCATTCCTTGACGTTATTGTTCAACGCAACCTCGACGGAACGTTACTAACAAACTGGTATACAAAACCAACCTCCTCGGGTAGAGTGGTCAACTACACATCATCACATGCCATGTCCCATAAAATAGCTACCATAAAAAATTTGTTATATAGATCTTTTAAACTAAGCAGCCCACAGTATCATAGTTCTAACATTGAGAAAATTAAGAGCATATTAAAAAATAATAACTACCCTACAACGTTAGTAAACAGAGTAATTAACAACTATAAAATCACTAGCCAAGTAAAGAGCGACAAAGGGACACTAAAATATTTCAAATTTCCATACATTAATTCATTGTCGGAACGGATTCAACGTACTAACTGTTTTCAAAACTAAAGGACTCGATACCACTTGAATTGAGCTCAAATTTGGTTTATAAAATTCCATGTCATAATTGTGATAAATGTTACATAGGTATTACGAGGCAATATTTAAAAACTAGGTTATACCAGCACAAGTACGACTGTAGGGTGATAAACATCAATAAAAAAGAAAAAACTGCATTATCGGAACATCACTTTTCCACAGGCCACAATTTTAATTTTCAAGGTACCACCGTACTAGACAGAGAAAAACATTATATTAAAAGAAATATCAGTGAAATGATACACATACAATTAAATAATTCGGTGAATCGCAGAACTGATACTCAAGGCTTAAGTGTGCAATATAACCATATTTTGAATCGCTATAGAGAAAGTACTTCTTGACATGCCCTAGTAAACAAACCATTGCCCTAATAATTGTCCTTTCTTATTTGTACGGACTGATAAGAAATATTAATTTATAAACCAAACCATTAGTCGTTGTTTTGCTGCAGTGGGTTCCGGAGTTGTTTATTTGCGTTTTTTGTTTTTCTGAATAATCCTTTTTGAATGTTTTAAAGCTCCGAGACCTGCTAAATGTCCTTTGTTCATTTACTTGTTTGCCACCTTGTGTTTTAATGTATTGTAGTGGTAATCACCATTTGTGTTCTATGGAGAAGTATAATTATATTAGTTGTATTTTTTACGTGAGCCTCTAATTCTAAGGAATTAGGTAAGTGAAGTGTCACAAATAACACCTGGGTTTCCTTTTGTTATTGTTATTTAATTTGTCTTTTTATGTTGTTGTGGTTACCTTTTTGTTCATATTTCTTTGTTTTCCATATGTATATGGTTTATATTTAGGAAAAAAAATGTATTTAAAAATAAAAAATAATAACTCTTTAGTATCGAATAATTATATTTCCTAAGACTAAAACAAACATTATTTTTTTTAGATTAATTTAAAAATATTCAGTTAGTGTTGTTTGTTAGCCTTGTTATACTTGATTAAATTTTTGTTTGTATCCTATGAGCGGCCATACTGTAGAAAAAAAAAAGATCTTTTTCAGCCTTGAAGAAGACGACAAATAAATCGTCGAAACGTCGGCCAATTTTTTAAAAAACTGAGGTTTGATTTATGTCCCTAACCCGCTAAACACCATCTTGAATTGTTTTAAATTGCTACTTGTAATCAACATCACATAGCATCAATCATACGTGATCGTGCACGCCAAGCGTCACTCACTGACCGGTTTGAAACAGAAATATGTTAGTCGACGGTTGTCATAACAACAGTGAGCTCTCGATCGTATTGTGATATTTACATTGAAAATGTAAATATCGTTGTGAATAATATAACAAATAAAATAGCACATTGTTTGTAACTACTATTTTCATTCTTTGATATTTTGGCTTGAAGTTTGAATTGCAGTGTCAAAATTGGCAAATATTACACAACTGGTAGCACTCGGTGCTGTGTGCCAACTATTTTTATTATGCGTTTCTATTTGACAGCACTTAGTTGTACGCAATTGATCACGATGGAAAGCGATCCTGGGTAACTGTCACCTGATGCTGTGAGATAATTATTTTTAAAACCGTAATGTTAACTTTGACAATGATTTTTACGAATTTATGTTTAAAAGTAAAAAGTAGTTTATATTTTTAGTGGTGGCAAGTAGATAAGGTTTCGCCTCTAAAGCTCTTTGACGAAAACAAGAGCATAGCTGGATTCAACCTTCGTCATTTAATGTACCAGCAGAAGGGTGCTGCGCATGTTAATGAAGTCGTTAGCAAGGTGTTCCAGTTGTTCCAAAATGGTAAAATTAAGCCGCTTCTAGATTCCACGTGGGCGTTAGAAGATGTAAGTATAATACAGGAATTCCATGTTTTTATCATATTAAGGGAATTAGACGAATTGATTCATTTAATTGAAAGATATTTTAAATTGAAATCAATTTTGTATGTTGCTCAAAATAATGCATTAGCTAGAGTAGCGACATTTATAAATCAACAACAAAAGAATCAATTCTTAAATTATAATTTAAACATCGTATCAGTTGGGTAGAGGTAACTTCGAAGATATTTGTCGATCGTGGTATATCTCTATTCCCGACGAATTTCGGAAATACTTATTTGCTTCATTTTTATAATAAAACTACACGATTCAAGTTCAGTTCAGTTTTTTTCAGTTGAATATCCCTTATCAACTTTTACATTTAAAGTTTTTTCTATCCCTAAAAGTAAAAGCTGGAAGGGAGGGGGACAAAATATAAAAAGACACCCTGTTCAAGCTCAAGAATCTGTATGATGTTCCAAAAAAAAGTTAATACAAACGTTTTTTTTGTTATAATTTGAATTTTTAAATTATTTTTTTATGTACACAGGATGTTTATATTACTCTGACGTAGTATCATCTTTCTTATTTTAAATGGAACACCCGGTATATTTATAGTAGTTTTAGTAAATCTTTTAGTTGTGAGTCCAACAATATATAATAGACGTTTCTGATATATTGGCATTTACCTTCAGGATTTGACATATATTTAAAGTAATGTAACTAAAACACTTAAATGACTGTTAAATATCTGCTTGAGGCGAAAATTTTTTTGGTATATGTTTGGTCTAATTTCATGTATCCAAATTTTTGAACGAAAGATATGGTGCATAATTGCCAAGTTCTGACTTTTGATAGTTTTCCTATTTTTTTAATTATAACCCCTTGTATATAGTCTCAAATTTAAACAGAGCATTGAAAGCCGAATTCAACGATATATAACACATTGACGATTAATTTTGGAACGTTTTATTTTTTTTATGTAAATAACTAAAGGGCTTATCAATACCAGATATATTATTTCAATTAATAAAAGGTAACATTGTTATTATGAATTTATAGATAATTTGGATAGAAGCAGTAATTATTCAAAGTAATAAAAATTACCTAATGAATAGCAAATTGAACAGTAAGCGCTAGTGTTTCTACGCTAATTAGCCATGACCAGACAAAAGAATTTGTATTTGCATGCTAGTGCTCAAGGCCAACTGTGGTAATTTAAATTGGATAGATGTTTTAGAAATTAAACTAAAGGTCATTAATTGAGCTAATAATAGTAATCTGGTATTGGTAAGCCCTTCATTGTTATTCACATAAAAAAATATGTTCTGAAGATTAGTCAATAAGTCGTGGTCGTTACCTTTTTTAGTTGGTGCTGCTACCACATACACATTGATTTTTTAAAATTATTTCCTAGGATGTGTAATAACTTGCGAAGAAAACCTAAAAGCATACAAATATGAAGATTATAAAACGTCTTTATTTCAGGTTGTTGAAGCTATGCAAAAAATGCACGACCGTAAAAACGTAGGAAAAATGATCCTTGATCCTAGCTTGGAACCTAAGCCAAAGCCAGCTACACCTGCAAAGGGTAAAGACAAGAAAAAGCAATCTTCTGAAGAGAAGAAGGAGAGCGAAGAAAAAGAAGAAGACAAGAAAGAAGACAAAAAAGAAAAGGAAAAGGACGATGACAAAAAGGAAAAGGAAGAGAAGAAAGAAGAAGCTGTCACTAATGGCACTGGCGAGCCTGCAGGCGATGATGCTGAAAAAAAGTAAGCTTAGAACAGAGTGTATTAACTATTACCTGTTGACAATGATAATATTTAAGATTACGAGATAATCGACTCCATATTAATACACAAAGATTTTAAATTCAAATATTGTTATATATTCGAAAAAAACAATAACCATAAAATGTTGTATACTTTCCTTATATATTGTAAAGGTTCTTAACAGCTGTCTTTGTGTATGTAATTCTCTTCTCGTAAAAAACAATTCTAGATTTTTATTTTTAATTCATAAATTTTCATGTTTTGTTTTCTTAGGCATTAAACACTGGACGTTTATTTTAGACGGTTGTAAAAAACATCAATATCAATTTGAACTAAAAAATTCGTTATAGGCTCTGCAGTACAAGAGTGAAAACATATATGTTAAAACATCCTAAAACTTGTCCGTGTTTAAAATCATGTCAACTGTCTTCATAGGGATCTCACAAGTTTTATAAAACTGACCATATTTGCTGTGTTATAATTTCTAGAAATCAAAAAAACATGAGAAGTCTGTCTGTGAATTAATGACCAAATCGGTAGTGTAATCTCTACATGTCTCAATTTATTTTTATAATTATTATTAAGATATATTTACTGTAGTTTGTTTACGTGAATAAGTTTGTATTATTAACTAATGAATATTTCTCAGCATATATGTTTTGTTATTAATGAAGTTTATATATGTTTTATTCGCCTTAGAGATAATTATAATTTTGTTAGTCAAAATTTTTAGGAAGGAAATAAGATTGAGACGTCTTTATTTTATATCACCACTATTGCTTTTCAAGTTGCCTCTCTTTCACTTCGGTAATTCTCTATATTTGATGAATCACTTATCTTTAAAATAAAACTTACTTGGTGCATGAAGATAGTATCGTTAATTTAACTGCCTAGTAGTCAGTGGCGTTGCCAGCTTTAAAGCGTGGAGGGGGCAGTAGCCCCCCATGGCTACGCCACTGCAAGTACATTCTTTTACTGGCAAGATTTAAAGGCCAACTAACTTATATCTAGAATATTTTTATACTTTTTAATCACATTTATTTTTTTATAAATTACATATTCCCGGTGTTATCCGACTCTATAATTAAAAATCACGTAGATAGGTAGCTACTGAAATGCAAAAGAGTTTAAAAAGGGCATTGCCTTGGTATGATGCCGAGCTTTTATCAGCTTTTATTTTAATAGTTCCGAGTTGTCTGTAACGAAAAGTCATTTTCTTATTTCCTTGTAAATTACACATTTTAATTTAGAGCGACATATCTACATTCACAATCGAATTCAGACCAAAAATTAGATAGCGTTTGATAAACATATTTATTCATGCTTAGTGAAAACAAAAACGAATTTTAAAGTTTTTACTATTACCAGTATATTTTTGCTAAAATTGCCATTTATGAAGCCATATCACAAAAACTGTTTTAATACACTTTTAAACGAATTTTTATACGTTATAGTTTAGTAACAAAATCAGTTAGCATCTTAAGAATAGTACTCCGATCATCTTGAAATGTTGAACAAGGAAATGTAATAAAAAGAGGAAAGATTTGAGAAATACTTATAACGGATATATGCTTAAATCGACAGTAAATTTTAAATCCTTTTTTACATATATTGTGACATAATTTTTGTAAATGTAAGCATAATTTTGTGGTTTGCTCTTAAAAAAATATACTTTGTTTATATTGTAAATAACTTCTTATAATCACAAAACATCCCAAAATAGTAATATTTCTTTAATGGGCGCTACTGGTCCACAATTTATAGTTTCCCTTCCTATTTTTGTGGCGCCACTATCGCACTTCTAAAGTTCTCTTCTATTCGGTGGTCAAAACTTGCTGTTAGTTTAACTTGAACAGTCATTGTGGCTGCCTTATTTGTGTTTTTTTTATTTGATTTTTTTTTGTATAATATACAAATATGTATCTAATGTTTGGAGAGAAAAATGTTGCATACCAAAACTCTAATGGTAAATTTAGTAGTCGGTGCCGCTTTCCAAACACAAATGATCCCGGTAATAATGATATAGAACAATGGCATAAAAAATTTACAATCCCATGCTTTTTAATTTCAGTTTTGGTGATATTTATAAAAAAAATGGAGTTTGTGCTAGAGATTTCCCTGAGGGCCAGATTATCCAACAATGTAGAACAAATATTATTCATTACCTTGAGACATTTTCTAATTAAATCTATATATATATATTATATTATATTTATGGAAATATGTATTACGTTTTATGCAGTTCAAACTATTCTCATAAATGTAATATTTGCGGCAACATAACTTTTATGAAAATATTTTGAATTACACGAAAACAATAATTTAAATTTATATTTCGTGGCGCATTCATCAATTTTAGCAATGCAGTTCCCCCTCGAAACGCCAAGTTGTTGCCAAAACTTAACGTTTCAGATAGTCATCTACTTCGGGATGTTTTGTGCTTATAATTTGACTAGAAATAAAGAGTTCTATTATATCTGTGCACTAGCACCAGCTCTGCACATAGTTTTTTTATAACATTATGTAATCTGTAGGCAATATTGTAAAAAAATAGTTTATAACACTGATATTATCGCCCTACACAACTTTAAACAGTACTATATTACAGTTTAAAGTTTTTTAAATTGACATCTGAAAAGCTACACTGGTCTCAATATTTGAAATAAGCCTACAATAATATTTTGACATTTCAATGATGATTTAGTATGGTGTTGTTCGCTTTTTGTATTCTCTACTGCTCATGTGTAAATGTATAACATGTATCTAAAGGTAATTATGTGCAAAAGGTATTTTCGTAATAGTGTGTGTCTGTCAAATGGACCGTATTTAAAAAAAGATAGCAAGCTATGTTCTGTTAAAAAAATATTAGATATTCAATTTGCCAATTAAGCTAAACTATGTTAATAAAGCTTGAAAGTTAAATATAAATGTAAGACTGATGTGTTAAGCTACTGCATATTATTGTTTGGATGCCTGTATAATAAAGTATGATTACTGAAGCATCTGTGTTTTAACTAAATGTAGTGTAATTATAAATGGAGTTAAATTCCGACGAGTTAATGGAGTCTTAAGATTCCTAATTATCGTAATAATTGGACGAGAAATAGATTTAGGTGGATTTCAAGGACTTCCCAATACTTTTTAGGGTATTTAAAATACTCCTTTTTTTTTTCTAGGTAATTTAGTCTTTGAATCTTGGTCGATCATCTCTAGAAATGTTTTACTATAAATCAAATTCCAGGACAAAGTATTAAAATAATCGTTAACTAAAGTATTGACCCAAATACGGGCCCAGGTCCTGATGAAATTCGTGAATTTTTTTCTGAGGTAATCTTACAAAGGGGCATGTCCAAGTCTCTGTCAGCCGTTTTATATAATACATAATTTGGTAACTACCCAGAGCTTTGGAACGGGGCTCAAATATATTCTGTACCCAAATGTGTTAAATCTAATGTGGTTAATTACAGAATGATGTTTTACTATGAACTATATTTCAGGATAAATTATTAAAAAAAGTGATAACTAATATTGACCAAAGTAAAAGACCAAGTGCTTATGGTGTCATGATCGGTAAAGCCATATACGCATAAAACGGTTTCACAATAAAAATTTACAACTACCGCTTAAATCATTGTCAAAAAAAAATGCCATCAAGAATTTTTATTAGTTAGTGTAAATGCAAGTTTAGACGTTTATGACGAAAACGAATAGATTGAAAATTATATTGTTAAATTATATTATTTATTCTAATATTCTAGAACTATCCGCTCTGGATCGGGCTATGAAATCTGTTGACAAAATTTGTTCTAAACACTTAAGTATAGTTGTATTTGTATTAATAAATATTTTTTATATTTTTGAATTTCCTAAAGAAATATTTTTGTATACTTCTAAAAACTATTAGGCATCTACTCTAAATAAATCTAAATTTTATAGCCTTAATGAATTTACCTATACTATTTTTCTTAAATTCAACGGTTGTGATTTTGATTTTTAGATCGTTAAAAATGTTTACTTCTCTTTAATAATATTAAAGATCTACGTCCATAATAACGGATCTCGAATCCCTTAGCGCTCTTTAACACAACATTTTTAGCTTGTCACCTGAGTAGAACTACATTGCGAAAATCTGGTATAAAAAAATGAGGTTTTGAAATATGCCTCTTGAATCGACAAGCGTGGCAGACTCGTCAATATAAAAAAAATTCATATGTAAACTACTGCACGCTAAAAAAAAGTAACGAGAAATTTGTGATCACATTTTCGACCTGATATGTCGAGAACTCATTAGTTACTTAATTGGGATTTTTGGCTTTCTTTTTGCATATCTTTTCGAAAACAAACCGTGTAATATACAGTTTTAAGTATCATTCATGAACCTGTAAAAGAAGATGCATAACCTTACAAAATTTCAAATATAGGATTATTTTTTAATTTTCTTTTAAATTACACCCGAACAATCTGAACAAATACCGAATAACAATTTCTATCGATTTACCATAAAAGTTATTTTTTGCTTTTTTGTAGTTTTTCTATAACTGTAGGCTTAGTTGAAATGACAGATGAAAATAATTTTCACTTCGTCATTGTCAATTTTTCTCCTCTACAAATTGGTGAGGTTAGTTTTTCAATCCGACGTTTCAGATTCGGGCGACCATCCAGAACTTTTTTTAATTTAAATACGGACCTGGATTTTATTCCACTATTCGATACCTTTTATAACCTTAAATTAAATTGTGATAAAATGCCATTTGATTTTTTTGAGAAAATCCGTATTTGATGAATTACGAAAAAACTCCATCTAATGGCCATTAATAGAATACAGTTAATGGCTCTAGGTGAAAAGCATCATCATCATATTCAATGTAATTTCATCCAGTATTGAAAATAGCAAAAATTTGCATAATTGCCTGAAGAATACAATGCTTATATTTTCAATAAACCTTAATTAGCAAAATTCAAGAGAGTATTAGTATTTCCATTTTTGAGTTGCTGTTACGCCCCCTAGCCGTCATTTTTCGAGCTTGAAAATAATTTCCGGTTATTTCTCTTGGCCGATTTACCCCTAAAATTTTTTTTCCTTATAATTGTGTAATCAACAGTTATATATAAATATATATATATTTTTTTTTCAGAATTGAAGGCCTTAAAAAGAAATTTTTCATGTTCATGTTTGTTTGATTTCTTACTCCGATAGAACTATAGCTTGGAGATTTTGAGAAATTATTCAGTTTTTGGGCTCCAGTTTCATGAGTAAATTACAAGTATATAGGCAATAAAAAACAATTAATTGAAGTATACTTCCGAATATTTATATATTCGCCGTTTAGTCTACTTCGGCATTTGCTGGCTGTTCAACATCCATCGCATTGTCCGGAACCGCCTCATCTAAAAATATCAACAATAAAATACATATTTAAAATTAGATAAATTATCTGCAGCGTTAGGAGGAAGGAATTATATATAAGGGTTGGTCTTCATCAGTATTTTTTTGTCAAAAGAAGGAATTTTCGGTTTTTTTAATTATAATCTCCAAAGTTAATTTTCTTGTACACAAACAACATTTATAACGAGCACATTTAGAAACAAAAAATAGTATGTTAAACTTCATAATATTTTACACTTAGTGTCGTGTTACCGAAACCACTATCGGCATCGCGAGAGTAGGAAAAAACAAAACAACTTGCGAAAACTTTGAAAACACAGATTTTAAAAAAAGGGTAATTCTTATATACTTCTACTTGATTACTATATGGATTATTGAGATACACAGGATATTTGACTTAAATTCCAAACGTCCGAACGATAATTTGGCAAATAAAAGTCTTTTTAATTGAGTAAATTGTAACTATTATGAGCTAAGACAAAATCGATGCCGCCATTGGCATAGGCGTCCCGACGCCACGAAAAAACATAACATTGTGGAAAGTCTAAATTTTAAATTTGCTGTGACTTTTTTATAATTTGTCCTAGTTTTTGAAATATATCGTGTCTTTTAGTAGAATAATTTCTTTTCAATGACATATTTTTTAAATTTTTTTTTACTATTAATCTTTTGTATTAAATCATAACTTTATATAAATCAGAAACGTAAAAAAAATCATTATTCTACTAAAAGACAGGCTATATCTCAAAAACTAATATAGCAATCAATTTGACGCAAATAACCAAAAAGTCTAGAGACAGGCGTAGATTACAATTTAGACTTAAAAATGACGACCATGTACAGATTGTTTCAAATTAGTTCATTCTTTATGACCTAATGACGTAATACATTGCGGCATCAACTGTAGCTATAAATATAGACTTAAGCATTTGAAATTTGCGATTTGATTGCAACGAATCGACATCAACATCTCGTTTTCCATGTAGTGAAACCCCAAAGCGAAAACCATCACCCAGGTTACTTTCCGTTATTACTTATTTGAAGATAAAGAGTAGTTCAGGGGCTGAATTTATAATATATAGGTTTTTTGAATATTTTTCTTTGATAAAAAAAATTCTTTGATTGACGAAGAATTATTGAGTGTGCAGGCTTCAAGTAAAATAGCGTTAAAATGGGTGTATTGGCTTCCTTCAAGTGTGACACTTTGCGTCATAGCGGCCTATCCTGAATAAGATATCAAGGATCATCAGGAGAGATCTGAGTGTTAGAAACACGTTGCCCTTTGCAGGTGTGTAAATAAGATCTACAGAAAAAAATACCCAACGGAAGGTTCGCAAAAAAATATATCCGAATTATTCCAGCGGAATAGAAGGAAACGCATCCGTACTTATGAATACCCAAGACTACATACAAAAAATGCAGGATATCCTACAAGATTAGTCTGTTCCAAAAGGCCAGACGTTATACCTAGGAAAAACAACTAAAAATAAAATGAAATCACCATTAAACACAGAACTAAAACAAAAATCCTAGCACGGGAAAAGTTGAGTACGTGTCCTAAACTCTACGGTTTTCAAAAATACACAACCCGGGGCACCTATCATATCTATTGTTAGGGCTGTTAATTCGTCGTTACAAAAACTGGAATAATATCTCGTAGAAATTATACAACCGGCTGTGAAAAAAGCTGAATCATATGAAAAAAAACTCGCAGCATTTCACTGGAATTATACGAGATACCTTTCTCGAAAATTACGATATCATAGTGAGCTTAGATGTCAAGTCGCTGTATCCTGGTATTCCCATCGATGAATCACTGGGCAGGATTGCTATAAACGAGGATTTCCCGGCACATATAATACAGCTCTCACAGCATTGCCTTAAAAATACTTAATTTTTATTTAACGGCCACATGTACAAACAAATAGACGGTGAACCAATCGAGTCCTCAATATCAGCAGTAGTGGCAAATATATTTTTGATATACTTCGGGAAAGAAGATCTTGAGGAAGCAAATCTGAATCACAAATTATGGATTTGTTACGTGGATGACACATTTTTTATACTATACTTTTAACTTGGTCATACAGAACTTGACAAATTTCTGTTTCACGTAAATTCAATCTATCCCAGAATTTCAATTTACTGTAGAGTCAGAGGAAAACAACAAACTTTCATTTTTAGATGTTCTAGTCATAAAACTGCATAACATAGACTTCGAGTATACCGCGTATAGAAAACCAACATATAAAAATTGAAAACAGCAGCTTCAGGAAAATATAAATAATAAGGTATAAATTTCGATCCCGATTAAAGGTATAAAAAGGAAGCTTCGCAGTCAGTAACACACACTATTGGGAGGCGAGAAACAAAGCTTTGAAAATGCCAAATGTGATTTTGGTGAAACGTCAGCATAACTGTTGTTTTCAGAACGACAGCGGCATTAGTGAAGGGATGTACACTAGGACTGAAATATCATATATTAGATTAACGCGAATAGAGAACTATAATATAGTAGAAAAGGGATTTCTTTTTTGGTTAACCGCTAAAGCACAATAAAATGTGGCCAACCGTAGACATGTGTTTCAGACTTCTGGTCTTCATCAGTGCAGTCCACTAGTTAATAGACGACGAGAACTAGCGCCAAACTTAACATACCAAAGTCACCAATAAAAGCATAAAGCCTCCTGTGGCAAAACTCCTAACCCAAAATTAATTAAATTACAAGTTGAGAGAGATTAACGCGGCTAGAACCATAATATTGTAGAAAAGGGACAATGAAGTTTGGCTAACCGTAGTTACGTGTTTCGGACTTAAGGTCTTCAGCAGCATAGTCAACTAGTTGAGAGACAAGAACAACTAGCGGCAAACTTAACATGCAAAACTACACCAACAGGAGCACTGGCGTAGCCAGAAAAATTATCTGGGGGGGGGGGCGAATCTATAGAATGACGGAGGCTTTGGGGAGTGAAATATTTAAATTATTACTCATTTAATATAATTCGTCGTCTATTGTTTTTTTTCTGTTTTGTGTTTTTATATATGGACAAATTGAATATTTTATTTCTCTTTAGGACTGAAACAATAGGAAAAACCAACAATTTTAACAAAACAAACAGTATTTCGGAAATTAAGTTCAAAAACAACATTTTATTAAGTAAAAAAATATAAAATAGGACATCATTTACTTGGACATTTGGACAGACATAAAATTATAAAACAATAGATACATGAAAAACTCAATTTAAAATAAGTGGAACTGCGCTTTAAAACTAATATATTTTATACATATTTAACCCGTGTTATGCAGATATTTGTTTACTACTGGGCTTGATGGAATTCGCCTTTAGAAGTCGAGCGTATCTTGTGTGTTTTTTAAATATTTTTAAGAGTAAAGTTATGTAATTAGGTGTTTTTAGTACTAGAAAATATTAGGTTTGAATTAAATTATGATAGAGCTGGCTTAACTTTTGTTTGTCGGTTTTGTAATTACATACATTTTTATTTTTTTTGTATATATACCATTTCATAAAATTCCCATTTGTTTGGCTTTGTTTTTAAATTTTTTGTACTTTCGTAATTAAATATATAGTCTAGTTGGATCATATATTCCGTGAGAGCTGCTTTGTTTCGTTTGTCGTTTTTGTTGCTTTAACAGCCACAAAAACGACAATGTTTTTAAGGTATTGGCTGGTTTGACTTATAACATGCAATTTTGACAAGGTATTTCGTATGCTACATGGTTTTTTTTTATCTTTTTGAACTGGTGCCTTAAGATTACTAAAATTTGATTTAAGTAAATTGTGTGCTTTGTGGCATATGGTTATAATATGACATTTAAAGACACTTTGTAGTTTCTCTGATATCCCTGAAATATAACGCAATTATAAAAACTTTAAATTTTGATTTTATGTTTTGAGAGAACTGTTAGATAGATTATAAAATTTATGAATTCTTTTTTTAAAAACAGAGTTCACTAATTCTTCTGTTTTTTTTTGTTAAAACTGCTGGGTTTTTCTATTGTTTCAGTCCTTGACAAAGGCAAGAATTAGTCTGCCGAAACGTCGGAAAAAAAACAACTATATATATATATATATATATATATATATATATATATATATATATATATATATATATATAATATATATATATATATATATATATATATATATATATATATATATATATATATATATATATATATATATATATATATATATATATATATATATATATATATATATATATATATATATATATATATATATATATATATATATATATATATATATATATATATATATATATATATATATATATATATATATATATATATATATATATATATATATATATATATATATATATATATATATATTATATATATATATATATATATATATATATATATATATATATATATATATATATATATATATATATATATACAAAGATTCGATATAAGGGAAGATTCTAGTAAAAATCAGTTTTTTCAATTTTTGGTTAATAGTTGCTTTACTTATGTAATCCTTTGGATTAATTATTGTACTTATTTACGTTACGGTTGAATTATTTTTATTATAAATCTACACCATAAAACAGTACCGTGACTGACTGACTGACTGATCGACAACGCACAGCCTAAACCGGTGGACCTAGAAAATTGAAGGAAATATTTCTTGAGTACCTGAGGACTAAGGAGGGATTTTAGAAAATTCCATTCGAAAAAGGGTGGTAAAGTTTGTCTGAAGAAGAAAAAAATCATAAATTACGATGATGACACCTTGGAAACATAGTCTTCAAGAAATAAAATAGCCTTATTTCATTATTTTTAATATATTTTCTAAGGGAGCAAAATTTTTATGGAGAAACATTAATTTTGGACTGAAAGACAACGTATAGCTTAAACCGGTGAACCTAGAGATTTGAAATTTGAAAGAAATTTTCTTTGAATAACCTAGGAGTGCACTAAGGAGGGATTTTACAAAATTCCATCCTTAAAGATGTGGTAACGTTGGTATGGAGAAACAAATTTTAAGTTACGATGATGACACTTTGTAAATATAGTCTTCAAGAGAAATAAAATAATCCGTGTTTCATTATTTTTGAAAATTCATCTTTAAGAGGGTGAACATAATTTTATCGTCTCGATTTGAAACATTGGAAGCGTATGTAATTCGGATGAAAATGCAATTATTTGATACCATCAATCTGATCTGATCACGACATTAGCCGACTTCAAAAAAGAAGGAGGTTATCAATTTGACCCTACATATACTTTTTTTATGTATGTACATCGATTACTCCGCTATGGTTTGACCAATTTGGATGAAATTTTCAGGCGAAATACCGCTATTTTAAACTATTTACTCGATGCTACATTGAACAATACATGCATTCACCATTCTATCAAGAAAAAAGTATGTATGTTACGTTTTTATAATAAGACATTATTATATAATGCTCTTACATATACAGTGGACCTATAGGCTATTTGTTAAACGCGACGTTTACGATAAAATTGTAGAAACTAAAAAGAATGAAATAATATTTTTTCTAAAAAAAAAAATAAAACCGACTTTTGAAAATGCACTAAAAAGTGAAAAATTTAGTTTATAAAGTCGGCGCAAAACTTACTCTTAATTACTTAATCAGTATTTATATTACCTCATCTTCTAAGCGTACGAAGTCGCGGTCAAAACTATAGTTTGTTCAAATTCAAGATGAAGTGCATATAAACAAAAGTGATTGTAAGTGCAATAGGCCTTCAAATGTTTGCTAAAAACTTTATCATAATGGGCCGTATTGCTCGTACAACCATTTTTGTTTACATCTTGAATTTAAGTACACTGTAGTATTATATAATTTTAATTATTTTTTAGAAGTAATAGACCGTTACATTTTGAATGCGTTTTGGTTACAAGTACTCGACTAGTGCTTAACTTTTTAATGTAAACTGTTAATATAAAATGCGATAACTAAAATGTGATTACCCATAGCTTCGATAGGTGGAGCTTCAGGAGCATTATCGTCAGGCATCTCTTTTTCTTCATTCATAGATGGTTTTACATCCATAAAAGATTTATTCATAATTGCTATTGACATCCGTATTGACTTTCTAACCATTTCCATCAATTCAGCGCCTTGAAGCGATGAGGCTCTTTCAACATCTCGATCGTCGGCTTCTCCCGTCTTGTTTTCTAGATCAGAAAATGCAGTTTTCTTTTCTTTTTGATCGGAATCTAAATATATATATATAATCAAAAATTGTACCCAGTTGGCCACAATACCAAAAATTTCATATACTTCCTGCACTGTTTAATATTGATAAATAAGTTTTCATAAATATTTTTAAATATGTTCTTTCTAACGTTCTAAATTATTTAGAAAAAGTTCTGAAAAAAGAGATTTTCTCAAGTTGTCATCTTGGAATATGGAGGCAGGAATTCGGCTTTTTAAAATATTTTTAACTAGTCTATTGTCTACAAACTATTGTTAATATTTTTTTTTAACTTGGTAGCCCTCAATGTAAAATATTATTCGAATGATATATTTATTTTACTACAACTTACAATATTTTCTTCAACCTATTTTTTTTCCATAATATTCTGTCCAGCTAATAGCTATCTTTTTGGTGGACGGTCTACTCCCTGATTCGTTTTTGTGGGTTTCCACATCGCTATTTTGTACGTCACTCTCTCCTGAATCATTCTTACAACGTGTCCCACCCAGGTGCATTTAAAGGTTGCTATATATTGAATTAAATCTGCTCATTTTTTGATCTACGATTTCATCGTTAGGTAAATGGTCCTTCAAAGGTATGTCTAGCATGGTACGTTCAATTGCCCTTTGTTTAACTTGTATGTTATTTGCGCTTTTTGTGGTTAGAGTTGCCGTTTCTAAAGCAAAAATTGTTACTAAAAGAATACCCGGTTATATATTGTCTATTTTAGTGAATTAGATAGCTTTGGATCTTTTAGGACATCTCGCAATTTTATTATGACATTATTTTGCTTAGAAAATAATACTTTTTTAGCCCTGTATAGTATCTTAAGAGCTTATCTTTGCTTGTATGTTAGTTCTTACCGTTATGAATGTTCATTCTGTTATCCACTTAGATCCGCTTTAGAGTCTTCGATAATCAGTGAGTGAGTTAACCCTTAATTAGGCTATTTCAATTCGTAGATATACTCTAACACCATTTTGTTTGAAAAGTTTTTTAAGAGAAAAAAGATCCTGAAATTAATAACAAAGTTTATTTTAACTTATTTTGAACGGTAAAAATTTTTGAAATAATGATAAAAAACCGAATTCATGCCACCATTTTGAAAATAAAAAACTTTTTTTGAGAAAAAACGTATATACAAATTCAATCTCAAGGCTAGGAAGAACATGTTTACAAACTGTCTTCGTAATAAAATTTTTTGAAAGTATGCCCTTTTTAAGAAAGGATTGATTGACGTGTAGTTCAGGAACGATTTACTTATGATATTTTAGCAAGCTTCAAATTCTTTTATAAGTACAAAAATATTTTTTTATATTTTTTTATTTTATTTTTTATGATATGTTGGGGTTACTGAGATTAAAATTTAAAAAAAATCATCAGACAGTGAATTTACATGATATCAGCCATGCATATCCATAATTAGAATAGCGACCATCAAGGTCCGTTGGATAAATGAGATCGCCAACGTTTTCAGAGGATAATGCATAACTAGACATTTTTGTGTGGTTGTTAGCCCTTCGACCACCAGTATATAACTCCCCAGTTAATGTAAGATAACATATGTTTCCTCCCTGAGCTCAATAGGTCATATACATGGCCGGTTTTATTTCAGTTGTTACATGTAGACCTGACTAGGTTGATATAAATAAACTCATAAGCTGATAATAGTGTAAATGTAGACGATTTAATACCTTTTTCCTTTTTGCCCTTCTTTCCTTTTTTACCACCTTTTTTTCCCTTTTTAGGTTTGGGGGGCGGCAATTGAGTATCTGGATAATAAGTCATATAATTTTTAACTAATTCTTGACAGTCTACCTGCTTTTTTTTGTTCATAAATAAATTAATCAATCCCTGAACTAAATCCTTATCAAGCTTTTTAATTTTTTGCTTTTTTAATTCTTTTTGGAAATCTTCAGGTGATATTGGATGATCAGGAAGGGATAATATAAAATGTCTGAAATGTTTAAACGAAATTAGATAGTAAGGAAATTAAACTAAACTGATTAATATTACCCAAAATCCTTTCTAGCTTTAGCTTTCTTTGGTTTCATTAAAATGTATTTACACCTGTCATATAACAGTTTTCTAGCATCTGGGCCATGTATTTCATAATTACTTAGAATACCTCCTATTTTTACTGTTTTCCCCAGATTCAATACCTTATTTAAAACCTTAAATGAAATATTTATATTATTTATTTGTTTGTTAAAGCAATTTGAATGATAAATCAGATCTGGTTATTTGCAGACACCCTTTGTATGAATTGATACATGAATAAATAATTTTACTAGAGGGTTTGTAAATCGATTTTAAGATACATGGCGTTTAAAGATATGGTGATAAATATGCATACTTTTAATTTTTGGTAAAAAGTCTAACAGCAGATTAATGCGAACTTATTAATTATTACCATTATTATTATTATTATTATTATTTATCTAAGAGTAAGTACAGCCCCGTCGTAACTTCTCCGTGGCTCCGACTTACACGAGGGGCCGGTTATCAATAATGATCACTCCCTGCGTCCGTTCGGTTAGTGATCATCGGCCAAATTTATTTATTTCAGCAGAGGAAGCGATTTCAGGATGACGGCTCTCTGATTTTCGTTATTAGCGACTTAACTGAGTTTCCACATGATGGTAGTTTTCTTAATTCAGAGGGCAGTGAATTTCTAATTCCACCTAAAGCTCCAATTATTAGAACCACCATTTCGACAGCATACCCCGGGTATAACTTGCGTAGTTCGTATAAAATCTCTGTGTATTTGGCTCGTTTTTCATCTTCCATTTTTACAATGTTAATTTCAGCTGGTGTTAAGAATTCTAAAGCGAAGAGGGATTTAGTGTTCTTGCCCATAACAACGATGTCCGGTTTATTACCCCAAATTTGCTTACTTTGATCATTCTCCACCACTGCTCCACTGCTTTTATTTCTGATGGTGCATACAGGGCCGTTTTTAGGGGTGTGCACGGTGTGCCGGCACAAAGGCGGCCAAATTATTGGGGCGGCCTGCACAAAATTAGCCATTTGATTACAAAAATATACCTATATTTTTGTTTTCAAAATAAAGAAAAATTAAATTACATTTTGTTAGGCTTTTAAGATAAAACATTCATAAGAAATTTATTACCGGTCATTTCTTTTTTTGCTGTGCATGAGTTGCCGAAATTACAATAGAACTATTTATAGCAGCGTTCCTTGGAAAAGCAATAAAAATGATAGATAAGGGCGGCCGCCTTTCAATGCAAAAATGTTTGTTTATACTTCATAATTGGTATGTGTACAGTATATAGTTTTATATAGCTCTATATACTGTAGAATGGGGCAGTTTTTAAATGTTTTGTTTTTCTTTTTAGTATTCGATTAACTAGCGAGAGTTTAACAGTGATATAAAGTGTTTGTTGTTTAGTTATTTTTTTCTACATTTTGCAAAAGTGAAATTTCAAAAGAAACAAATTTTCGTAATTTAAAAAGGTAAGTTCTTCGGATAGATATTACTTTACTTAATATTACCATCCAAATCCGCATCTTACGTTTTGGATTTAATATTAAACATGTGAAAAAAATTTTTTAGCTTGAGATCAAAAAGTGGTTTATTGTTAATTTTATGTCTAGATTAATTTTCTATATTTCAAGTTTTAAAAAATGTATAAAGTAGTTTTACTAATTTACTTATCTAATAAAAATATAATAATTATATTTATTTTTTGGGTCATTTTAAAAACAAAATCTGATGCTAGATTACAATTTTACTTATTATTTATAAAAAATTCCATTTGGTGCGAACTTAATTGGGGATACTATAAAATTATATCTTCGCAGATTCAGAACTATTACATAAACTAAATTTTCTAACTTTAATTACCTTTCAATTTTATTTCCAGATGTCCGATAGAAAAACAAAACGTTTATCTGGAGCTCAATATAAAAAAAGAAAATTAGAAAAGGAAGAAAACAAAAAAAAATTAAGTGGATCTTTGCAAAAATATTTAGTTCCATCAACATCGTCACAGGGTACAGATACAATTGAGGATGAAAATGTAAAGGATGCACATAAAGTAAGCGACCCTGAAGAAAAAAAACACCCTGAATCAAATACAGAAATAGATAATGAAGAAAAGATGCTCTTAACCGATGATAATCCTAACTTAAACGAAGTTATCCCTGAAACTAATGATGATTTTGATGTCAGCGACCCATTCACCTGGCTGGATATTTTACAAAATCAAGTTATTGAGCAAATAGTACAAAACGATTTTCAGCATATAGAAAAAAAATTTCCTTCTGGAAGGAAATTTTCTTCAACTCAATATTTTCGAATTTTGCCAAATGGTGAAAAAATTAAAAGAGCTTGGTTGGTATACTCTTGTAGAGCAAATAGCATTTTTTGTCTTTGTTGTAAAATATTTTGTAAGGAAGTGTTTAAGTTAAATAGCAAAAAGGGGTATTCTGATTGGCGACATCTTTCACATATTTTATCCAAGCATGAATCTTCTGTACATCACTTGCAAGCTAATCAAAAATGGGTTGAGTTAAAAATGTCATTAAATAAAAAATTAACTATTGACAAAGAACGGCAAAATTATTTTGAACTTGAAAGGGAACGCTGGCGCTCTATCTTAAAAAGAGTTATTGCAATTATTCAATTTTTAGCTGGACAATCATTGGCATTTCGTGAAAAAAGTTCCGTCTTATACGAACAAAATAATGGCAATTTTTTAAAAGCTGTTGAAATGGTGGCAAAATTTGACCCAGTGTTATCCGATCATCTAAAAAAAATTACAAAGACCCAAGAATCAAAAAGTAAAATAACTCACTATTTGGGAATTCATTTTTAAAACGAAATAATTACTTTGCTAGCAAAAAATATTTGCCATCATTTTACGACACTCTTAAAAAAATCCAAATATTTTTCCATAATTTTAGATTCTACTCCAGATGCAAGTCATACAGAGCAAATTACATTTGTAGTCAGATATGTAGACTGTAACGAAGAAAATGTTGTCATAAAAGAGTGTTTTTTGGGTTTTTTTCCTATTTTATATACAACTGGGGAAGGGATTTTTAACCTATTGGTTAATGATATTTTGCCTAAGTTTGAATTAGATATTAGGGATATAAGAGGTCAGGGCTATGATAATGGGGCCAATATGTCCGGAAAACATATCGGACTTCAACAAAGGGTAAAAAATGTTAATTCCAGGGCTATATTTGTTCCTTGCACCGCTCACACACTAAATCTAGTAATAAACGATTCCGCTAAAATCTCCCACGAAACAATAAATTTTTTTAATATCGTGCAGGAACTGTATGTATTCTTTTCTTCTTCTCCTTTTCGTTGGGATGTTTTAAAAAAAAATGTTAGTAATTTAAATCTTACATCGGTAAGTGACACCTGATGGGAAAGCAGAGTTAAAGCGCTTAGACCACTTCGGAATCAACTAGGAAATATTTGTAAAGCTTTGGTTGAGCTTTCAGAAGATGTTACAAGAGACTCAAAAACAAAACTAAGTGCCAATTCATTATTAGAAAAAATAAAATCATTTACTTTTATCTGTAGCTTAGTCATATGGTACGAGTTATTAGTTAAAATTGACGTAGTCAGTAAATTATTGCAAAAAATTAATATTAATCTGACTCAGACTTAAATATATTTTTTTGTTCAATAAATATTGTTTTTTTTTTTGTTATAAAAGGGCGGCCGTTTTATTTCTGCACAAAGGCGGCCGAGGGGCTAGGAACGGCCCTGGGTGCATATGGAATTATTGGTTCCTGATCTATGCCGTAGAAATGTCTAAGGTGGTAGTACAGACTACAGAACTATTAGTGCTGAGTTACGCCGATATATGTAAGACGTGGTAGCATGCCTGGTGCACGCTGATAATGGATGCAGACGCGTTTCGGATTCTACGCGTACGTTAGATCAGTGCATTAATAATGCCATTAAGAATCCCTCAGGTTCAGACTTCAGACCGGAGGTCCTCAAAAGAGAGAAGGTTAGTTCTTTTGACAGCGCTAGCTCCTCCATATTTCTATAGAAGACACCGTGCTGCGGCTTCTCGATATGCTGCTGAAGTAGGTGCTCTTGTCCTGTTGCTTTAATTTTGTTTCTTGATAATTGGGGTGCTAAGCCCGTGACAGACTGCATATTGCGTTGGCGTCGTCCTTCATCAGCCTCCAATTTAAGACCAAGTTCATTCTTGTCTCGTTTGGCAGCCTTAAAGAGAAATGCACCGGCATCGGCTATTTCGTGTGCTCGCATTATTTGCAGCAATAGGTCCACGCTATTTAGAACGCTGCAGGCCAACCTGAAAACAATCCTGTCGTAAAGTATCTCCAAACTCAGCAGGCCTCGCCTTTCCTGTTGACGTGGAAGATATACTCGTTGAACAGATCATCTTGGGTGAATTCTTCTCTCGAGATGCATCATTTTTCGAGTGCTGGAGTCCAGGATTTGCAACTCCTCTCTAGTCTACTTCAGGACTCTGAAGGAATAGAGTAAGACCGGAACGACAAGCATGTTAGTTACTGATATTTACGTTGTCGGTACTTGCTCCGCAGAATTTTGATCGATGCCCAGATATGTGTAAGTCTCTCCATTGTCCAGATTCCTATTGTAGTTGTATGTACTCCAGTTCTACGAGACGATCTTTGCAGAGTTTAATAGTGGCACATTTATATAACCCGAATTCCAGGCCCACTGTTTTCGTATATTCCTGCACTAATTTCAGCGATTGTTGTAGGTCGCGTTCTCCTGTTGCATACAGTTTAAGGTCATCCATATAAAACAGATGTGGTACCTTGCGATGTTAAATGACAACAATTACTGCCTTCATTTTGAACTTATGTCGGAATCTGATTGTTGTGCAGTGCTTTATCATATATATTTTTTAATAATGATAATAAAAATATGACATGTTTGTTTTATTCAATGTAATGAAATCGCAAATGAAGTTTCTACCTGATATTTTAATAGATGAGTCCTAGGTTCAAGTTTTGTTTTAATAGATACCCGGGAAGAAGGCAGCCTTTCCTAGACATATTTTCAAGAATCAGAAAAAAAAACATAAAATTGTGGAGCTTTTATGCGTCCACTACCAAAATCATATAACAAAGAAAAACAAGAAACAGATTATGTTAATGTTTTGGCTTCTGTGGAGGCATACCATTTTGCATCGGACCCAAGAAAACCATCATACCATTAGTTATTTAGAAATTCATCTTCAATGTTGTACCTGAATTACGTGACAACCTAAAATTAAATCAATTAGACAAGATCTACTTTCAAGGAGATGGATCACCTAGTCACAACTCCCATACTACACCTTTTATTGTTGGTAGTGCGTATTTTCCCCTAAACTGAACTGGCCCAAAGAGTCAGTGTACCGAAATTACGTTGGTTCTAACAGTCGAAATTCGGACAGATTGGAATACATGGAATCCGTCGCTAGCCCGACACTTTAAGTACGGAATTCGCAAGTTACGATACTGGCTGGAAGTTCTCTAAACAGGCCTACTGTGTTGTCCAGCTTGCATTCTGTGTTTGAAGTGAGATTCTATCGATAACTATAGATTAATGTAAAATTTATCGATAGGTGATATGCTATCGCCTATCGATAGGTAAAATCTAATATGGCCCATCCCCAGTCGCCTCAAGTATAAATGTATACTAATGTAAAGGTTTCGTCCAGCTCCAAGTGCCGAAGAATGTTTTCGTCCGTTAGATGCTCGTTCTCTGGTTGGTCTGTGTAGCTACCCTTAGTAAGTTTAAGCATTGCACATTTGTTCACCTCAAATTCCATACCTAAATCTCTGGTATATTATTGCACCCTGAATATCATAGTTTTATTTTTAAAGTTTTAGTTTCTGGGATTGTCATTTAAAAAAGGTCTCCACTATCTTTTAATCTCTATTTGACACCTGACTTCCATATCTCTGACTATTCATTATTATATTAACTTTCACTTACTACTTTTGACTCTTTCTTGATATACATGTTTTCCATGTCCAAGTGTGATAACGGATCTTTGGCTTTTCCTGCCATCATTGTTAACAGAAAATGGGCTTCTTCAGGTGCGTAAATATTATTGCCTATTTTAAGAACAATAAGAGAATGGTTTTTATTTACTGCTGTTCTAGTAATTCGCAAAGACTGGCCAACTAAACTGCAAAAATTAAAGAAAAAATATTAATTTAATATGTTAATGTTGAAATTGCAATTTGTTTCGTTATGATTTTAGAAGAATGCATAATACAGGAACCTTATTACAACATTTTAAAGTTTTAATTTTTTTTTTCTATTAAACGGGTTATTAATATTGTGTAGATATACCCTTATAGTCAGATTTATTCTATCTTAACAATTTGTAATTTGAAAATTAGTTGGAATATAGACAGTTCAAAATGTTGTAATGGTTCAAAATTATATTTCATTAAAAAAGCCTCACTTAATTTCATAAGAATTTCATTCATTTTCATCAGAAGAATCCTTATGTAATATTAAACGGAGCATTGAATCATTTCAGGCAGAGAGGCTTATTAGAATATTATTATGAAAAAGAACATGCAAAACTAGTACCAGCCGAATAAAAGAAATGCGATCATTGCAAATCACAGAAAAACCAAAATCCAAAAGCAATATCTGAATACACGAGAGTATGTAAAACGTATACTTAAAAAAAGGACCATGCCCAGTATCCACATATCAAAAATTATATTGAATTTTCCTTTTGAAATTAACGAACTTTTACCAGCAGATATCATTTTTCCAAATAAGGCCACTGTTGCCAACCAACAGTGTTGTTTCATTGTAGAATTGTCGACCAAAATAAAATTCGAGAAGCCATAGAAATAAAAAAACATCGTGATTTAAATAAAATAACTAACAACGGTTTGACAGTATTGACCATAATCAATAATCCAGAGGCAATTTAAATACAGCGAAAAACCACCAAGCAGTATTTCTACATACTACTACTATTCCCACTTAAGCAGCATTCGATAACAGCACAACCTCATTTTTATTTGAGTGATGTGATAATGTGCATCGTTAGAGAGTACTTCATAGTCATCAGACGATTTGTTAGCACTAGCAGCTATTTGTCACGAACATGAAGAAAAAAAAGATAAAGAAAACGAAGTTATTGGGTTCTTGTTATATTTCGAGCAAGGCTGTAAGAAGATGAATTCCATACACACTTTAAGCGGTTCCAGCAGGATAAACGCAAATTTTATAAATATTTAACCAATTATATGATTTTGTAGGCATTCTATTAATGAAGCAAAATATTAAATTTCGTCAAAGTATCAGTTAAAAAAAACTGTCACAAGATGTTAAAAAATGACAAGTGATGGTAGTTTGCATTCAGAATGTCCCCCGAATTTAAATGACCTAAATATGTACAATATGGAATAACAGAAACAACTAATCCTTACACTCCTTACACTGTTGACTCCTGACTTTTGTTGGGAGAAATAATGTTAATGTATTTTTGATTCACGTTACACCAACGTCACAACAAGGATACAATGATCCCTGTCTGGGACATGTCCTGCAATGCCGCAGGCGCAATGATCCATTTCAGTCAAACGAGGATTGCGATATCGCTCTTTTTAGAGCTCATCAGGCCACCATAGACTAGCGAGCCTCGTGTAGGGAAAAGGCCCAAAATGGAATTACAGAAACAACTGGCTAATACCACGCCCAGTATTGAATTGCACTATTGATTCCTGAGTTTAGTTGAGATAAATAATGTTAATGTATTTTTGATTTACGTTATACCAACGCCACAACAAGGATACAATGATCCTCGCAAGGTCGCAGGAGCAATTATCCATTTCAGTCAAACACGATCACGATTTCGCTCTGTTTTGAGGTCATTAGACCTCCATAGACTAGCGAGCCCTACCGAGTAGATCAAAGGCACAAAATGGAATCACAGAAACAAATACTCCGCTTGCTAATACCACGCTCGGCAATGAATTACATTTTTGGGTATATATTTTGATGAAAATTTAAGTTGAGAGATAATAGCGTTTCCCCTATAATTCGTATTTTGTATAAAATAATATATTATATACCTTTAAAATATTTAAAAATTATTTATTTTTCATTAGTTTATTCAAAATTACAGTACTTAATTTCAGTTTGGGGATCTGCTTGTTCAAATAATCTAAATCCTTAAAAAAATACAAAACAAAATTATTAACTGCATTCATAAACTACCATAGTTAGAACTTACATTGAGTTTATATAAGCCTAAAGGATATCTAGACATAAATTTGCTTTATAAACTAAAAGTTTGTATATTAATGCATTCTCACTCTTAAGGTGCGTAAATATTAACATTACATAGAACACTACACAAACAGACGATTTACAGACATTATCGGCCAATTCTACACTCGGGCATTATCACCAACAATAACTTACCAAAGAAAATCAATGAAGTAAATAATCTGAAGAAGTTCAAGAAAGTACTAAAAAAAGTTTTTCCTAGAATAATGAGTTAAAACGTTATGTATTTGTTGTTTTTGATGTTTAATTTTTTTTTGCATTTTAACAGTATTTCTCTTGTACTATGAATATTTTCTTATTATTTTTATATTTTTAGTTTAGTATTTTCCCTGTAATAAACTATTAGAGTTGGTTGAGAATAAATTAATGCAAAAAATTATTTTTGATTAAATTGGAAATGACAAAATGTTACATATGCTGCCAAAAATGTCACTTATACCCATTATTTAATTAATCCGCGTTTCTATTTTCTAAGGTACATACTAAAAATTTTACAGTGGTAGGCCATATTTGAGAAATGACTAAAATCGGTTGGCGTATTCTCAAGATTTTTTTTTTAACCTACGCACTGTATTAGGACAAACCTTAGAGTAAAAATAAAAAAGAGGACACCTGCTTGGATAAATACACATATACATCCATACAGATATTATATATAGATTTTAAATACGTTTTCCATGTTTTAGGGATACCGATTGTACGCAACAATTTGTCGCGTCGCGCGTTGTGTCGCGCCGCTTAGATGGGAATCGGCATTTAGTATTAGACTTGCGCCCTAAAGCATCTGCCCAGGCACGTAGTCAAAAGGGGAAGGTCCTAGGGGTCTGAACCGCCCCCCTGAAACTTTGAAAATATATGATTCTAATTTTTATGAGATTTCATAGTCTGGACCCCCCCTCCGAAATGAATTTCCGGGTACGTGACTGCATCTGCCTCTACTTTGCAACGGCCGAGCTGAAAATAATTTTAATGAAAATATATCAATTTATCGGTCCAACCCGTAACATTATGTAGTTATTTGGGGAAATTTGGCAATTTTCATTTACCTACCGATTATTGCTTAAATCAAGTTCTTCCAAGTTTTCAGATTTTTTAAGGTACCGAGTTAAAGGCCTGACAGCAGGTACAATCCCTATTCCATTCCAAGCAAGATTTAAATATTTTATTCGGTCACTTTGCATTAATCCGGAAAATAGCTTTCTATTACCTAAAAAAATTTAAATATATCTTAATTAAACATAGCAGCAAGCTGTAAAATGTATCAATTATAGTTATATCAGGCATTGAAGTTTACATTATGAAGGTTCAGAAAAGTTTTATATTTACTATAATTATGGTTTTCCGAACAAATTTAAATTCAAATAAAAAAACACAAATATCAACTCATTAAAAAGTTTTGATTAAGTTGAGCTAGTAACATCTCAGGTAGTTTTTTAATGTTTCAATTTTGAAATTTTTGTAGATGTCCGCGTTAATAAACTCTATAGAATTGATACTAAAGCATATTGTATTGTTGTGCAACAAGACAAATCATTCTAGATATTGAATTTATCTTGTTTTTTGCTTAAAAGTTTATCTCCTTCGTGCAGGAAGAAAAAGTAAAAAAAAGACATCATACTAGTTGATAAAAGCTTTAACTTCATCTCTAAAATGACCACAAAATGATCAAGTTATAGATTGCTAAAATGAATTAAATTTGGGATATGTAATTTATTTGTTTTAGTTTTCGGTAGGGTCACGAATATAAGGGAAGGAAAATTTACGAAATATTGAGACATGAGAGGTCGAGATATGATTTCCTATTAAAATGGTTTATAATTTACCTTGCGCAGTAAAAAATCCGTTCCATGACAAATCCAAATCGTCGATATTTTTGTTTTCCGTTAAAATTTTTTCCATTGTTTCTGCAGAATCTTCTGTTATATTATTGTGACTAATGTTAAGTCTCTTCAGTGAAGTATTTCCACATAATCCATCTTTTAGAGCCAGGAGCCCATTATCTCCTAAGTCATTAAAACTTAAATCTAATGATTTTAAAGTCTGAAGACTTGAAAGAATATCTCCAAGCCTCTGAGCTCCTAAAATGTTTAACGTATTAAATATGACAAAATATATTTATTTCTAATACATTGCTTACAGTAATGGAGACATATCAGCATTGAGAGTTGCTTCGCTCTATATTTCAATTGAATTTAAAGCATGTAATTCATAATTTAATTACAAATGAATTAAGAAATGTGTCAATTCGGAATTACTATACCACATTTCGCCTTAGATTACACGAGGTATCTTTAGGGATCTTTACTTCTCGAGCTCTGAACACTGAATGAGTTCAAAGAAATTCAGGCCGGCTTTTATACCCAACTTGCCGCCGAAGTTAAAATCGAAGTTCCTCGTGTGAAACAGGATATCTGCGTTTTCATTTAAGGTCTTCATCGCTGTCAAAAACTGCGATTAAGATCTTAAATGAAAACGCGGACATCGTGGTTCTCCGAGCAGATAAAGCAACGCCACAGTCGTCATGGACAGAATGGAACACGTCAAAAAGATAGCTTAAATTTTGGACAACAACATGTATAAGGCTATGCAGACAGACCCTACAAGTAAAATGAAAATATCACCAATCTGATTAACGCATCCAGCATATTACCAATGGAGGAGAAATCATTAAAACCAAGTTGTTCCAAGTTCCGCAGGTTCTACGGTCTTCCCAAGATACACAAGTACAATGTACCACTTCGACCGTTAGTGAAATAAACACGTTCACATCCAAATCACGTAAATATCTTTCAAATTTTCTTAATCTATTTCTTGGAAAAATAGATTGTTTTATAAAAAAACTCTGTACATTTCGTAAAAAACTTTAAGGCAATCCAGCTGGATCCCAAAGATATTTTGGTCAGTTTCCATGTACACAAATGTTCCTGTTAAGGACTCGATTTCCATTATATCAGACATATTGGACCATAGTAATCTTGATAATAACTTAATAAATAGACCTAGTGGAAGTTTGTCTTACATCTACTTATTTCATTTTTCAAGAAACTTTTTTGAGCGAACCTCAGGGACAGTTATGAGATCACCTCGGTTAGCTAATATTTTTATGGAGGCCTTTGAGAATATTGTTTTAACTTCCGCTCCACTAAAACCAAAACATTGGTTTAGATATTCAGAGATGTAGATTATACTTTTGTTGTTTGGCTTCATGGACAGAAAATCATAATATTAAATTCACAATGTAAATTGAATCTAATGGAACGATGCCCTTTCTAGATATATTTGTTCAAAGGAAGGAAAATGGTACATTAGACATTCTGTGTATAAAACACAGATGCATACAAATACATACTTAAATGCAAATTTTATATGTATATATATATATATATATATATATATATATATATATATATATATATATATATAGAAGAGAAACATAAATATCAATTTCTGTGCGGTTGTTGGGCGTAAAAAGTTATAGGAACTAAAGGTAAGGTAATTTACTCCTTCACCATTGTGTCGAGAAACGACCAAAACATGACGCTATGTTTGTTTAAAGACCAAGGAGCCATCCGCTACCGTGGTATCTGCCCCGGCAAGGCACATCAGGCAGTTTCCTGGGGGGTATCAATATTTTTCGGTTTTAATACTGATACCCCCAAGGAAACTGCCTGATAAGCCTTGCCGGAGCAGATAGCACGGTAGCAGATGGCTGGATAAATATATATATATATATATATATATATATATATAGATATAATACCCAAAATATAACATTTAAAATTTTGGAATTCTTTGAAAATTACCTTCCTCTCCGATTCTACACTCATGCAATGACAGATACTGTAAAGAAGTATTCTCGACAACCATATCGCTTACCATTTGAATCATGTCCGCTGTTAACCAATTGTCTTGCAAGATTAATGTTTGAACATGGGTGTTAGCCTTCATTGCCACTGTTAAGGCTCTTATTTGTTTATTAGTAAGACCATAATACTGAAATATAACATTATGTTTATGTTTTTTAATAGCAATGCAGGGTACGCCGGCGACGGCCGATCGTACGGATCATCTCAAAAAGGAATCAAATAACAAATCAAATCATGTTTCCTTTTGTTGAATCCAAAGAATCGTTTACATTCTTTAAGATTATATCCGGATTTTCATACTTTTATCAAATAGAGCATCAGCAAATAACAAAAATTAATGAATATGTCGATATTTGGTAAAAGGAATTTGTTTGAAAGTATAAAACTATTTATCGTTAAATTAAAATTTTATTGACGCTGTCACCAGTATAGACACACAATGAAACGTATTTAATAGGGAAATATGCGATAGTTGTTATTTTGCACAATTTATTTCAATTCTTCTATATATACTTTGAAATAGTAAACAATGCGAATATTTTCCTTTTGTCTTTACTTACTTAACAGTAGGAGAACATCTTACTTGAAAAATATATTATTTTAAATGTACGAAATTGAATGAAATAAAACAGTATATTTTTAAGTCTATCAAAATAAATTTTAATATTATAAATATATATATATATATATATATATATATATATATATATATATATATATATATGATTACTTAATTAGTTGTAATAATTTACAAAATCCAGTTTTTAGTTATTGAATAACCCACTTATAATTTTCATCTCGAATTTTAAAAAATGCATAGTGTCGGATAATCTGTATATTTAAAATACTAAGCCAGATTTTTCAGCAAATTCGTGAGAGTTGTACTGCACCAATTTACATGATCGTGTGATCACCGAGAACTTTCAACACTATTTTTTGTATTGTTTTATTGCGTATTGGTTTTATAAAACCAATATGTTTTTCTTCAGTAACATTTCTGGACGATGTGGTGAATTTTTATAATTCCCCTGGAAACTCATCACGCCGTCTAAAGGAAAATGCAAAAGGTCTGACGGGCCAGTTAGTTATTGTTTATATCACTTATTAACGTCAAGAAGCTTTTAATATATTTATGGATGGAGTATCTGCTTCTAGGCGCTGCTTTGTAAAACGTAAAATGGACAGTTTAAATCCGCCTAAATTAGAGGGTGAACTATAAGTCCAAAGGGTATGTTTCCTTGGAACGCTGCTGATTCAACATACTTTTATTCCGAATCGGGAAAGTAGGAGGTGAGGGTTTCGTACACAAATGATATACCAATTTAAAATAACAAATACAATTTAATCTAAAAATTATCATTAAAGAGTGCGGACAAAAAAAGTTTTTCAATTATTATAAATAAACCAAATCAAATACAACTTTCAGCCACATATGCAAGGTCAAAAAGTCTGCGCTAAAGGAGATAAATAACATTGTGTCGAGAGGAGTGATGTGCACTTTAAGGCCCATTTGTCGTGGGAAAACTTGTCACGGACTGTTTTCACATCACTAAACTTTATTACACTACTTACTTGTCGAGACACTGAAAGGATAACACCCTTATTTTCACCCCTTTGTGAAATTGTACTGAGAGAGATATATACAGTCGGGACTTAAAGAGCCATAGCCTGGAAGGCTGAACCACTACTCTCTCACTAGCCAGCGCCTGTCTGTAAGAGTAACATACGTTAGACATACTTCCGTGGTTGGACTTATACCGCGTCGTGTGACAGAGAGGAATTTATTTGATTTTTTGGGTTGTGAATGGAGCAGCGGCGGCTCTTCCATAGGGTCATTTGATCAATGACCTCCCAAAAATATTTCAGAAAATAAATTGTTCGTTTGACCGTCCCTCCTAATAGTTGTAATAAAACGCGAACCTTGGGAAAACTTAAATACGCTACGTTCGAATGGTCTCGTTGAGTTCCTTAGGCATAATAAAATACGCTATACTAAGCTAGGCTGGACAGTCCGAATTGCCCTGATTACCTTAAAGCTTGACGAAAGTAGTCGAAGATTTCACAGCTACCGACCGGCAGCCAAACGTGATAGCAAATGGAATATGAAATCGCGATTTGGGTCATCAGCCGGTCTCTTCTCATAATTCGATCGATCGGTCGCGGCATCACGTCGGCATGCAGATGTTCAATTGTTCAGAGGCCGCGCAGTCGATATTGTTTCGGACGTTATTAATCGATGAAAATTGATTTATATACTGTTTTTTGTAATATATATTTTTTTATTTTTATGATCCATGTGTGAGTTGGTAATATACAGGAAATAAAATGTTGGTAGTGACTAGAGCAAAAAAATAAACAACTAAAAAGTGCTTACGAATTTAATTTTACAAAAATCACCAATTTCAAGGTGGTCTATGTTTAAGTTGTGAATGTAGATGAAATAAAATTTCGGTAGTGCAGAAAATTAAACAACTAAAGAGTGCTAACGACCTTAATTTTGAGAAAATAACCGAATTCAAGGTAAGTGGTCGCAACTTGCCAGAACTTAGTATACGACAAACTAGTTTCATCGAAACTTTCGCAAAAGTATGTACGATTTAGCTAACTGGATATGTGGTTGTGAAGTCTCTAACTCATTTTACTGTTATGTGTGTTTGTTGTTTTCTAAGGACTCATCGGACTCATTATGGTGCAAAACCGTTGTTAAAGACTTAAATCACTTAAAAGAAAAAATAAAAAAACATACGTTTTCTGCAGAACACATGAAATGTTCAGTGAACTATGCTACGGTCGGAAGGGTTGATATCCGCACTCAGCTAGACACAGCTTATAGAAAATCCCTTAGAAATTTTAATGAAAATTTATCCAAAAATCGTTAAATTTTAAACAATTACAGATTGTGTAAAATTTTGTGGCACTACGTGGCCATGATGAAACGGCTTTGTCTGAAAATCCAGGGGTTTTTCGAGGGCTTATAGATTTGGTTGAGGAGTTAAGCCAAGATAGACTATCCACTTTAGCAATGTTAAGTATCGAGAAATCGTTTATAAAAGGAATGTGCGTGCAATTTTAACGAACGTGTCATTCAGCATTTTTCCAATTCTAAAGAACGAAGAGTAGACCTGAACTTCAAGATAATTTAAAGCTCATTTTTTTTTTTTAGTTTTAATCAATTATTGTGTTATCTTATTTTATTTAAATAATAACTAAAGGGGGTGGCTTACAAACCAACGAATAACTAATATCCGTTTACTCAACTGAAGATATTAAATTTTGATAAGTTTGAAGCACTATTAGGTTTAACGGTGAACAAAGTTAGTCTGGATGACATGAACACAATAAAAATAAAGATCTAAGCCAACTTGATTGCTTCAGTTGTTTTTGGATAACTATTTTTGAATCTTCACTAATAGCTTTAGTTATTTTTACAACTATACAAAATTAAAAATGCCTGCTTATGCTGTTGCTGGCTTTGTAAACTATATGCGGAAAACGAATGGGACAGATATAAAGTAAGTATTATCTTTTTCTTTAAATAAAGACTTAATGGCAATAAATACTTTTCAGAAACAAAAAAAAAACAATAGCTTCCTGAAAAAACTATATAAAAACACAAATACGACCAACCTGAAATCAAAATAATAACAAATGTCAAATCCAACTATAACCATAAATTGAAAGTTATATTAGACATTATCATCATTTTCTTTCATTATTGATTTAGGGAATTAGGAAGAGAAATATGATGTTTATAAAGCACGTCTTTGATATTTCACCTATTGATGATGCACGGGTAAAGATCCAACAGAACTATACTTTATTAGATTCTTCCGTACATATATGATATTTTCAAAATATAATTGGGTAAGGTTACAGATTAAAATATGATTCTAACATCTGCCACATATGTATTGTTTTTTTTATAAAATAGTGGACGGCAGACAACGTTACACTATTAACCTAAAAACTAACTGGATAAACACAGACGGCGGCCACGCGGCGCCGGCGGGGCTAAGTTACGACGACAAAAATGTGAACTAAACAATCCAGTGAGGGATGATGGAGCATGCGCAGTAGATGCATTTTTAACTTAGCGGACGACAAGCACTAACCTCTAAATTAACCAGAGGTGAGGAATGAATAGGGAGGTACCTACTCTAAGATTTAGATTTTGAATAAACCGTCGCGCTGGCGAATCGTCGACATATTCCTATTGTAGGAATGTTTGTAGGAATGTTTATATAACATACGTAGTGTTAACTAATGTCAATTAAAGATGTATACTCATTTTAATAATTAATTTCCTATTTTATTGTTCCTGACAGTTCAGCTACAGCCGACGTCCTCTATTATTGGACCGCCCTGTACAAGGTGACATACATTGATACTCTTGTCGCTAATTTAGGAAAAGTATGCATAAAAACTCAAAATAAACTACTATAAATAAAGAGATCTACTAAAAACGAATTTTAAGGCATACCAATAATGTGTGGCATGTAGGTATTTTAAATCTCTAAATGAATAATATTGAAACAGAAATCTTGTAGTAGATCATAGATATATCGATATTTGTTGGGTTTATTTCTTAAAGGGACTTATTCTGCTCTAAGACATTATCATAGGCTATATATTATTATAGGCTATGGTATCTGGTCCCTTTCTACACCAAATAGTTTGCTTCGCTTTAAAACAAAATGGCCGAAATAGCATTGGGTCCCTTTCATAAATAAACAATTCAATTGTATTTACAATTACATTTATTTGGATTAAGTATAAGTACCTACTTTATCCTTTTGTTCAAAGTTAAAGCTACACGTACTTATCGAAAATAGGAAATACTTGGTATTTTGAATATATATATATATATATATACATACAGACATATATATATATATATATATATATATATATATATATATATATATATATATATATATATATATATATATATATATATATATATATATATATATATATATATATATATATATATATATATATATATATATATTTTTTAGAGTCCTTATAGATGCCAAAAACATTTTTCTCAATTCTGTGGATCTGGCTGATCGCGGCATTGCTAAAAAACTGAATACTCGTTTGACTGAAAATTTTGTTCAAAAATTAAGGGTCATATAGGGATGACCTGGTAACATTGTAATAAAAATCCAAATAGCAGATTAATAACATGTTAAAATAATTATTACTAAAAACTAAGTATCCAATGTATCTCAAATCTTGCAAAAAAATCAAGTGTCACATAAAAATTAATTAATTACATTTTGGTACGAATGTAAGGTGGCGGCTTAATAAGATTTAAAAATTTAAAATGCTTTTATTAATGTAAGTAGAGCGGATGTTCTCTATATATACTTTATTTTCTTAATATGAAAATAAAACAGGTTTCGTTGATTGGACTTTTTGATCTGTAAACCTCTTTATCCTGTGTATCAAAGGTTATCAACTTATAATAATCAGACCATCAGATGACATAAACGATTTTTGGAACCGATGGCAAAAGGTGTACCTGTACATATTGCGACAGCGCCCTAAATCGTCAGATCAAATCACTCCTTCAAACGTTGGTGCGTTGGTGTTATTGGTGTTAATCAAAAACCAAAACAATCCACCTCTTAGTGATCTTTGGCGTGTACCTCGTCAAAGGTTAGCGATAGAGTGGCACGAATTGCCAACGTGAAAACTAGTACCTCTGGGTTCTCAAGAGGCCCTCCCCCTTTATATGACAATTAACATCAATATATACATTGTTCTCAAAGTGTATATTTTAACGTTGTTTTGTTTTTACTTTTTAGGATTTCTTTTGAAAATGTATTTATTTTTAAATATACATCTTGGGCAACCGAAATATTCGATTTTTGGTAAAATACAAATACAAATAAATTTATTCAGTTCAATGCCTATTATACAATAGAAAGAATACGTGAACAATCCACCTGTATAAGTAAATATTTATAAATATTCACATGATAATAAAACAGTACACAACATATGTAAACATTAATAGACAAAAAAGTTAATCTTAACTAAACAATAATAAAACTCTTAATTTAGTCTGCTATTAGTTAATAAAACTCTCAAATTCCCTAATTGTGTGAAAAATATTATCCGTCAGTAAGTGCGTTATTTTAGATTTAAATGTTTTAACCTTAGAGTAAGAATTAAAGTAGAGATCACAATTCATTCATAAATCACGTTAGGGGTATGTGCCAACATGGTTCCCCTATTTTTCACATTCTATAGACCGATGTTTACGATAAAACAAGAAGTGGGGATGGCCCATGTTTCACTTTCCGCATAAGGAAATATCATTAATGGTGAAAAAATCATCGTTCCGGGTTTTTACAGATCTTCGTGTTTTTCCATTACTGTCGGTCGGTCGGTCTGTTCCGGTATAGCTAAAAAATCCACTTACTCGATTAACTTTAATTGTATTTCATTTTCCACAAAAATTACATCTGATACAAAAAAATATTGGTACGAATTCAATATGGCGGAACAAAATGACGAGCTGTTAAAATATTTGATGTACGAAAATGAAGAAATGGGCCATGCTTCATTATCCTTGATAAAAGGAAGGATTCTTACCTATTCCTTAATGAGGCAAATAGGTATTTTTACAAATATCAAAGAAATAATCGTTGCCTACTTTACTATTAAAATCAAACCAATAAGTTAGGTAAGTTTAAAAGGAAATTAGTTATTTATATATTATTAAATTTTAGTGTTTAGTTATGTTTGACTGTCATTTTGTAATTGTGACATTTAGAAAAATTATTTGTTCAGTTGTTAAAAATGTCATCTTAAACCTGTAACTGTCAAGTTAGACCTTGTCTAAATTTAATCCTCTTTAGTGAATTCTATTGCTAGAGTTTTAAATTATAATCAATGCTTTTAATGCGCTTTTACTATTATTCCTACTCGTCTAATTGTATGTTTGTATGTCTGGTTCAAAATCTTTTCAGCACTTCCGTTACCGAGTATTTTCATATTTGACATGCATACACTTTCGGATATAAAAAATCCGAATTTTTTTAGTCAACGTTTAGAAATCCAAAATGGCGGCGCCAATATAGCTGACGAATTTTGTTACTTGTGTAGATTCAACTGAAAATTGATGTCTAGGAAAATTTCAGCATTTAAAAATTCAAAATAGCGGTGCCAAAATGACAATGTCAACAGGTCGGACGGATGATTTTAACATTTGTGGGGATTATTTAAGAATGCACAACAAAAATCAAAATGGTGGCGCTAATATAGCGAACGAATTTTGTCATTCGTATAGATTCGGCTGAAATATCAGTATCCAGAAGTATTTAAGAAGAAATTTTAGCCAATATTTGAGAATTAAAAATGGCGGCACCAATATAGCAGACTAATTTCAAATTGTTTGCAGATTTGATTAAAATACGGCATTTAGGGGTATTTAAGACCATCATGAATTTTTGTTAACATTTTTAAAAATTCAAGATTTTAATGCTAACATAGCGACGAAATTTTAACATTTGTGCAGATTTGAGAATACATATCATACATTTTTAGTAAATATTTAAAAAATGAGAGTAGGAATGCCTAGATTTCGAGCGAATTTTAACATTTATACAAATTTGATCAAAAATCGATATTAAGTGTGCAATTTATACATTTTTAGTAATAAATATTCAAAATGGGGATGTCATCAATCAATCAATCCGATAAGTATTTTTTTCAGATGTTTTTAAACATTTAATTAGGCCACCGTTTTGTTCCCCCATTTTGAATTTGTCTCCACATTTTTACCACTTCATCCCTATATAATATTTAATTTTTGAGTAAAATTTGAACATAATCGATGCAGTAGTTTTCTGCATTGATTTTTATAACATTTTATTAGGCCGCCATTTTGGATTTGCAGTAAAACTTATCAGTTGATGGTCATGTCACCCCTAATTTTTCTGCAAAATTTGGACTAACCGACGGAACTGAGAAAACATGTTTTTTTTTTAACTAGAATACTTTCTTCTTGCGAGGAAAGTAAAAAAAGCGAGCGCTATAAGATAAGAATAGAATAGCCAATTGTCATATTGTTTTTCCATGTTAATAGCTAAAATTTAAAAAATAAAAGATTTGTTTTAATTTTCAATATCCTAAATCTTAAATTCTAGCGAGTTTAGAACATGTTTACGAACACATTTTTACTTTTAATACCCAAAGAATCACCATTTAAATTCCTTTACCTGACAACACTTATATAAAAAAATGGCCCAACTCAAGTGAAAATTAAAAAAAGGCGCGAAATCATCCGAAACTTTATTATTTCCTCAGATTTGATCCAAAATCTAGTGATTTTCGAAATCGCAGTACGTTTTTTTGAGCGTGAGACGACCTTTGACTATTTCAATATAGTATAGATATATACTATAATTATTTTAATTCTCTGATAAGAAAAACTATTGTAATCCTCAAAAAAGTCACCTTAGAGTCTTTCTAGTATCATTTTGCTTCTGAGGATTCTCACATGACCCTCGACGAAATAAACGTTCTATTATACTGAACCGAATTGGTCAATACGTCAGGTGACCCAAAATAAGTGAATAAGGTATCTTCCATTAGACATGCCTCCTGGAAAAGGAAATCTTGCTGTTTAATTAGTGATTAAAAGGAAATTCCAAACTTAAACGGCCATTTTTTTTGCAAACTCACATTGCCGCACCATAATTAGGTCAACTAAAGCTCCTAGTTTTGCAATATCTAAGACAAAGTAAATAAAACTTATTTATTAAATATTTAAAAAATAAATGTTCTTCTAATGCCACCTTCGCTTCTTGAAATAAGGCAACATATAATTAGAAGATTTGAACTATATCAACAAATACACAATAATACATTAAAACACATGCAGTAGCGACGCTAAGAAAAGCTTGGTATCTAATAAAATATTTTTTAACAAATTAATTTCTTTAATATTAAAATTTATTGTAGTTCCACGACCCGCTATTGGTCACGTGACCCTGTAACAATCTTTACTGTAGACTATTATACTTTTTTACTATAAAGATCCCTGGTCAATGAAAGTGGGATGGTTAATACCACAGTGGGATGGTCTAATTTTGTATTTTACTATTTTGCAATAAAAGTAATTTCTATATACTGCTTAGAAACTAATACTTGGAACACATTACTGTTCTTTGTATGAAATTTTTATTGCATCATGTTTAAACATATTCACCGTAATATAAATTGGTATAAACATTGGTGTTCCTGGCAAGGCTGGCATCGCATAGACCTTATACTGTGAGGCGATCTTGGCAGTGGCTAAATATGTAAATAATGAACTCTATTTTTATCCTTACTCTAAGGTTTTAACCAACTTGGCTTCCTTAACATTATCGGGAAGTAAATTAAAATATACTGCTGCCATGCCGTAGTGAAGAAGAGAACGCTCATAGAAGCTGTGATTGTGACTAGGAAGAGAAACCTTCAGTCCTTTGTCTCGTGTTATAATTATGAGAATCTCCAGCAGTTGGCAACAAATATTTGTTTTAATAAACATACAAAAGCGTTTTGTAAATATATAGTGAGGTCACTGTAAACATCTTATGTCTTAAGGGTTTTCCTGAAGGAAGTTCTATAAGGCAAATTGCAAATTAGCCTGATTATGCGTTTTTATGCCATAAACACACGACATATATAGACATAATATCCCCGTGAAGAAATACCATATGAAATGGCAGAGTGTATAAATGTATGCTAAACACTGATCCGTGAATTTAGGTGTAGGTAATTTTTTAGCGAAAAATGACATAAAAGCCCTTTTTTATCCTTGAGCAGATCTCGTTTATATTTTAGTACCAAATTAAACTCAAATTCGGTTGCCATTTAAATAAAATTCCAAATCGAGAGCCTGTATATAGGGATTTCTAAATTCAGTGATTACTCTTTTAGAACTATTAATTACTAGCTTATTTTTCGCACACCATTCACTAACATTTAAAAGAGTTTTACTAACTTTGTATCGCAAATTCGAATGGTCCTTGTCCCACAATAGTACAAAAACATCATCCGCATATAAAAATACCCTACCGCATTTTATAAAGATTCTATTTCATTTACATATAATAAAAATATAAGCGGTCCCAAAACACTGCCCTAGAGTGTCCCTAGATTCACTGAAAACTCCCATGATACGACCTCATTTATCTTGACAAATATTTTTCTATTTTCCAGATAGGAGATAATCCAACTGTTTAACTATTCACGTATGTCCAAGTTATGTAATTTTTCTGAAATAAAAATGTGGTCAAGGGTGTCAAATGCTTTCGTAAGGTCAAACGACACACCAATAACTCGTTGGCCGAAGTCCATTATGTCATAAATAGTCTGAGTTAAATCAGTTACCTGTCACACTGAAAAACCTGGGCGAAAACCGTATTGAGCCTTAGTTAAAACACTGTTTTTATTAAAAAAATTCAAATATTTTACTAGCTACAACCTTTTCAGTTATTTTTGCAAGATTACTCAAAAGCGCTGTAGGTCCATAGTTTTGTATATCGTTTATATTACCCTTTTTATAAATTGGTACGATGGCTGCCATCTTAAAACACTCTGGAAATTTGCCGAAAGTTACAGACTTATTAGTAAGATATGCCAGAATAGGATATATTTCGTTATTACAATGCTTCAGGAGTTCTAGAGGAATTTGATCGAGACCAGTTAATTTTTTATTTGAAAGATCCCTTAATACCTTATCTACATCCGATTTTGTAACTGGCTAAAAAATATTGATTTGTCCAGCATCGCATTTTTTTTGCAACGTTTAGAAATATTTCCAGTAAAACGTTTAGTCTGTCTGCTCTACAATAGTGGATAGAAATTCTCCAAATGCATTGGCTATCACTATGGGTTTTTAATTTTTTTTTGGCATTATAAATTTACGGAAATATTACTTTTTTTCAGTATTACCTTTATTAGCCAAATCCCAAATAGCTTTCGTCTTGTTGGTTGCCAAATCTATTTTATTTTTAAAATGCAACTTTTTTCCACAGCTATTTTTTTCTTTTTTATAACTTTTATATTGACTTGTGATGTTAACATCATCAAGCTGATACCTTAACCAATTTAATTGTTTTACATACTAATTAATTTTTTAAACCTAGTGAAAAAGTTACTTTTGAATCATTTATTAACTTTTTTTGGTTCTGTTAGTTTAAAAACCAAATTAAAACACCATCGGAAACGTTCAGTGAAAACACTCAAAAATCAAAAGTGAGTATTTATATCACTATTATCAAGTTCCGGAAAATCTTGGAAAAGATAGTATTTAAAGTCATTAATCCTATTTTGATTTAGCTCTTTAAATTTTAAGATACTACTTACTGCCCAATATACAATGAATTAAAGAGGTCATATCGCAGGAGGTAAACATATCCAATAACATTTTGGCCCTAATCGAGTCTCGAGAGGAATCTATGTTCAAATCACCACATAAACCCTTAAAAGGGTAAAAATAGATAAAATGTGTGTTTATTTTTTACACTTTCCTTTGAACTAAACGTGATTTTAAGACAATGTCTTTATCTTTGGCTTTACGAACTAATTATCCGAAAACAATATCTGGATTTTTCGAAAATTTACTTTTAAGGGGTAAAAAAAATTATTTGTATTTCTTACCACGTAAGAGAGAACTATTGTAAATATAACAAAAATCACCCGAGATCACTCTGAGATTTTTGCAGATCTTTACGTTTTAGGTTTCTTGGACCCCGAAAAACATGTTCCTCCATTTCCGTCAGTCCTTCGGTCTGTCGGTCGGTGTGTCGTTCTGACATTCTAACTCTACGCGGCATAACTACTTATCCAATTGACTTCAAGGTTCATATGCAACCTCACAAAATGAAAAACAATCATTATTAAGAAACTACTTATCTAGTGAACTTCAAAATTTGCAAAAAAATAAAGTCTGATATAAGGTTAAAGCGGAAAAACGTTTGTAAAAATCCGTTATGTTAGAAAAAATAGATATTTTAAAAATCAATATCAAAAACTATTTATGCAATTAACTTGAAATTTTTCACAAATATCATGTGTTAAACAGGGATAGTCTGATAATTTTTTAGTGCGAATCCTATATGGCAAAACAAAATGGCTATCTAATAAAATGTTTAAATATTCGTAAAATTTCAATTTCTTGAACAAAACCTTCTTTTGTGGAGGAAAATAATGTTATGTAAAATAAATTTATAATAGACTAATTAAAAACTAAAAAAAATAAATGAATTATAGTTTTTTTTATAGTATTTCTTTAACTAAATCAACCTTTAAGATTTTTTCATCAACGGCTTTTAAAAATAAATGTCGACAAATCAGTTTTTGGATTTATTTAAATTCAACCCTTAGCGGAGAGAAATGTGTTTGTTTTCTCCTGTTTAAGCATGCATCTCAAAATAAATAAGATTTAAGACGATTCTTTTGCCAAATCATTCATCCAAGGATGTGGCCAGAGATGAACTTTTTACTGAAATAATGATATTTTAACTCTAAAAAACTAGTAAACTTCCTAGTACGATATTAAAATATTTTCATATAAATAACTTTTTAATATTAGATATTTATTTCAAGTCTAGCCATAATCCTAAGAATACCAACGTCGGTGGACAGTTATACCGGGAGAACGCATACCATCCAAATTAAAAATTGTAAAAAATTATTTCAGATCTTATATGTGTCAAGAGCGACTTAAAGATTCGGCTATCAATGTTAATGTATTTTTGTTTCACGTTCCACCAACGTGTATACATGTATACCATGATCCCTTTCTTTTCAGTCAATCTGTCGTTTGTAGCGGAGCAGTTGTTTCTGTAATTCCATTTGTGCTTTTGCCCTACACGGGGCTCGCTCGTCTATGGCGGCCTGATGAGCTCTCTAAGAAGAGCGAAATCACGATTGTCGTTCGACTGAAATGGATCCTTGTGCCTGTGGCACTGCAGGACATGTTCCAGACAAGGATCATGGTATCCTTGTTGTGACGTTGGTGTAACATGAAACAAAAATATATTAACATTATTTCTACCAAGGAAAGCCAGGAATCAACAGTTTAATTGAATACCGGTCGTGGTATTAGCCAGCGAAGTAGTTGTTTCTGTAATTCCATTTGTGATTCTGCTATTATTCTAACAGATAATTATTTGTAAAAAGCTAGACCATTCAAATAAAATTGATGAATGAATGCACGTCCATAGCTAAGTAAAGTATTTCTTTGGTATTTTATGTGATCATGATGTAGCAGAATTATTGTTTTAAGAGTTATATTTGTGATGTAATTAATTTTTAAATTTGTAACAAAATTAAATGAAACATGATATGTATTTTATTTTTAAAATGAGGCATTTTTAATCCTGACACATACGCAGCCGATTCCCTAGAAACTACCCTACAGACTATGTATATACCTTTAAATCTAAGGTATCCGTTTCTAGTGACTTTATAATTCTTGAAATTGGCACAATATCCATTTCTTGGCAAAGTTTCTTATATTTTTCTATTCCAATATCATCATTTTCTGGTATGGGTTCTAAAATGGTATATTATATTAAAGTTTTAGTTTCATAAGACCACATATACCACCCTAGGACCAGATGGAACGACCAGCCATCGTCGTCTCAGTGATGTTAGATGCATACAACCTAAAGAACCTAGGTACTATAGCAAAAATCCCTAGAATTCCCCAAACATTTTAACTAAAAAACTCCTAGTATTCCACTGATATATTTTCGGATAATAAGTAAAACACACAAAAATAGCTAATGAACTACAACATTTAAAATGAAAAAACAAATTAAATGTTTTTTTTAATGTCAATGATATCATTAAACAGTGGCATCGGTTGCCACCTTTTATTCCAATACGCGACACCTAGGAAGAAACTTCAACAAATGACGAAAAAAGGCCCAAAATGTCTTGCTTTAAGCCCTTCCAGAAGACAAGACTTAGTTGCGATGCCGACGTTGCGAGTTTCTTTGGTATTTTTTTTTACTTAAAATTCTAATTTCCTCAATCCTCAATATTACGAGATGAGGAGAGTCGTTGGTTTTAGTAATCTTTTATCTATAGTTTGGTATAATATGAGATTCCACAGGATAATACCGGATCCCGGGTGAATCATTTTTTGATTTGAATAGCTGGACTTATTCCGGCATAATATCGGCTAAATCGGGACGGATGTCATTAATGGCAACACCGTTTAAAGCTTCGCTGGTCAGTTTATTGAGTTTTTTGTTTTTACCTGTTACCACCAAAAATACGATCTTTCCAATTCACTCATAAACAAATCGCAGAAAACAAAACCAAATAAATGTTTGTAATTCTGCGACTTTAATATACGGCATACGGAAAGTTAAACATTTTAGCCAGTGCAGCTGTTAACATTATGTAAAGAACGTTTACTAGAGGTTCAATATGATAATTACGTCGTTTTCGATTGGGGCGCACTTCACCAACCAAGGTATATTTTCCGAATAAGTACGAATTTAGTATGGAAGGCAAAAAATCCCTAGTATTCCCCTATTTCCCTAAGCGCCGTAATTATTGCAGATTCATCCTAGAGCTAGGGATAATTCTCTAGATCTAACATCACTGCGTCGTCTCCCCACGTCGCAGATTGCAGACACTGCCATGCCGCCAGGAAACATGTAGGTATAGGAAAGGTAATGATAGGTAGTATATTAGAATAGGCCCTCTCACTCAGACATTTTATTCACTGATTTTCTTAACCTTGGTCGACTGTTGGGTTGTCGTTTACAGGACTAATCCTTCTTTCCTACCCCTCTTTTCTTCTGACTTTGTCACACAAACACACACACCATACACATTCCCCCCCTCAAATCAATCAGCTGATATATAAGGCTGGTTTATAAGGCATCCTTTTCCTCTTCGGGTCAGTTGGTGGGTTTTCGATCACAGGACTGATCCTTCTTTTTTTTCTTTCCCTCTCATACACACACACTAAAATATATAGGATAACTTCTTTATTTTCTACAATGTTGTTTTATTTCTCTTTCATTCCCATCTACCTTTAGTGATACAGTCTGTGTCTTAACCGTCTCCGCTGTATAAAAGTTACATGTGTGCGTTTGTGAGCCCTTTACTACAGAAACTTAAAGGATGGCGCACGAGATCCAGTCCTTAGATACTTTTATGTGATATTACCGACAATGGCCGTTGTTTACCCAACATCAACGAACTACCGAAGATCATTTCAATTTTGGCGCTCGAGCAGGGATAAAATTTGCTGGAGCGGCGGAGAACATGGGCACTTCCGAACCAACTGCCAAGGGACACGGAAATTGTTTTGTTCAAGATGTAGGAAAGATGGAGTTCTTTCCCAAGATTGTTCGTGCCGCTGTTCGGGAAACATGACTGACGTTGTACCGCCTCGAGGTCAGTCTAGCATTGCCTCTCTACCACGTGAAATTCGCCTGTCACACCCGTACTTGATTTTTACATCCATCCTCACGCCAAAGTCTACATCCGGAGCACACACACGCAAATTCTCACATGGGAGACCTAATATCCGAATTATGCCAGAAGACTAGATGCTGTAGGATTTGATCAGCAATGCAAAAATAGCAAGTGATGGAGTAATAAAGATCACCAAAGCATACAGAAGACCATTAAGTCTTGGTAAATCCACGCCTGCCGAAGATTCTGACACTTTCCGCACCTAACATCAGACCTAGTGCTAGGCTATAGTATTTTAGACCTTAATCCATTGCACCTGAATGACGAGTCACTGCAAACTTCCTATATGTGCAGCCTTATTGGTGAAATTCAGAATAGAACGAAGCTGACAGTAACAAAACAAGGAGACTACCAAAATTTGAGAAAATACTAGATACCACTCCATCGGTTGAACACACAATTCACCTAAAAAATATCGAGCCTATTAAACAGCGCTACCGACTACAAAATCCCAGGATACAAAAAATCATTGATACGGAAGTCCAAACCATGCTTGAAGAGATTTCCAAAAAGTTAACATCGTTTCTTGCAATGACGCTTATCTACTTCCGTATATTAATACTAACATGGACAAGCTTCAAAGGGTCCGATATATCTACACCATCGGTCTAAAACGATACTGGTAGCATCCACTTTCCGAAGACAATAAGTGCATAACCGCCTTCACCGGCCCCGGAATAGGGCTATTCCAGTTTGGAGGTATGCCATTTGGATTGCACCCGGCTTCTACAACAACGTCGGACGGACCGCATTATAGGACCAGAACCTGAACTCTTTTGCTTTGTTTATTTGAATGACGTCATAGTTTTGAGGGAGACGTTTGAAGAACGCCTCAACAACCTGAGTAAAGTTTTCCGCCGTCTTGTACTTGCTAATCTAAAGCTAAACCCAGAGAAGTATCAATTTGGTCTACGCTCCCTCCGCTCTTTAGAGCATCTGGTCATGTAAATGGTCATTTGTACTGATCTCCAAAAAGTCTCAGAATTATCGTGTTCCACCAACTTACGAAGCTAAGAAGATTCCTGGGTGTCGCCTCCAGGTTCCGACATTTTGTGCAAACTTCTCTCAAATTTCCGCTCCCTTGAACCACCTCCTTAAGAAAAATGTCCGATCAATCTGGACAGAAGAACAACAGAATGCGTTTAACGAACTAAAGATTTGGCTGACCGAAGCCCCAGTATTGGCTTGCCCAGATTTGTCGAGGTCATTCGTCTTGCACACAGATATATCCAGTAATGTATAAGGTGCAGCATTCATTCTAAAGGTCAACGAGAAGAAATTCTCTGTCACCGAAAAGGCGTGCAGACAGACTTAGATATTGTTTGGAAAATAAAGAAGATGATGCCTTATTAAGAAGGGTACCCTTTCACCTTTGTCACCGACCACCAGTCCCTCCGATGGCCCCAATCCATTAAAAGTTCTTTAGAAAGACTTGCTAGATGAAGCATTCATCTTCAATACTTTGAATTCAAAATAAAATAACGAAAAGTTGTTTTAAATCGAGTGGCTGACAGATTGTCACGAGACACAGTTAACACTGAAGACTATGAAGAGGTATCCCATCCTATTTTATCTCTAGAAGAATTTACATGATGCAACTGGTTCTGAACCTAGATCCTCCTAAATCATTCTAGCAGACCACAATGAGCAAGATTCTACAGAACTGCCCGAAGTAGACTTAACTTGGCTCCATGTTCATACTGCGAGAAGTTAACGGGCCCATGTTAATCTGGCACGAGCCTTTACGACCCAAAGTCATCACTACAACTTTCGCCACCGAGAGTGGCGAGAGATCTGCTCTTATCAGCCGTAAAAGAATTTGCTGCGTAAAAGCTTACTCCTAAATAATCCGACCCTTATACCGTCATTAAAGTTACTCGCCAGTTGCATATAATATATTCATTCAAACAGACCAGCTGATCCTCCCTAGAATACTTTAGAATTCTATTTTTTTTAGAGACCTTGATATCAGCCTCGTATTATTTTTAAAATATTTATGAGTAAATATTTCTTCGAAGAAGGAAGGGGGTGTAAGAAGTTACTTTTTTTGGGATGTATACATCGTACTTCGTGTAAACCCACATCTCCATTATTAATCATAACTTAAACACTTTTCTTTCAGGTAAATAAACAATGTAAAAAATACGCCCTGCAATATAATACAACTCGCCGCTTTGGTAAATGCTCTGTAAATGGAATATATGCATCGAACGTTGTTTAAACTCGTATATTTTAGTTAATCATATTAGAAATTCGTTTCTTTCAAGAAAATATTCAGTAAAACGCGCCCCATATATTCACATCTAACCGCGTAAATTTTCCGGGGAGCCAATAATACGCTGGAACCGTCGCTTGACGCAAACAATCGGGTCGAACCATTTAAAAGGACGCCCTCAACAGCAGCAGCAGCAGCAACTGAAAGGTAAGAACACCACTCCCAGAACCAGATGCAGGGACCAGACGGAGGGATCAGCCAGCATCGTCTCCCCACCGCTGATCCTTCTTTTCTATCCCTCTTTTACTCTCTTAAACACACACACACACACACACACACACACACACACACACACACACACACACACTCACAACACCATTCCCCTCGTCAAATCAGTAGCTGGGTTGTCGTTTACAGGACTGGTTTTCCTATCCTTGGGTTGGCTGCTTGTGGTTTACATGACTGATCCTTCTTTTCTACCTCTCTCTTACTCTCTCACATACACACATGTATACACAAGAGTGCCTATATCGACCTCGAACTACAGGCACACGCGCATTATTGAGTGGGAACCGCGCGGCGTTGGCTCCCATACACCGTACTTCTTCGGAAAGTCGAACGTGTTAACCGATCTTAATTTTGCCTCGACCGGCATCATTAAGTAATCGCGTATACATGTCTCTCTCTAATGCATACATGCCTTTCTCTCTCTTACTCATAAAAGTTTTTATTTTATTTAGCTTAGTTATGGGCTAGGCTTAAGTTACATTGTGATATTTGAATATATAACACAGTTCAGAATTTCTTTGTTCTCTACAATGGTGTTTTAGTTCTCTTTCTTTTCCGTCTACCCTTAGTGATATTGTCTTTGTCTTGCGTACTGACCTCTGGTTAACCGTCTTCACTGCATAAAAGCTATCTGTGTGCGTGGGGGCTTCTACCACAGAAATTTAAAGGTTAAACCAAAAACATAGTTCGATAATTAAATGAATATAATTTAAATATAATTAAAACACGACTATATATAAAGGTACAGGATTTGATGTAAAACCACAGATCTCGAGACTGAAAGTTAAAAGCTCTTACAACTACTTTACTCGAAGTACGTCTGATGGCGCTATCGACCGAGCTTAATATTCGTGTAAACTGAAATTGCGATTAGGTCGGTTCCCAACAAATATTGAAGCCGGACAATAATGCGTGCGCATACATGCACTTAATATATCTTTTTAGAAACCAACTTACCTTCAAAATTAAAAGCTACGTCTATGCCAGGGTCTTCCAAAGGAGGAAATAAAAATAATCGATTTTTTTCCAACGAGCTACTAGACACGAGCAATTGCGCCAAACATCTAAAAGATTCGGTGTTTCTCTCAAGTAAATGTTTACTGTCACATGGGTTTCCACTAATCGAGATTTCTTCTGATACCGTACTGAGAGTGCGCATTAAAATGTCAGCTTCGCTCACATATCTTTTGAATTTTTCCTCAAGTCGTGAGGCGCTTTTTGCGCCAATACTTTTACCGGATGCAGATCCTCTCAGTAAATCTGAATCATCACTTTTTCTCGATTCCCATTGCTCATTCACGTCTGGAATTAATTGAAATTTAAAAGACAAAGAGAACAAGGTATTTTTCAAAAAATTAATTAATTAACACCGCGTCAAATCTGGCGACATGCTAACTAATATTATAAATAAGCGGCGAAGGAGCAATTGATGTGGTAAATGCAAGAAACTGAATGATGGGTCTATTCTAAATATAATCGGACTTTGGTTTAACCTCTGAAATATATATTTTAAATTCCAAAGGATAATTGTACTGTAAATGTACTTAATATTGATATTGCTGGTAAATTTACTCTACTTGCTGATGATGCCCAGTAAGGGCAGCATTTATGCTTACTGCGGTCTATTGTGCTATGCTTGAAATCCAGAGCTCACTCCCTTTTAAGAAGAAAGCAGTAGTACTAAGATGGGGGAGCGGAGAAGCAAATAGGCCTAAAAGGCCCTTTTCGCTAATCCCGATCCCACCCACCCCACTCCACTTCTCTACGAAGGTGGCCCATCCTTCTAATGAAGGAATGTATCTTGCTTCAGTCGAGATGTTGTAATTCTTTCTTGGAGAGGGACTCAACGCCGCGCGCCGAAAGTATTCCAGCCCACTTTTTACACGCGCCAACAAGATGATAGGGATCCTCCTCCTTACCCCACATTTAGCTAACCCCAGCGGGTACATGTGCCTGTTCAGTTCACAGTGTCGTGTCAAAATGCCAAATACGTCCCCAATCACCTGTCGACTCCCTGACATCAACCAAGTTGCTTGCCTTAGATCCGCATGGGTTGGGTAGCATTTTCTAAAAAGGAAAATATTCTTTCAGGCAAGTTCAGGTTCCTTCCACATAAGTTTCCTCAACGCAAAGATGTTTGGTGACGATCAAAAAGTCACATCGATAGATCAAATACTCGACGCAGAACAAGTAGTATGAATGGTGATGTAATTCACCGAACAGTGAGAAGTTAGGACCCCAGAATTGACTTTCAGTTGGCCGTTGTTTAATTTCAAAAGACTATTAGTCTTAGAGACTTCCTTGTTCGTGTTATTCTGCACGGAATTATTCTATAGTACATTTCTTAGTCCTGATCTTGGCAGCTGACAAAGCAATTCCAGGAGCAGGTTCCGGCCATCGAAAACAGTGCTAATATTTCTTACGCCAGATGATCTGCTTCTTTGGTACCTTCAGTGCCCTGATCAGAAACCCAGATGAAGCTAACTCGATTTGCTCCACCGTGCCTCTTTAGAGCTCTCCTGCGTTCCGAAGTGAGTAACAAACTGATCTGGTTGAAAGATAGTTTTAATTACCATTTTACGGTCACGTATATGCTGGCTATGCTACCATCTGGAAAGCTTCTCCTGCACGCAGGCAATACGACCATTAAATGTACGGGACTGATTTTTACCTTGAGTCATTGATCCTATTGTCTGATGAAGGAGAGGAGGGATCTTGTCATTGCTCCCTGTCACGAACAATGATACGATACTTACAGGCTTCTGAAACCGAAATGTTAGCATCTCTTCCAGTTAGTTAGATATGATCAGCTCAGTCCAGACTCGAGTATATTTAACGGCCTTAAATGAACAGAAAATTTCGAGCATCTTCCTCTACTAGTAAATGCAGATGACTTTGTGCTAGAATGACCTTCCTGGCTAGAGTAGGTGTGGTTTTTATGACCACAGTTATCCTCAGATAGGCAACTTTCCGGAGTTTGTCGTGCTTCCTCTTGTATGTTGTCTTCCGAAAGGCCACCAGACAGGAGAGCTATAATTGGTCATTGGCCTCATCACCGAAGTGAATGGCAGTACACGATATATGGTTTGAGACACCAAGTTTATCCAAAGGAACTTCTACACTACCACGGGTATGCTGTGGCCCCTTTTCATGAACGCCTCAAGTCAGCCGGGGATTTATTGAGTATTATGTGACTCAAGAATTGCACTATCCTGAAAAGTCTTAACTCATTCTCAAAGAGGGTGCAGGAATATTTCGTCTGTTCCGCAGTCCAAAATGGACATTTAAAGTTACTTTATTTTTTAACTCCAAATTTTGGTTAGTTAGTAGTTGGAGTTATACCTTCATCTCTTTAGGTATAACTGAGAAGGCATTAAAGAGTATTTCTGTCAAATATTGCTCCAGTCAGTGCCGTACAAGGGGATAAAAACGTGGCGTGATATGATATATAATAGCAATATTTGACAGAAGTACCCTCTAATACCTTCTCACTTATTCCCAACGAGATCAAGGTGTAACCCTATTGAAAATCTGGATTAAAAAGTAAATGGACACTGACCTCAGCAATATTACTCTTTAGTACTTTCTCAGTTACTTCTAAAGAGTTGAAGGTGTAACCCTATCCAAAATCTGGATTAAAAAATAAAGTATCTTTGGATGGCATTTTCACATTATATATCATTCCCCGTTTTTACCCCCTTGTAGAGCATTGCCAGCGGCCATATTTCATAGAAGTACTCTTTAGTACCCTTTCAAGTATTCCTAAATAGATGAAGATGTAACCCTATTCACAATCTGGATTAAAAAAGTAAGGTATTTTAACATTATATAATATTATTCGTTTTCAACGCAGTGTACGCGACTGACAGTAATATTTAATATTAGTATTCTTTAGCACCTTCTCAGTTATACTTAAGGAGATGAAGGTGTAGATAACCCCATTCAAAATCTGCAGTAAAAAAAACTTTCTTTAAAGGACAGTACTGACAGCAATAATTTCGACGAAAGGACTTTTGGTACCTTTCTTAATAAGAATAATAAAAAAGCTATAAAATATTGAATTTTCTTTTTACCTATTAGAAATGATTTTGCAGGAGCACGTTTGTTGTATTCTTCATGGAACTCATCCTTTTCATTAAGAGCGACGCTTGCGCTCATAGTAACTCTTCTTTTGTCCGCCATTGCAAAAATTAATAAAGCTTTTGTGATTTTTATAAAATACAAAAAAATAGTAATAATAAGAAGCTGACAAGAGATAAAGATGTCAACTGTAATATATTTTTTAGGTTAGGACACGTTAAGTGTTCGTTCAATAAGTTTTTGGTTCTACTCAGAGGCAACTTGCCAACTTCAGTATCAAGGTTTTTTTATTACTTTTAATTAAAGAATAACGTAAAAATTACGTCTTCTACCTGTTTTATAATAAAATTATATATTTAATCTAAAAATTGTTAAGGTATTATAAATCTTTAAAAAGACGGAAAAAATAGTAGAACCGAGTTATAAATTTTACTGTGAAAGAAAAAAATGTAATAAACAATCCCATACTATCCCCTGTACTGCGAATGAGGGCAGCGATCTAGAGGAGTGCCTGCGCCGAAATCCAGATTGAAAGAGTTCTAAAATTTTGTCTTCTTCTATGTGATCCAAAATCTGGTTGTAAACAATTTCTAATTCTTCTATATGCCAACGTTTCAAATCTTCTGGTATTTCTGCTTCTCTCAAACATTTATTTATAAGATTCAAAATTGGATATCCAGTACAAGAAATAGTTTTCTTCATATTTGTTTTGTTGAAATTTCATATTTAAGTTCGTTCAAAGATATTTCTCGAAATTTACTTAAAACATTACCACAATTTAGAATGTAGGTAATTAAACTATTGTTCCCTGGGTATATATATATATATATATATATATATATATATATATATATATATATTTATTTTTTTTTATATTTCTCTTCTTGAACCTTACAATTTATAAATATCAAGTACTTTCTTGGGATTAGGTTCGTGGATTGAACAAAGAAACTTTAATTGACGTTTCGCCTGTCCATTTCAGGCTTTTTCAAAATATTTAATTCTGCACATCTAAAAATTAAATACAAAAAGTGTATATATGCAAGTTAATAAATAAAAACAATTAGGTATAACGGCACGCACTGAAATTATTAAAATATTTATTTAAAATAGTACAGTACTTACCTTGAGAAAGATGTTCTTTTACCTTGCTTGGCGGTGTGGAGGTAAGTGATACACTGGTTAAAGAATTCTATTGTTTTTTTTTTATATATATCCTTTAGTTTTTTTGATTATATTTACAATGTAGAACTATTTGTGGATACGGGTTGTTTTAAAAGTATTTGTGTGAATCTGACAGTATACAGTATGTATTTATGATTGATGGAAATAGTTTATAACAATTGAATTAAATTAGATTGTGATATATTTGGCTGAGATTGTCAATGTCTTTCCGATCGTTTACTGTATTTTTTTCTTTTTTTATCTCGACCATTTCTTTGAATGTCAGTTTATGGTAATGTTGTTCTTTTGATAAGACCGTTGTACCCGAAAAATCAAATTCATGTTTCATGTCTCTTTCATGTTTATGTAGTGCTGTGGAAGCATTTTTTGTATATTTATGCCCATTTAGTCTATTTGATAGGTATTGTGTGGTCATGCCTATATATTTTTTGGAGCAGTTTAGGCAGGGAATGCTATAAACTACGTTTGATTGTTTTTTAATTGGTGTCTGACTTTTTAGTGATGTATATAAAGGTTTAAGGGTATTGTTAGATTTGTGGCATACGGTTATGTCGTGTTTACCGAGAATGTGTTTAATCTTTTCAGAAAGACCTTCAGTGTATGGCAAAGATATGTATGTAGTTGTTTTATTGTTGTCATGATTATTTACAATATGTTTTGTGGCATTGTATAATTTTTGGGTTCTTCGCTTTATAATTCGTTCGATGGCTTTTAATGGGAAATGATTTTTTAAGAGAGTATTTTTAACTTTATTTAGAATGTCAACTCGGTATATAGGTGATGTTAGTGTTAGTGCACGATCAACTAGTCCTATCATCACGGAGTTTTTTTGACATTTTGGGTGACTGGAATTATAATTAAGGTAGCGGGAGGACCAGGTTTTTTTGGTGTACCACTTAGTTTTAATGCCATTTGTTTTGTGGTCTCTTATTAATGTTAAATCCAAAAAGTTTATAGCGCCATCATTTTCTATTTCGGAAGTAAACATATATATATATATAGGCATGACCACACAATACCTATCAAATAGACTAAATGGGCATAAATATACAAAAAATGCTTCCACAGCACTACATAAACATGAAAGAGACATGAAACATGAATTTGATTTTTCGGGTACAACGGTCTTATCAAAAGAACAACATTACCATAAACTGACATTCAAAGAAATGGTCGAGATAAAAAAAGAAAAAAATACAGTAAACGATCGGAAAGACATTGACAATCTCAGCCAAATATATCACAATCTAATTTAATTCAATTGTTATAAACTATTTCCATCAATCATAAATACATACTGTATACTGTCAGACTCACACAAATACTTTTAAAACAACCCGTATCCACAAATAGTTCTACATTGTAAATATAATCAAAAAAACTAAAGGATATATATAAAAAAAAAACAATAGAATTCTTTAACCAGTGTATCACTTACCTCCACACCGCCAAGCAAGGTAAAAGAACATCTTTCTCAAGGTATGTACTGTACTATTTTAAATAAATGTTTTAATAATTTTAGAGCGTGCCGTTATACCTAATTGTTTTTATTTATTAACTTGCATATATACACTTTTTGTATTTAATTTTTAGATGTGCAGAATTAAATATTTTGAAAAAGCCTGAAATGGACAGGCGAAACGTCAATTAAAGTTTCTTTGTTTAATCCACGAACCAAATCCCAAGAAAGTACTTGATATTTATATATATATATATATATATATATATTTATATATATAAATATATAAATATTTTGGTCATTCGAATATTGTCCTTAATTTTTCGCTTGAATCCAAACAGATTTTTAGCATAAAAATCATTATCTAAATAATTTATTTTAATGTCTCGAACAATAATACTTAAAGAACGAGTTTCTCATATTCATTCTTAAACATGTCCAAAATCTTTCCTTTGTTTGCATATATCACCACCACAATATCAAAATATTCAATGGTAGCACAAACAGAAAACTGACGCAAGAATCACATGTTTAATACATGCACATGGCGAAAACATGTTAAAAAATTTGTCATTTGCTGAAAACACCCTGTATATTAAAAAGGGAAAGAAAATTAAAAAATAACTAAAATTTTTTTTTTATTTAAGAATACATTATCTTGGGTAGAAAAGCCGTCGTTACAACGTTACCTAATATTCTGTAAAACAGATTTGTTGAAGTCCGCTATAGTTAAATTTTTCTTGGCCATAAACTCCATACTTAGTGGTAGACAAAGCCGAAAAGGGCAACTTACTATCTTAGTTCTTTTTAAAAATATAAAAACTTTGTCAAAAATTTTGCATGTATATGCTTGTCTGTCCAGAAGTTTACTTAGCTACTCTACCAAATAAACTTGCCACTCCAAATATTTTTTATCGCGTTTTTTAACAGTACGTTAATAAAATATCTAAAAACCGTATAAAGTCGGAGAATGTCGAGTGTTATCATAGCCGTACGGTTATGGTTTACAACAATAAAAAAATAATAACAAAAATTAGACAGAACATCAGGACCTGACATATAGCTTGTTTTGGTTTAGATTTTTGTAACATACAGTTCCTAAATGTAGTGGTTGGTGTAACCAAATTAACTTGCCTCTTGGATATTTAAATTTTCTCTTGTAATAAAATCTTTAGAAAACAAAAGTTGATCTATTCCCTCTAATAATTTTTTGAGACATCCTATAATTTTCTGAATTGTCAGAATTACCATCCGACGTTTTGCCTTCGATTGTACGAAGCATCTTCAGGGGTTTTTACTCCACAAGATCTGAACACTGAAGAGAGATTCAGGCGGGGAGATTTCAATAGATTCTCAATTTTTTTCATTTATAAAATCCTGGAACCGACGCTAGTACCTTGGTTTCTTTTACATTTTATAATATGGCCAGAGGTATGCTGGTGTTCAGCTGCAACAGATTGAACAGTTTGTTTCTTTTTAATACATCGTTCATGTTTCTTCTGAGTGTCCTAATTCTCCCAAATAAGTTTGTTCACAGGAGCAAGGATTTATATACTGCCGCTATTTGAAAAGGTTTAACATCTTTCGGGATCGCAAGCATTGTCCAATATGCTTATGTGTATTGAAGGTTGTACGTATGTTAGACCGCCGAAGGAATAGTCCGATTTTATCTGTAGTGCGTATGTATGAAGGGAAGGACAACACTACCTAATGGCGGAGTTGGATTACTATATATTTTAATCGAACACGTGATATCTTCAGTGCAATATCCATTCTCTCTCAAAGCTTTGATCAGTTTTGATGATTCCGATGTTAGAAAATCTTGATCAGAAATCGAAATGACTCGAAAAACTAGTAAGATAACAACTGATTTTTTTTGTGCTGGATGGTGGTGGGAATTTGCATTTAAGTATCTGTTTGTATGCGCCGGTTGTCTATACACAGAATGTCCTAATTACCATTTTCTCTGCTCTGTACCAATACACCTTGAAAGGGAATCGTTATATTAGATTCAATTTCCACTGTGAATTTAATATTATGTTGTTAATTATGGTAGCCCAGAAATATAAGGAGCATTTCCTGTTGATGACGCCAAACAACAAAAGTATCACCTACATATCTGAACCAGTGTTTTGGTTTTAGTGGAGCGTATGTTAAAGCAATCTCCTTAAAAGCCACAAGTGATAGAGGAGATCCTATAGCTACCCTGAGGTTTGTACATAAAAATTTCCGTGAAAAATGAAATAATTAAATATAAAACAAAAGCCACTAGGTCTGTTAAAATATTATCAAGATTATTATGATCCATTATGTCTGACATAATAGAAATTGAGTCGTTAACAAAAACATTTGTGTACAGTGATTCTACATCTAAATTCACCAAAATATCTTCGGCATCCAACTAGATTGACTTAAGTTTTTCCATGAAATGTGTAGTTTTTTATAAGAGAATCTGTTTTTTTCAGATAAATGGATTAGAAAATTTTAAAAGATATTTGTTCTTGTTTATCTTGTCAAGACTGTAGAATCTGGGCATCTTGGAGCTGCTTAGCTTTAATGATTTTTTCTCCGCTGGTGGTTAGCTGGATGTGTTAACCAGATTGGTGATTGATCTTTCTATTTCACTTGTAGGGTCTGCCTGTAGAACTTTATAGGTGTTGTTGTTCAAAAGTTGAGTTACCTTTTCCACGTATTCCATTCTGTCCATGCCGACTGTGCCGTTGCCCTTATCTGCCGGAAGGACCAGAATGTCTGCAATTTCATTTAAGGTCTTCACCGCTATTTTTTCGGCTACGAGGAGATTCGACTGATGATCTCAAAATTCTTTGATAACTGATTTCATCGGTTGGAGAGAGCGGAATGTTCTGCTTAGTTCAACGACTTCGACGACAAGTTGGTAACCGTATTCTGCGGAGGTTTCACTGATTTTCTATTCAGGATTGCTTCAAACTTCTTCAGCTAATTTCAGTTATTTTGTAGCATTTTACGGGCATTTGTGTTTAAATCACGACGTTTTGCCATAAACCTTTTTCAAATTAATGTATTGCTGGAGCGCTTATAAACGTTGTTAGCGGTTCTAGAAGTAACGTGGTGTCTCACCTGTAGTGATTTCGCTAGTGCATACTGGCAGAGTATCCATATATATAAATATATATATATATATATATATATATATATATATATATATATATATATATATTATATATATATATATATATATATATATATATATATATATATATATATATATATATATATATATAAATATATATATATATATATATATGTATATAAATATATATATATATATATATATATATATATATACACTATTAACTCAATAATTCACTTTTTAAAAAAATTTATTATTTAACTTTGAAATTACTTTATACAATATCGGAACTTAAACTGGCGTAAAAACGGCATATAATATGAACTTACTAATATTTACAATTTAGAGCGTTTTATATGTTTTAAAATGCTGATGCGGCACCTTCCAGCTCTGGGAATTGCAACTCGAAGGTACTGCTTACAATGCATTCCTTGAAATGTTGAAATTGCTACATCCGATACCGTGTGACCGAAGGTCATTGCCTACACGTGGCTATAAACGGATATAACAACTCCCCCTTTTGGTCAAAAGTTAACACCCTGTGTAAACTTTTGTAAGATCATTATATTTCGTCTTCGTCTTCTTCTTCTTGGGTCTGAGGGTGGATGGCTGGCCGTCTTCTCGCAAGGATGCTGCTGAGCCTGAGTTTGACTGTCTTTCGCTGTTGTGGTCTAGGCGGAGGTGGTGAACCATCATCCAATGGAGCCATGGTGATGCTGGGTAGTCTTTTACGGCGACACTTACACATTATGTACAAGACGAGCAGACTGACTAGAAGAACTATCGTGACGATCGTGAACCATGACAGATGTTTATAGACAAAAGGTTGGTTGATTAATTTGTCTAGTTCTTCGGAGTATTGGTCCAATATGTGCTGGGCAATATTGAGATCTTCTACATCTATCTTGTTCAGTTTTAGAGGTTTAAGGTCTGGAATGTGAAGCTTCGATGAAATATGTTGGCAGCACTTGTATGGGATTATCACTGGGTGGCTTTTATAAGTAACATTTTGATACTTATCAATGAGTGCTTTGGCGTGAACTCTTGTGCTTCCTATAAAGGCATTACAATATGGCTGAAGTCTAAGAAGGGAATTGACATTGATGATACTTGTCCTGACCTCTTTTCCTTCACACTTTATTGTAACTGGTAGTGGATCTGACACGATAATCAACCAGAAATTTTGATCGATGTCTTTAACGTTGTATCCTTTTGCAAGAAGAAGAGATACTTGGCACGTCTTTGGTAAATGGTTTGGTCCTCTAAGTAGCTGAGCTTCGCAAATCGCTTCACTGTCTATCGGGTAGGGTAGAATATCTGAGCAGATCTTTTGGCCTCGTTCTAGTGATTTGCAACTTCCCAGGTTTTGAAATGAAATATGATGATGAAATTCCGTTCGATTATCTAATACGGGTATTGGATAGAGATGATACAAAGTATAGCTTTCAGGATTTACTAAGGGTATTTTTAGAATAAACACTACTTTAGTATCAGATTGATATGCTTCAAGCTCGATAATCTCAACATACTGGGCAAGCGTTGAAGAGTATACAGGTAGAGGAAGATTATTTTTTCTGAGAGATTGTGAAATTTCTTGAAGGGAACTAATCAGATCTCCCGGGGTTATTATTGAACTGTGCAAGATATTTAGCCTAGCGAATGATATCGCGTTCAGAGCGTCGTTAAGAAAATTTTCTATAAAAGAATAACTCTCCATTAATGATTCACATAAATCTAGAGTTCTTATCTGGGCATGGTAAAATGCGAGGTCGTCGGAAATGTCCATTATCGATTTGTGGATTTCGTTTATGTCCCGGTTAAATGTTTCTTCGTCTATTTGAAGTTTTTGTATTGACGCGTTAAAGGTTTTTATTACTGAGGTAGTAACCGATATCTGATTCTTGAGGAGATTTTCTATGTCTTTCGTCTTGAGAGACTTTATCAATGCATTCATTGAAGTACTCACCGTCGGAAGCATCGAGGTTTCCAGTTATGGATTTCCAGACAGTGCCTATACCGTTGAATATTCCGCGCTTCTCCCTGTAACTATATTTTTTCGTAACCGCGATTATTTCTTTGTATTTTAAATTGACAGTCTCGGATATTTGATTAAGCAGGCTGACATGAGTTTGTATTTCGGATTTGAAAGATAACATTCTGGGCGCGTCAACGGCTACAAAGCCATATAATAATCCTTCTAGGATCTTATCATTATCCGCGATAGCTTCCTTTATGTAAGAAAGATCTTTATACACGAGGAGTGTCCATTTGTCGTTTGACACTTTGACAGAACCTTCTTCGTGGAAGAATATTCCGAGTGTGTTGTTGATAGGTGTAATCGTAAATTGGGTCAGGCCTACCGAGAGGAGCCCAAGGAATATGTAAAGAAGAAGAATACTTATTCAAAATAGGGTTTTAGCCTATCGAAGTTGACTTTAGTTGGTTGGTTTGTTCGAGGATTAAGAAGACTAGCGGAATTTTGAAAAACTTCTGTAATTTCAAAAGGGCCATTAAATTTGTTTTCGGCTTTAGATTTTATTTATGACTCGTTAACATACACTTTATTTCCGACTTTGTATTCAGGGATACTAGTTACGTGTTCGTCAAACCTGACTTTTGCTTTTTCTTTTTGTCGTTCTGTTTTTGCCCTAGCGATTTTGTAAAAATATTCCATCCGGTTATTAAGGTCTCTTACTTATTTTGATATTAATTTTTCCTAGTTGTATAAAGTTTCGGGTGGTCTACTTGACGTGTGACCAAAAATAAGTTCAAACGGTGTAAACCCATGAGTTTTATTTTTCGTATTGTTGTAGCAGATCACCGCGTAGGGTAAAACATTAAAAGGATGTTCTTTTAGGTTTTCGGCTATATTTGCTCTTATCATTTCTGATAAGGTTGCATGGAACCTTTCAATGGACCCGTTAGACTGGGGGTGATTGACACTCGAGAAAGTTAATTTTATATTAAATAGTTCACAAAGATCTTTGAATAATGAGTTGTCAAATTCGCGCCCATAGTTGCAATGTATTCTTAGGGGCGTACCGAAGTGTTGGAAAAATATTAATAAGGTATTTACAATTGTCGACGCTTTTTTGTCTTCGACTGCGTAAGCCTGATGTCAATGTTTATCCGTTCAAATGGGGTTTATGGAGTTTCCGTTATGATGAAAGGCGTACTTAGGTTTTTTCGGCATATTTTAACCTTTTGGCATATTTCGCAGCCTTTTATTAATTTTTCGACGTCTTTTGTTAAATTCGGCCAATTGTACTTTTCTCTTATGCGCCTGACTGTCTCGTTAATTCCCCTATGCAAATCAGTTTTGCCTGAATGGTAGTGTTCTAAAATTTGGGGTATTTCGTCGGCGTCTGGGGTTTTTACAACATTTTGGCAGATTTTAAGTTTTATTTCTTTGTCGGCGAAAATGAATGAGAAAATTTCGAGGATAGGCAGTGCTAGGTTATTTTCCACGTAATACGTTTTGGAAGGGTCGAATTCATTTTGGACCTTAAATAGGACATAGAACAAGTGTTGGGCTACAATTTCCGGATCAAATGGTATTGGGATAATAAAGTATTTTCTATCTTTCACGGTTTTGCTAGAGACAATGTTAACGCTCATGTTTTCAAAATGAACGCTTTCTTCGAAGATATCTTCGATTATTTTGTAATGCATTTCTTCTAGTTTATTTTGCCAGAAAAAGGTAATAATTAGTTTATGTGGTTTATCTAAAAGCTGTGAATTTGAAAATTCGACTTTGGAATAGTCAATTATTGACTTGGTTTGGTATAGGTCTACAAACTTGTTGTATTCCTGTGTAATGTACTCGTCGTCTATCTCGACGTCATTGGACTCTGGCTGGTTTTGATTTTCGTTTTCGCTATTATTTTCATTGACTGCAAAAATGGGGAATTTTGGTCGGAAATTTGCGCATTCTTGAAAATAATTTTTTATTTTTATTCGCCATAGAGCATCTGCATTTTTGTTTATTTTGCCCGGTTTATGTTCTATTTTATAGTTGTATTCTTCTAATTTTACACGCCATCGCGCAAGACTGCTTCCGGGATCCTTAATTGAAAACAACCATGTTAACGACCTGTGGTCTCTAATAAGCGTAAACTTTCGTCCAAAAAGATAAGGGCGGAAATGCTTTACTGCCCATACAATTGCTAGTAGATCCCTTTCGATGGTGGAATATTTAGTTTCTGCACTACAGAGTGTTTTGGATGCAAAGGCTATTGGGAGATCTTTTCCGACTGGTCCCTGGGACAGCACAGCGTCTATTGCAAATGCGCTTGCGTCTGTGGTAAGGAGGAAAGTTTCTTCAAAATTAGGATAGATTAGAATGGGGTCTGAAATTAGGGCTTTCTTTAATTCTTCAAATGCACTTTTACATTCACAATCAAAGAAGAACGGAATGTCCTTTTTCAAGAGTTTAGTTAACGACTTGGATACTTTTGCAAAGTTTGGAATGAATCGGCGGTAATAACCCGCTAATCCCAGAAAAGATTTAATATCCTTTGCGTTTTTTGGTTCTGGGAAATTTTGAATGCATTCCACTTTTGAAGGGTTAGGTTTAACACCATCTTTGGTAACGAGATGTTCCAGATAGGCAACTTCTTTCCTTAAAAACTCGCACTTATCTGGTTGAATTTTGAGGTTTGCGTTTCGGAGACGCTTAAAGACTTCTTTTAGCCGGTCTATATGTTCATGTATGGTGGGAGAGTAGACGATTATGTCGTCCATATATACAAGGCAACGCTCGTTTTGAATGACCAAGAGAATGTTGTCCATGACGCGTTGAAACGTGGACGGGGCATTCTTTAGACCGAATGGCATGCGGACAAATTCATAGTGTCCATTGTCAACTGAAAATGCTGTCTTTGGTATGTCATGGGGATTGATCTCAATTTGATGAAAACCGGACGCGAGATCAAGCGTGGAAAAATATTGACATTTACCAAGTTGGTCCAAAAGGTCTGAAATGTTTGGTAGAGGATATTTATCATCAATACTGAGGTCATTGAGCTTTCTGTAGTCAATAACTACACGCCATTTTTGTTTCCCGGACCCATCAAGTTTTTTGGGTACCACCCATACAGGTGAGGACCACGGTGAAATGGAAGGCCGTATAATTCCCTGGTCTAACATCTTTCCCATCTGTGTTTTCACTTCCTCTTTATGTATCTGAGGATACCTATAAGATTTTGTGAAAACGGGCTTTGCATTATTAGTTTCTATAACATGCCTGATTTCATTGGTGAAAGTTAGTTTATCACCTTCGATGTAAAATATGTCAGAGTATTCTAGACAGAGATTTGTGATCATTTCCTTTTCTTCGGAATTAAGGTGCTCGGTTCTTAACTCGTTTCGAATTATCTGTATTCTGTCGATTTGATCGGCTTCATAATTATCTTTAGTGTTTAGGTTTAGGACAACATCATTAGGGGTAAATGGCTCGATAGAAAGATCGGAAAAATCGACGGTTTTTGGCATGGCGTTAGCATTTAAAATAGAAGTCATAAATTCACCGCTTTCGTTAACATGTACAATAGCATTTGGTAAACGAACTTTTTCTTTTTCTTGAGACATTAATAGGGCGTCTGTATTTTTTAAGTTACATGTTAATTTAAACATTGTTTCTGTGCGAGCGTCAATAGAAATTTTGTTGTTTATCTCGTTTTTATCGACATTTTTTTCTGTTGTAATAGCCCCGACTTTATGCAACGGAATCGTTTTAAAGTTTGTTATTAAACTTTTTGATTTAAGATCAATTATACACTCATAATGTTCGAGAAAATCAAGTCCTAAGATTCCATCAAAATCGATATATATATAAGTTATAAATGTATACCTTGTGTGGATTACCTATTTCAAAAGGGACAAGAGTCGATTCAAATATAAACAATTTCTCATTTGTTATTCCCTGAATAGTTACGTTTTCTGGTGATCTGAGGGGAAACTTTTTCACTGTATTTTCTTTAAAAATGGATATCCCTGCTCCGGTGTCAATTAAAAGTTTGAATGCATTTGAGGCATCGTTAATATAGTACAGGTTTTTGGGGTTGACAGTAAGAAACGTGTTTAAAGGAACGCTTGTTCCGGAAAATTCACATTGGAGTCCAAATCGTCTAAATTCATTGTCTGAATCTGACTCTGCAGTTCCGACCCCGAGTTCTTCGATTGGGTAGTGATCTCCGGAGGATGGTTTTTGTAAAGGGGAGGTGGAAAATTTTGGAAATCTGGAGTTGTCAAATTGTTCGAATTGTGTTTGTTCGTTTTCAGTATAATATTCTTGGTATTCCAAGTTGCTATCATCTTGGGAATATTCGTCGTAATATTGTGGTCCTTCGTAAGATTGGTAATCATAATTTACATGGTGATTTTGTTGATTTGGAGAGAAATTCGAATTTCTTTGCATTAGAGGTGGACGAGATGCAGCATGACTTTGTTGGGTAGCTGCAAGCTGTCTATATTGAGACGAAAATGTGTTGGGTCTATTTTGCTGTGAAAAATGAGGCACTTGGCTAGAAGGAGGAAACTGCCTTTGATAATTTATGTTACCATTATTTTGAGAATAACTAGGATGAGACATTGATTGAGAACGGCATTCTGCAGCTATGTGGCCGTTGCGTCCACATTTCAGACATTTTATAACTTATGGTAACTGTTTCCTAATTGGTTGGGGAGGTTTCGGAGAAATTTGTTTATTTATTTTTTGAGTTTCGAAATATGAGAGCTGTAGTTCACGCCTAATGCGGGAGTGAGCTTCTAAAAGATCTCTTGTTCTAGTCTAGTTAAAAGAGTATTTAGGCTCATTGTCTCAATTAGTTTGCTTTGGGCAGCTTTTTGATCATTACTTAGGTCGGAAGCTTTCTGAATAATTGAGAGCATTTTTGCATTCAAAACCTGTAAGCGATGGTAAAATGTAAGGGCGGACTCGCCAGGTACTTGGCGGAGTCTTTGAAGGTCTTGTATAAGAGACGATAGGTCCCTCGAGTCGCCAAAATGAAGGTTTAAGAGTTGTTTATTCTCGCAATATGTTGCAGGGTTTCTTGAATTTACTAATTGCGCGGCTCTACCTTTAAGTTTGTTTTTAATGTGAATCGTTAATAACAGTTTTTGGTCAGTTGTTGCCATTTGATTAGCGCAATCGCACTCGTTTAAAAAGGTACCCAAGGAGATTTGATCGCCTTCAAAATCAGGCACTATAGAAAATATTTCGGAAAGCCTGTAAGGCTCAATTTCTACCTCAGCACCTTGTATCGGTTGCTGGGTAGGTGGCTGAGCTTGTTGGGTTTGTTGAGCTTGTTGAGATTGTTGGGAACGTGTCTCGGGCATTTTGCTAAATACTATTTGTTTTTAATTTTCAAAATATAAATTGGGGGGAAACAAAATATTAGGCAAGTATTGGAGAAAGAAAATTAGCATATAAAATTCACCTTTTCTTTTTAAATTTATAAAACTAAAATCAGGGAGTATGTAGAAAAATCACGTACAGAAAGTCGAACAGAAACAGAATAAAAATAAGCTACAATACTTAAACGGGATAATTCAATGTCACTTACGTTAGCAGGAGCATTAGTCTTCTTATTCTTTCAGGGCTGCCAGGGGTTTCACTAGGTGTTCCTTCCGCAGGTATCTTCGAGTGAGGACGCCTTAAATGTGGTTCTTTTCTTCGTTAAGGGATTGAATCCGCCGTCGACAGGTAGGACTTCCTTGTTCTGCCGACGTTAGACGAATCCTACCGACTGCGCCAATTTGTTACACTATTAACTCAAAAATTTACTTTTTAAAAAAATTTACCATTTAACTTTGAAATTACTTTATACAATATCGGAACTTAAACTGGCATAAAAACGGTATATAATATGGACTAACTAATAATTTACAATTTAGAACGTTTTATATGTTTTAAAATGCTGATGCGGCACCTTCCAGCTGTGGGAATTGCAACTCGAAGGTACTGCTTACAATGCATTCCTTGAAATGTTGAAATTGCTACATCCGATACCGTATGACCGAAGATCATTGCCTACACATGGCTATAAACGGATATAACATATATATATATATATATATATATATATATATATATAAATATATATATATATATATATATATATATATATATATATATATATATATATATATATATATATATAGATTTATCTGTTCATCGCTGTGACATTTAAAAATTTGACAACAAATTTTTAAATTCGTTGTGACATCACGCGACGTTCCGACATCCAAATTTGGATGTCACAGAGTTTTTTCGGTTTTTTGGGCTAATCGGGGCGTGGTGGGTGCAGGGGTACCTATTGTTAATGGCTGTCATAAGGTATGTGTTGTAAACATTTTATACAGAAAAATATACATATACATCCGGCAATTTCTGTATATTTTATATACAATAGAAATTTTAGATATACTACTTTGTGACATCCACTAAAAAGATGTATATATATATTTGATTAAAAATTAGTTGTGACATCCGAAAATTGACAACACTGCAGCAGTCGCTTCCTAAAAAGAGCCGACGAATTTCTTACAATAATTTAATTTTTACGTTTGCGTACATCCGAGTCCATATTGCATTTACTCAGTTTTGCGCCAAAGGTTCTTGCGACATCCCGTGGCTGGAGAAATATTTGTCTCAATTTATATTTATACGTAATCCCAATATTAAAATATATCTGTTGTGCTCTTCGTTGTTTGTATTATGTTGTGCAGACCTTTAATAATCCTGCTTTATTAATTTTATCATTTGCTTTCCAAGATAATGCATTGGTAAAAGTAAATTGTCATTATGTTCTTTACGACTGCTGAGACCATAATAAATGATAATAAAAAATAAATTTGTTTCTTGAGAAATAATCATAGTCAACATAACTGTAAACTGATCGGCGAAATGAAATGAAAAATTTCAAAATTTGAACTTTCGAAAATGGGTAATTTATAGTTTTTTCTGACACAACAAGCATGTTTTTATAGTTTTTTTTTTGGATTGTTTACTTACATCCGCATCAATTTAAGGAGTTTAAGATTTAGACCGGTATTAAACTTAGTACTTCTAGTAAGCCGGCCATAGTTCAGTAAACTGGACTATGGCCATAAATGTCAAATAAAGTCCCGTCATGTCAACTTAAACTTGGTCTAAGGAATATGAGCATTAAAATTTAACAGTAAGTACATTATTAAAACCGCGAGTTTTGAAGTCTGTCGTATATAAAAATGCAGATTAACAAAAAAATTAGCATTTGTTATTGATATTTTTTTATTTTTTTATAAAGTCAACATTAATAGCCATAGTAGATGTTCCTGTGTAAACATGTGTACAGGATTATTGAGTAAAAGTTAGTCACCTACTTAAATTGTTATTGTGGAACTGAGCTTCAGTTTCTTTATGTAAAAAACTTCTGCTTATGATACGACAAAGAAAAGGTACGTGCGGGTGTGTATGTTCTAACTTGAAAAGTACGAGTATTTTCCTCATAGTGCGCTTTTATATTGGTAGAAATCCAGTATGGTAGAATAAAATGGCGGCCCATTAAAAGGTAAAAAGATAATTACTAAAAAACTACTTATCGAATTTCCCCAAATTTCATAGAATGTGGGGTTCATATCCAAGAAGGCGAAATGAAATATATGCCTAATAAAATTTTAAGAAATTATTGTTAAAAACTGCTGCTCCAATTTACCTTAACCATTGCACAAGAATCAAGTTTGATATAGTGATAAAATGGAAAATTTTAGCGTTCAAGTCAATATAGGGTTTGTGGGGACTATACAGAGTCATTCAAGATTTATGGCTACTTTTCGATATTAGCAGAGGCACATTTGACGGCTTATATTTTTTTAATGCCTCAACATAAATCATTTTAGCATGGTAAAAACTTCCAAATGTAGTCTTGTTTCAACTGCGGTATTTTTCTTTAGTATTCTTTAATAATGGTATACAGAGTAAATAAAAATCCTGGATGCAAATTTTCTCGATTAATTTAAATGGAACGCCCTGTATATTAGTATTTTTTCAGATTCTCCTCTTTTTGGCCATTTACCTAATACAGGGTTTATGGGATCTATAGAGTCGTTCAAGATTTATGGCTACTTTTCGAAAATATTAGAGGCACATTTGATGTTAAGAGCCCCCTATTTTGACTAGTTGTGCGAGTAAAATGAGGTTTTTCAGTAGCGTTATAATGAAAATTATGTCTATTGACATTTCTGTTTCTGTGGAATTGTTGCTTCATCAGTAAATAACACAAAAAAGTCAGCAAATCTCTTTGAATTTGTTGTTGTACCCAGCGACAAAAATCTAGTGGGCCTTATTTTTACAAATGAAATTAAACTGTCAAAAATATAAATTTGAGTTGCCATGCTGGTGTCTGAGTTTTGTATCATAAACTAAGTACAGTTTTTATTGTAAGACGAAAACATGAATTTTAATAGACAAGAAATGAAAGATATGAGTTATGTATTAGGAGAAAGTGAAAAGAATTGTTTGTTAGTGACAAAAAGATCCTGATACAAAACCACCACACAGAAGCGCTTTTGAAAGGCTTATGCAACGGTTTGATGAGACCGGAAATATAGAATACACGAAAACTTATCGAGCCAAACCTGTTTTAAATGAGAAGAACGAGCTAGCAGTAAACTTAAAAGTTATAGAGGACCCACATGTTGTAAAGAAGAATTGCAAGGGAAATAGATATAAGTAAAACCACTATTCTACGAATTTAAAAAAAAACAAGTTTCACCCATACTACATTGAAATACTTTAAGAACTGTATGAGGATGATTATCAAAGGCGACTAGATTTTTGTCACTGGGTACGTCAACAAATTTAGAGAGAGCCAAGATTTACTAATTTTGTGCTATTTACTGACTAAGGAACATTCTACAAAATTGGAAATGGCAATAGACATTATTTTCATTACGACGCTACCGAAAATCCTCACTATATTCGCACAACTAGTCAAAATAGGAGGTCTTTTAACGTCTGGAGTGGAATCGTTGGAAATTTTGTCATCGGTCTCCATTTTTTTGAAGAAAGGCTTACTGCACATCTATATATCTAGTTTTTGAGGGAAAACTTTAGAGCACTATTATACCAAATCTCTATTAGCGTCCATGATCAAAAATGGTTTATGCATGACGGTTCCCCAGTTCATCATACGGTTGACATTCATGCATTTCTTACTGAAAAATTTCAAGGACGCTGGATATGAAGAGGAGGACCGATTGTGTTGCCGCCTAGATCCCCTTACTAGACAAAAATGGACTTTTCCTTTGGGGCTTTGTTGAAAATTGGGTCTATCAAAATATAGTGCGGACCACGAAAGAAAACCGGGCAGTCCTTAAAATAAAGGTTCATAGTCTTAAGCAAGCGGAAAAGTAAAATTTTTGTACGCAAATAAATTTTATGTTATTTTATTTGTTGTAATAGTTTGCCGCCTCACCTATAAAGTGCGCCAGCTAAACGGTACGGAAAATTAATCGAGGATTTAGTAAATTTCGCACTGGTCTACTTGTAACTGGGATGTGCCTAGAGTCTCCATGCACTTGCCGCTAGAAGGTTCTAGCTATTTCCGGTGGCGCCTATACATTTCGAGTATTTGTTTTAATTTCTATATAAATGCGTTGCGTTGAGTTTGAATTATTATTTCGAAGTAACGATGGCGAGCAAAAGAGGAAAAACAATTCGAAGCGGTGCACGTGAAGTTATTGCGAGCGTTATAAAGGCCTGTACTAGAGAAGCTGAAAATAATAGTTTGACTATTCCAATTCAAAATCGAACAGAACGCGCTGCATTTTACACTGGTGTTTCGGAAAGTAGTGTAAGAGACATTCAAAGAGAACATAATGATCGCTCATGTTCTACTTCACCTTTAAAATATCCTGGTAAAAAAAGACTCCAATTATCATACAAAGATAAAATCGACAATGGTGATTTTCAAGTAATTCGACGAAAAATAGAGGAATTTTATATATATTTGAAGAAGGTTCCGACCTGCAAACCCCTACTTCGTGCTGTAAAGAATAAAATGGGTTTTCTGTACGGGTATAAAACCTTAAATCGGTTTTTACGATCAAATAGTTTTGTTTGGCGCAAGTGCCAAAATAAACGAAAATTGCTTAGAGAGACAAAACATTTTTCACTGGCGGGTGAAATATCTATCAACTGTAAGGCAATATAGGCAAAAAGGACGCAATATTGTGTATCTAGACGAAACCTGGGTAGATAATGATATGACAGTGAACAAATGCTGGCAAAGTGAAAGTGTTACAGGTGTCGTTCAGGGAATCCGCTCTAGTAGTCGCTTTATTATAGTTCATGCTGGTTCAGAAGCTGCTTTAATTTTTCGCTCGGGACTAACAACTGGAGACTATCATGGACAGATGAATAGAGATAATTTTGAAAAGTGGTTGCTCGAGAATCTTCTACCTAACATTCCTCCCAAATCAGTGGTGGTAATGGATAATGCGTCATTATCACGTAGAAGCTAAAGTGCCAACTAAATACTCTACAAAATCTCATATGATATCGTGGCTTAAATCGAACAATCTTGTATGTGATCCAACATCGAGAAAATATCAATTATATGAAGTAATATCAGCCAACAAGCCTAGAGAAAAAAAATATAAAATTGACGGTCTTTTACGTAACCTCGGTCATACACCTTTAAGGCTATCTCCTTACATGTGCGACCTCAACCCTATTGAACTTTCATAGGCAGGAGTAAAAAAATATATTCGAGAGCGCAACACCGGTGAACTTTTAATTAAAGATTTAAATAAAATAACATTAGAAGCGATTGACTCAATATCGGCTGAAAATTGGAAATCGTGTGTTAAACATGTTCGTTCTATTGAAGATAAATACTGGGAAGTAGATGGCAAAATTGAAACTATTATTGATGATTTAATTATCACACTGGGATCTTCAAGTAGTGACGACGAAACCTCATCATTTTCAGAAGAAGACAACAAGGATTCGAACCATTAGAATCACAGCCGTCAACCTAAAAAATAGCTTAGTTTTTATTATTATTTGTAAAATTTTTATTTATATATTTTGTAAAATTGTTGATAAAGTAGCTGTCAATAAACTGCTTCAAAATAATTAATTTTCTGTTTAATACCGGGTGTCAAAAAATATTTAATATTGCAATTAATATTTGAAAAGCTACAGAACTCATATTTTTCCAAAATTAACACATCAATGTAGTTATAGTAGAGGAGCCAGCACTGATTCCAGTGAACAAGATTTATCAAAATTTTAACTTATGCAGTTCGACTTTGGGCTATTCGGGTATGCCAAAAGTGACCGTTTGTCTCCGTCTGTCATATTACTTTATACAGGGGGAGTCATTGTGATGTACTATACAGGGCGTTTCCTAATTACGTGCTAATGTTAAACAGGGTTGATTCTTGGACCTTTTTAAGAAAAAAGTTTAATATGAACCTAAAAGTCTTAACTTTGGAGATACAGGGTTTTAAAAAAACATTTTTTTTAAATCCTAATTCTGATGCTATTATAGATAAATAACTGTGTGAAACTTGATACACGTCTTTTATGCATAAAAGGGCATTTTTATTAACAATCAATTTTTGAAATTTCTACCAGTGGCGTGCATATGTAATTAACGTGGGTAAATCCGTATGCTCCCAAATGCATAGAAGACGTGTATCAAATTCCATGCAGTTATCTACAATAGCATAAGAATTGGGATGAAAAAAAATGTTTTCTTTTTAAACTTTACCATCCTGTATTTTAAAAGTTAAGACTTTTAGGACATTAAAACACCCCCTTTAGCATCAGCACGCAATCAGGAAACGCCCTGTATAAAGTAATATGACAAACGGAGACAGACGGCCACTTTTGGCATACCCGAGTAGCCCAAAGTCGAACTACATAAATTAAAATTTTGATAAATCTCGTTCACTGGATCTGATGCTGGCTGCCCTTGTAAAATCTGGACTTGTAAATCGTGTATCACTATACTGGGTGGTCCAATAATAGTGGACGTAGGTAGTAGCCCGAGAACCGTTAATGGCAGAGCTCAAGAAAAAATATATTTATAGGTAAATGGATCAAGAAAAATCAAAATTAATTCATTTTAAAATTTGAAAGTTTGCCGTTTTTGCAACACAAAAGAGATATAGAAGTGCGGTACACGAAAGAAAACAGACAAATATAGATAAAGGTTCATTAAGCATAGTTACATTTTTTAATTATCTGAAGTGAGTATAGTCAAAAAGGAGTCCCATATTATTTAAAGAACGACGGGACACCACTGGTTTAAAGAGATTTCTTGGCCGACCTTCCTAAACCGATTGACTCCGCCCGGTTTTCTTTCGTGTCCCGCACTTTACCTCTGACTACAAAAGAAAATATGAAGGTAAGAATCCGAAGTGTATTTAATGAAATTAATTTTAATAGGTACATTAAGAATTGTTAGCCTATCTTTTGAAAATCGTTGAAATATTTGTGTCGTACAGAACAGTAGGCATTTCGAACATCTAATTAAGTAGTTTTTACTGTTTTATACGTTTTATTATTTAGTATTGTTTTTTTATTGTTTTATTTTTTTTATTTTTACATTCTAATTGCTCTAGGGTGGACAACTTAACAATTAGTTTAAACTAGCTGTTAAGTTGTCCATTCTAAGTCCTAACTAGTTAAAAACAGTTTTGACTCGATCAGTTTTTGTGTATTCTACATTTCCAGTCTCATCAAACCGTTGTATGATCTTTCAAAAGCGCTTCTCGGATACTTTTCGTGATATATTCAAGACTAACAAACAATTGCATTCATTGTGTTTAGATTGACAATCAATCTATCTACATGTTGAGATCGTTTACCTAATTTAAAGTTGGATTTTTTTTTCAGTTGCAAAAATGCCAAAAAAGATTTTTGTTTGGCAATTGCATTAACTTGCTCCTAACACGTAATTTATCTCGATCATTTCGTAATATCCACTAGTTTTTATTACTAGATCATTGTAATACTATGTAACATTTTTAGTTAAAATGTTTTTTATTAGTGATAATTTTTATTTTTTGACATTAGCAATTAAAAAAAAATTTATCTTGAAAGAAGAACACTTTGCAATATTTTCCTGTAATAAATTGAGATATCCACCTCTCATGTTTTTTGAAAAGTTGCCATAAATCTTGAACAACTCTGTATAGATCGCATAAACAGCAGTCCTTACAACTTTGGTACAATTTTTTTCTAATTCTCACAATAACCGAGCTATTGGATTTGAACCCACTGTTGAACCACACTGTATATCATTTAAACACAAAATGCCCTTTTTCTTGGTCACTCCATGAACCTGCAAGTCTTTAATTTAGGCAGATTGTGTAATACATAATACGTGAAAACGGTTTGGACTTTTTAAGTAGAGCCCAGCCAGACGATGCAACTTTATGTTTTTACTCAATATGCCGATGCTTAATGCACTGACTAAGCTCTTCGCGAAATGACGAATTTCTCGATAAGACTAAGATATATCCGTATAGTTATTTGGTAGTAAGATAACACACTGTATAAATATCAATATGTGCCTATTTATTACGAGGACAGTTCTGTTAAGGGGGAACTGCACGCAGTATTATGGATCATTTGCAAGCCTTCCGCCGCTGCAATATTACGTTAAAACTATAAGAGATGTGTATTAGTTTCAATGTGATTTCAATAGAGAAATATGTATAGTTGGGCGCTAAATGCGATTTTTTATGAAAAAATCTAATCTAGAATTATAAAATAGAAGTAGATTTGTCCATTTTCGACCATTTTTCGACCACTTTTTGACGCAAATGCCGTCGCATATAACTTTTTTTCCACAAAATGGCTCTCTACCGCCTTGCATTGATCCTTTGTCTACGTAACTTCAAAATTTGAAATGGTAAATCGTACTCAAGTCTTTGTATTTCTGCAGCGCGTGAACCGTTTTGAACCCATTTTTAAACGAAATGTAATTTAAATTGCCTATACATAACACATTTTTTTGAGGTCGGACGTGCAGGAAATAGGTACCTTTTCATCTTACTTTGAACTTGACTAGACCTTGTCGCTAGTTTTTCACTTTTTGTTTGTAGTTCACCCTTAAAAGGGTTTTACCTACTTTTGTACTCAAAAAAACAGGACTTAACTTATAAGAGATTATAAGTACAATTTATACAATATCTATAAAATTATTGCCAATATAAACTGTTATCTATGTGTGGTGGAATTTGTTACGAGGGATATCCCTGGTAAAACAGAATTACACGATTTTTTTAAATTTATTTTTCTTCATATTCACTTTCAATATATTTTCTACTGTTTCTTCATATACCCATACCGTTTTTTTAATTATGCTTTTATTTGTTGTCAACATTTTTTAATTTTAATTATTTTGCATTTCTTTTAAGTTTTTGTATATGGCCGACAAAAAAATTAACGAAAACTTTTAATATTTTTCTCCATAAATAGAAGATTTTTTTTCTTCTATTCTAAAAAAAGGAAATAGAATATTACCGACTTTTTTTAAACGTTTCATTAAGCAGCTATTTTGTTTCGCGACATAGGATAGACCAAATTTTACCAGTTCATCCCTGTTTTACACTTTATTTTTGTGTAAAATTTCAACTCCATTGTATACGTACTTTTTATGTTACTGATACATTTAATTAGGCGGTCATTTTTGTTCACTATCTAGGTTCCACCCCAAAAATTTTCCATTGTATTCCTATATTAAACTTGATTCTTGTGCAATGGTTAAGGTAAATTGGAGCAGCAGTTTTTAGTAATAGTTTCTTAAAATTTTATTAGGTCGATATTTTATTTCGCCTTCTTGGATATGTACCCCACATTCTGCAAAATTTGGAGAAATTGGATTAGCAGTTTTATAATCATTTTCTTTTTTTATTTTAATAGACAGTCATTTTATTCTGCCATACTAGATTTTTACCAAAATGTCACCATGCTATTCTGATGTGACTCTTAATATTTGACCAACATTTGAAGTCAATCGGATAAGTAGTTTTTAGCTGTAAACTCTCAGACAGCCTGACAGACAGACCGACGAAATTAAGAAAGATGTTTTTCGGCATCTAGGGACCCTGAAACAATACAATTACAATACTTTTATCTTACCTGTATAATCAAAAATAATTTTATATTGTAGCTCTCAGCGGTCTCTACCAGTTTCGTATAATTTTTTTTAATCGCCACAATAGTCGAGCTATTGGAATTTATTTAATTAATTAGGAATAATGAAGTGTAAATCACTTTAGTTCAATAGTTATTTAGGAACACATATCTACTGTATTTTCAAACATTTTAATTGGACGCCATTTTGTTCCAGTATATTGGATCCCTATCAATATTTTACCAGTTTGTACCTATGCCACATTTGATTTTAGGCATAATTTAAAATTAATTCAATAAGTAGTTTTTACATTGACCCACACCGCGATTTTGTTATGTTGAATTCGCACCAGTTTATCTTTATCATATTTAATTTTTCTCCAAAATTTACGGTTAATTGAATAAGAAGATTTTTTTACGTTATTTTTTTTATTCCGCTATCTTGAATTCCTTACACAACTTTATCAGTTTATCTGTATATTACATTTAATGCTTGCACAAAATTTGAAATTAATCTAATAAGTAGTTTTTCAGACTGATTTTTGAAATATTTTATTAGGTCGCCATTTTGTTTTGCCATCTTATATTCATACCAAAATATTACCGGTTCATGTAACACTTGATTTTTTTTACAACATTTGAGGTAAATTCGTTTTTTTAGTGATAATTTTTTTAACGTTTCACTAGACCGCCACCTTGTTCCGACATTGGATTTTAACCAAAATATTTCCAGGTTATCCCCATATAAGCCTTAATTTTTGTCCAAAATTTGAAGTCAATCTGATGAGTAGTTTTTAGGCTATGCCGCGAACACAGAGACAAACCGACAAGTGGACCCACCGAATTTATAAAACATAGATATGTAAAACCTGCTAGCGTAATTTATTAATCTTTAATTAATACTACAGTTTTACTAGTGCATCTCTATACTACAATTAGTCATGGCACACAATTTTAAATCCCTTTACTAAGTAGTTTTTTTCAGGCTGAATGTTTAAATGTTTTATTAAACCACCATTTTGTTCCGCCATTTTGGATTCATATCAAAATTTTACCAGTTGATTCCTACATATATACGTATGTAAATATATATATATATATATATATATATATATATATATATATATATATATATATATACCGAAAACGTCTGTTTGTGGGCGTTTTTCCAAACCAGCTTGAGCGGTATTTTTTTCAAAGAAACCCAATATCAGTTAACAGAATTTATTTAGCATTTACAAAGAAAAATTACGGACAAAACGGATATGTGAAAGTTGTGAAAAGAAAATTAAAAACTATTTTGCACAAATCTTAATAACTATCATAATTATTACTAAATATTTAACATTTCTTTATCAAGTTCAATATTATCTAAGCCTAAATCGTCAAGAAAAGTATCTTGATTATAGCAGCCTTCGCCATCATGACCGTCTTCTGTATAATGGTCCGGATTGTATGACTAGAAGATTTTTTACTTCAATAGGCAACGTCTTTGGTTTTAATTTGGATTTAGGTGATCCAGGTGAAAACAAATTTGAAATCAGTGGTCGGATGTATCCATAGTTTTATTGAAAACGTTCGTAATAGTATTAGTCCTGCTGTTCCTTCGTGCATGGTTTTCCCGATCTTGCTTATACAATTTATTGCGGGACTCTGCTGCTTCCTCCCCTAGGAAATCCCGCGGCAATAGACAGTTTTATATGTTTTTTCTATTATGAATAAGTACTTTGAACACTAATGGCATGGGAAACCATGGGTATTTTTCCATAAAAATGTGTCCAGCTTTAAAACAATAGTTTTTAAATTTAGACAAATTTAAAGCTAACTGACAATTGAGAGCAATCAAGATAATCCACAAAGGAAAAATTAAATCAAAGGAAACCCCAGTAAATTTGAAAATATTTTTTAATTCGAAAGCGCTTATCTTGAGGTATTTCCATCATGAGCCAAATACGTTGGTCTTGAGTTTGTCGACGTGCAAGGAAAGTTCTTTCCAGTAACGAACTTGAATAGCCTTTTATCTTTTTGCGAATTGATTTTTATTGTCAATGCCGCCAACTTGCCAAACTTGAAGGTGGTCAACACGTAAGATAGATTGTATCCATTAGTGAAGAGAACATACACCGTATTGTAATGAATCCCGTTTGGCTGATTTAGAGTCTGTAACTGTTAGGAATTTAGCAGATGTTGCACCACATATTGGACATGTCTGACTAGATGAAGTTCTTGTCAAAATAGAAAATTCCTAACTATTAAACTCAGGGAAAGTTTGAAATTTACTTGTATGTTTATGTTATCAATATTTGTACCAAAAATGTGAAGTTTTCGATTTTTTTATCGAGATTTGTTTCAGTTAGCACTTGTTCTTTCGTCTCCTTGACGTATTATAACTTTAAGGGTCTTCAAAATCTTACCGATTGCGGAGTAAGATTATTCCAGATAACTACTCATTTAGAACTTACAATCCGTAGAGGTAACAGTGTGGTCGCAAACATACTTGTGTCTGTTAAACTGTCAGTTTTGCTTGCTGAATACACTCGTACGCTGAATATATATCGCAGCTTCTATTTTTAATGCATTGTCGAATGGCCAGATACTGTTATTTAGTAAATTTATTATCCAATAAAGAAGCTAAGGCTTCTTGAGGACTGACAAGCAATGGTTTTTTAGCTCCCGCAAGGTTTTCTTAATATTTGTTGCTCTTGCAGGGTTTTTTGTGGTTTCTTTCAATACTGTGGAGAGATCTCTTTTACCAGTACGCTTGGCAGCCATAGCGACTTGGAGTCCTGTTGATTGGATTTTGCTAAGTTTTAGAACATCCCTTTTCTGAGAACGTTCAGATTTTTGTTCAAAAGGTAAACATTTTCGACCAGATGATGGCGTTGTTAGAGTTTCATTGGATCCATTGCAGATTTCTAAAGGGTGCAGCTTCTCAAATAATGTACATTTCTGAAGCCAATTCTTGTTTTTGAAATGAAATTTAATTAGCTTCTAGACGATTGGTTCCATTGGATGAGCATATTAGAACAAAACATTCTAACTTTTCTCTCAATTGTATGGTTTTGCCGCATGACGTACGATTCGCAACTATATGTATCATTTTTTCTTGTCCATTTATATATATTTCTCAATTGCACTTTGATAAAGATTTAGAAAGTATTAACCAGTTCGTAGTGGAACACAATTTAAAATTAAATGCACGTAAGTCGTGTATATTTTATTTTGGGTCCAATAAAAATCAAATTGATACTGTCTTAGTAAAGTCTAATATAAAAATAAATAATGTAGAATTACTTATAGCAACAGAGGCAAAAAAACAAAAAATTTACTTTGATACAGGTCTTACATTTCAGACGCATATTAAAAACAAACTTGCAGTTTCATATATGCGCTTAAAAAAGTTAAATAACTTACTTCTTCCGCCAAAAACAAAATATTTTTTTAAGCAATACGCTCATTCTGTCTTTATTTGACTAAGGAGATGTGGTCTATCACAACTCATTAACCGCTAGATAGGCCAAATCTGTGCAAAAGCTGCAAACTGCATGTATGCGCTTTTCTTATAACATTACGTATAGAAATCATCTTTCTCCATATCTTAACGATTTAATTTTTTCAATGTCAAATGGATGTAAGCTTCATATGTATGCCCCTGTTTATAGAATTTTAAAAACAGGACAACCATCATATTTAAAATCTCTTTTTAATTCAATGGGTCATTGTCATCAAATGCGAAATATAAACGATTTTATAATACCACAACACAGAACGAGCTCTTTTCAAAAATCATTTAGTTTTGTAGCAGCTCAAATCTGGAATAGTCTCCCTAGAAACGTAATCTTTAAAATTTCAAAAATATATTAAAAATATGCTTTTAAATGAGCAAATTATTTAATTATATATGTATATATTTTATCTATTATTTCGAACTCATGAATATTCTACTTTAATTTCCTAATGCTGAACTGCCTGCTTGTGCTTATTATAATGTTATTGTTGCTTTATTTTTTTTTCTGCCTGGTTCCGCCAAACCTCCTTGCGTGATGGCCACTGCTCTGCCTCCCCTGAATTCTGATGATACATTTTCTTTAATAATTTTGGGCTGTCTCACACAGGCGCATTTTTTGCGTTTGTGGAACAGTTTTGATTTTTTTTAATTATTGTTTTTGTAAAATTACACTTTTTGTAATATTTGACAATTAAATATTTTTGAATTTGAATGCTTTAGCTATTTAAGAAAAACTTCATCATTGCAGTGAGTCTCGCTGAAAATTTTTTCTCGTAGAACCAGACTTCAAAAACCTGTTCATTTTTACTTCCCTCGAAAAAGGGAAGTATTGTAATCGTGAAAATATTACCGAGATTTTTTCAGATCTTCACGTTTTAGGGTCTCTATATGCCGAAAAACATGTTTTCTCAGTCAGTTGGTCAAAAATTAAGGCATATGGGGATCACCTGTTAACATTTTGGTAAAAATCTAATACGGCGAAACAAAATGCCGTCCAAATGAAATGTTAAAAAAATATTGTTAAAAAAACTACTTTTGTGCTGTGCACAAACATCAAATTATGTTATGTTGGAATCAAATGGTAAAATGTTGGTATGAATCTAAGATGGCGGAACAAAATGGCGGCTTAATAGAATATTTAAAAATTTAGCCAGAAACACTACTTAATGGATTGATTTCAAATTGTGTGCCTAACAAATTGTGGTATAAAATAGAAAACTACTTACCAGATCGATTTCAAATTTTAGTCAAAAATTAAGGGTCATATGGGGACGACCTGGTAATATTTTAGTAAAAATCTAATATGGCGGAAGAATAAAAAACTAATTATCCGATTTATCTCAAATTTTGCACAAAAATCAAATGTTGTGTAGGAATGAATTGGTAACATTTTGATATTAATTCAAGATAGCAAAACAAAAAAGCGGCCTAATAAAATATTTAAAAAATCAGCCTGAAAATACTTATTAAATCAATTTAAATGTTTGTGCAAAAATTAGGTGTGATATAAAGATTAACTGGTAAAGTTGTGGTACGAATTTAAGATGGCGAAATAAAATGGCGGCCAAATACATTTTTTTTTAAATCAACATAAAAACAAAATTTTGTTCAATTGATTTTAAATTTATTTAGCAGAAAAATGAAATGTGAAAGTAGGATAAACTGGTACGAATTCAACATGACGTAACAAAGTGGCGGTATGTGTCAATGTTAAAATAACCTATTGGGTTTATTTTAGATTTTGCCCAAAAGTCAAGTGTGGCATAATTAGAAAGATGCTGGTAAAATATTGGCAGGAATGCAATATGATAGAACACCATGACGTCCAATAAGTGACAGTATAATATGTAACACATATGTATATACTATGACTCTGTACTGAACTAAATTGGGCCACAATTCACTATTCCTACCAAATGGGAAAAAAACATAACGAGGTAAGTTCCGGGTAAAGGAACTTACCATTTTTTTGAACAATCTGTAGGACCTGCTGTACACAAAAAATATACAGGGTGTGCAAAAATTATTATACGATTAAGGTAAAGACGTGGTCATTCTAAAACCTATATATGTATATTTCAACAATCTGTAGCACAAAAAGTAATTTAAATTTAAAAGTTTTCATATATGTTTTTGGGGATACTGAATATTCGATAAACCGGTATGTTATTTTTTTATAACTTTATTATTACTCAAAAAGCAGGTCTGGATTTTAGAGCCAAATAGGCCAATTTTTAAGGACCTGGTGGCCAAAAATGCAAGGAGTAATTTGTTGACCAATTTTAGGCTAAAACTTCAAATAAACATATATTCGCTAAGCCTATGTTTTTGAGATACTGTTAAAAAATTTTTCCTTTTTAGTTTTTTTCATAGACCTCGTACATTTCTAGAGATAAATCAAATGTATGCTATATGCTGTAAGAATGCCTACGAAACTGCTATAGTGCATTTTGGAAAAAACTACAGGGTGTTACTTTTTTCATATCAAGACCCTGCTTATCCCCCGAAAATTTTTGCTGCGACGCGACTGACAATTTTTCCAGCAAATTTAAATTCCTTATTCTGTTCTGTAATTTTTCGGTATTTTGTACCATTTAGAAATTATTTAGCAAAATGTCCATTCACGCCTACCTAATTTTAAGGTCGTATTGCATTAACATTACAATTTTGCCATTCTTCCCGTGTTCCATATGACATGAGACCACGCATCAATGAACAATGAATCAGAAAGTTACAGAATAGGATAAAGATTATGACTCTTGTAAAAATGGTCAGTGTCGCAGTAAAAATTTCAAGGGGAATAAGATTTCGTGATCTTCGAAAAAGTAACCCCTTGTTCGTTTATCTTAAATCTGTTATAACCATTTTGTAGACATTGCTCATAGTATCCAGTATGCTAAATTGGAATGACATGTCTCTAGAAATCTAGGAAATCGATGAATAAAACTAAAAAAAATAATTAAAACTTAAAACACCCTGTATATCAAAAACAAAGATTTTGCGGATACATCTTAATAAAAACTTTTAGCCGTAAAATGAGCCAAAAAAGTACGTCCTGCATTTTTAGCTATTAATTAAAAAACAGTCTGTAAAAATTTGTAAGTTTTTATATTTTTGGTTAACATTTTGGTTTGTTGTATAGCATTTTAATCAATTAGTTCACTGCAAATATAAATATATTCACAAAAGAAAAAACTATAATTGCGAAGGCGTCTATATAAAATGTTCCTTCTTTTATATCGGCAGCACCCTTAAATTTTTGGGTTACAAGCCGCCACTGAAACTAATGACAACACTGTGAAAGAGTTTAAAAAATTAAGCGCGTTTTTACACAAACTTTCAAAGTTATTATTCATAAGCATCCACTAAGGTTGTATTCCGTTTCCAAACCTAGTTAACCAATCCAATTGACCGAAAACTGTCAGCGGTTTCTGAAAACCCCTTTGAAAACGAAACACCCGTCAAATAATTGACAGTTCAGACATTGGTTACCCAACAACCAACAAAATTCATCGGTTGTTCTGGTGACACTGTTGACAGTTATTTTCAGGAACCGTGTTCCGTAAATAACCGACTTTTCAGATAACCGGTGGATACGGAACACGAAATCAAAACAAGATCGGAAACGGAATACGGCCTTAGTTTAAAACACTACACAGAACACATTCTATAAATCCAAATATAGTGCTGGACAGAGGAAACGGACTAGCGAATTTTTAGGTAAAATTCGAATATTTCTAAAACGAGAAAATATATTGAGATGAGGATTTTAGCCATCTCTTGGAAAACTTATTGCGTATTATCGGTTTTAAGTGTATACCTAAACTAGAAAGGTATTTATACAGGGTGGTAAACCAGACTCTACAATATTTCAAACATTTTAACTGTACCGAAAATGTACAAAAACCATTTTTAATTTTTAATTGCTAGATCAGTTTAATCCTCGATAAAATTTGATTTTTTTTTTAAAAAAATGGTCTTTTCTTACATATTAAGGTGTAACTTTTTGTCTTATTTTTTCTATAATCTATAGGACCTGATATACGCAGAAAATACTAAGGGTGTGCAAAAATTATTATGCGATTAGGTAAATACGTGGTGATCCTAAAACTCATAAATGTATATTTCAACAACCTGTACACTGTACAACCAAAAACCAATTTAAATTTAAAAGTTTTCATTTAGGAAGGAGGGATCTGGGGCGGGAATCTATAGGGAGAGTCCCAGGGCAAGAATTAGTCTTGCTCTTTTGGACGGTATGCGACTGTATATTAGGCTGAGATTACAGCAATCATGGACTGCGTACAGGAAAACCTTTCCAGAGGATATCACAAGCATATCTATATATGCTGTGATAGTCAAGCCGCGATTAAAGCTCTGTCCTCGAACAGGGTCAATTCGCTGCTAACACTTGAATGCAGGAGAGCCCTAGATAGGCTGTGTGAGTCCAATAGGGTTAGCCTCATTTGGGTGCTTGGCCATCAAGGCATTGGTGGTAATAAAGGGGCAGATCAGCTGGCTTGGGAAGGTAGAAACACTGCTTTCACCGGGCCGGAACCTGCTCTTGGAATTGCTCCTTCAGCTGTCAAGGCTAGGATTAACGAAACGCACTGTCGAGGAATTCCGTGCTGAATGGCACGAGGTAGCAGGACTCAGACAGTCTAAGGTCTTCATATCAGCTTCTGATAGCCGTTCTGAATCTAATAGACTTCTAAATCTAAACAGAGGTCAACTTAGAACTACTACCGGGGTCCTAACTGGACACTGGCTGGTGAAATATTACCTGCATAAGATTGAACTCGACGTCGATGTGACGCTTTAGTCAACGCCAGACTGCTTTACTTGGATGACACTTATGTGGAACCCGAGCTTGTGGGACGTGCGCGACCTGAAAGAGTCCTTTCCTTTCTAAAAAGGAGTAGAGCCTAAGTGCTGCCTTGTCGGGCTCCCCATCTATGTCTATGTCTATGTCTATTTCTTCTATTTAAGTTTTTGGGAGTCCTGAATATTTTTTTTTATCTAATTTTATTATTACTCAAAATGCAGGTCTTGTTTTAGAGCCAAACATTCCAATTTTTAAGAACCTGTAAACGGGTGTTTTTTCATTGATGGCAAAAAATGCAATGCAATGTAATTTTTTGGCTCATTTTAAGACTAAAATTTCATATAAACACGTGTCCTTAAAGCCTTTGTTTTTGAGATACTGGGTGTTAAAGTTTTTTCCTTTTTAGATTTTCTTATAGACCTCGTACATTTCTAGAGATACATCATTTAAATTGTATACACTATATGCTGTAAGTAAGGCCTACGAAACGGCTATAGTATATTGTGCATACCTAATTTCAAAGTAGTATTGCATTTTTGTCGTTTTTACATATGCCATGAGACTACGATTGAATGAACACCAAGGAGTCAGAAAGTTACAGAACAGAATAAGAAGTATGAATCTTCTTGTAAAAATGGTCAGTGACGTCACAATAAAAATTTCAGGGGGAATAAAATTTCGCGACTTTCGAAAAAGTAACAACCTGTAAATTTTTCTTAAATCTGTTTTAAACATTTTGTAGACATTACTCATAGTATACAGAGTGCAAAATTGGAACGACATATCTCTAGAAATGTAGGAGATCGATGAAAAAAAAAACTAAAACAATAATTAAAACTTAAAATACCCTGTATATCAAAAACAAAGGTTTTGCGGATACATGTTAATAAAAAAACCTTTAGCTCTAGAATGGTTAACAATTTGGTATGTTGTGTAGCATTTTAATCAAATAGTTCATTGTAAATAAAAATATATTCGCAAAAGAAAAAACTATAATGGCGAAGGCGTCGAAAAAAAGACTCCTCTCTTATTCCTGCAGCACACCTAAGTTTTTAGGTTACAAAACACCACTGAAACTAAGGATAAAACTGGGAAAGAGTTTAAAATTAAATGCCACTCAGAATAAGTATCCACTTAGTTTTGGATTCTGCTTTTGAAAGAGTTTCATATATTTATTCTGAGATTTACCTACTAAAATTCATTTTAGACTGATTTTTTAATGCTTAAAAACTATCAATCGTTAAAAAAATACCACACTTTTTGTTCTGTTTACTGGCTCATAATTTTCATGATATGCAGTATTGCAAGCAACAAAATATTAATTTAAAAAAACTCATTCGTTACAATATACAAATAAAATAAAATGTATTTTTTATTTGAATCATTATTATTCTATTTTTATTTTATTTTTATATTATTTCTATTATTTATTTAAACTTTATTTGCGTACTCTATAAAAAATAAAGTATATCATTTATTATTTTTCCCCTAAAAAGAAGGTTTTATTCCACGAAATAGAATTTTACACTGTATTAGGCCGATTCACACATTTTACCAGCTTATCCCTGTTTCACAGATGATTTTTGTACAAAATTTCAAGTCAATTGGATAATTAGTTTTCGTTCATGAGGCCGCCATTTTATACTGTTATCTTGGAATTTTACCAAAATGTTACCATTCCTGATGACTGACTCTTACTTTTGACCGAAATTTGAAGTGAATTGGATAAGTAGTGTTTAAGCCATGCCGTGCATAGACAGAACGACAGACCCGCAAAACTTCGAGAATATGTTTTACGGGATCTAGATACCCTAAAACACAAAGGTTTACAAAAAACTCAAAGGCTAATTTTTTCAGGATTATAATACTTAGAAATAAAAAAATCGGTAAATTTGACTTTACCCACAACTTCGCTCGTATAGAATTCCACTACACAAAAAACACATTTTATAAACCCAAATAGTTGTTTGGTAATAATTTAAAAAAAAATAAATAAACTACAGTTTTTACCCAATAATTATATTTATGTGTATATAAATTCTGTTATCGGTACGTAGTGGAATTAGTTTATTTAAAATTTATTTTATTTGTAAGATAATAAACTTTTTAACACTTTTGACGAGGCTGCATAGCGACGAATTGCAGACGTCGCGTCGGCGTTACTGTATATGGACAGTTATACAATCGATTTTGCTCAAATTATTGGTAATTCGAAAAATTATCTTCAAAACTTTGATGGATTTTCTAAAGGTTTAGAAAATCCATCCCGGATGATTAAAAAAATCCTTCGGGGCATCCTCGGACACCCTTAAATAGAGAACGGTGTTCTGGATAGATGGCAACCTAACACAAGACTTTTTCTTGCTGGTTGTAGGTATCCTTCAATAATACTGCTAGACAATAAAATAATGTTAATTAATTCTTAGATCAATGCTGCATAAAAACGTCTGTCTCGTAACACCCCGGTAAAAATGTGCTTTATGTTAAAAAAGAACTACTAGAGTGTAGTTGCACACGGCTCGCTAATTTTATAGATTTATTATATCTGTTCGTTTCTGATTGCTTATGATTAACCAGTCTTTTGTGGACAGAACTTCGAAAAGTGAAAAATTTTAAAACTGTTAAAAAAAAATAAGCATGGAAAAACGGCGAGATGTAAGTGTGATTTTTGTATATTGCATTGATATTTAATTTTATATAGTGTTGTTGTAATAAAAAAATCAGTAAGTCCCTTCGTTTATGTATATAAACTTCTTTAATTTCCTTTTGTATATAAAAAAAACATGTTTTCAACTACACAGGGTATAAGATGAAACAGCACCTTGAAATTAAAAAAACACACATACATATATATATATATATATATATATATATATATATATATATATATATATATACATATATATATTTTGTTAATTATCTTCTTGAATATAGGTTAACTCATTAAAAAATAAATTTATAATTTACTTCGACGTTTCGCTCATTATATTAAGCTTTCTCAAGATAGAAATTTATTTTCTGCAAATCTTATGTGTGACATATTTAAATACAGGTTTAGTTTAGTGTTTCTGAGGTAATCTGCCGTGTCTTATCCATGAGTCTCTCCAATATTTTTGAAAAAGTTTGTGTTTCGTGTTTGTGTCTTTAACCCTAGCAACATTTATAATTCGTTTATATATATATATATATATATATATATATATATATATATATATATATATTTATTTATTTATTTATTTCACCTATTACAAATAAATGATTTTATATTTTAATCCAGAATACCACTCCTGCACAATGAATCTTACGATCTGTGTGTGCGATTGTGGTTTAGTACAATTTACTATAATTTATACATTGTAATATAATAATAATATATACTTTATAATACTAATAGTACATGACTCATTAAATATTACATACATTTTCAGTTCAGGCAGGTATAACAATATTTTATAAGTAAGTTACACTGTTATTGTGACATTATTATCTACAATCCAACTATTTATCTTTTTCCTAACTCTGGTATATGGTTTGCATTTATAGAAATCTGGTATGCTGTTATAGGTCCTGGGACCAACGTAACACATATGCTTTTGTGTAATGCTGTATAACATTCTTGGAACATCTAAGGTTTTTCGGTTTCTATGTCTAGTTTGTACATTATGGTGAATATCGTGTTTATAATACTCTGTTTTTAACATGAACCTAACAACAACTTTGGTATACAATAATTTTAAGTCAAAGAGCTTGGACTCTTGAAACAGTAATACATAAGGATATCTTTTATCTTTAAACAACATATTTTTAATGATACATTTTTGTGCTGAATTTAGTGATCTCATAATATTTAAGGATGCCAACCCCCAGACTACTAAGCCATAGCTTAGGATAGACTTGACCAGTGCACAGTAAACCTTTCTCAATGTCATGGTATTTAATATGGTCCTAAGTTGAAGAAATTTGTAAATCAGTTTACGAATTTTACCTGTAACGTATTCTACATGTTTGTCCCAGCGTAAATACTGGTCCAAATATATCCCAAGGTACTTAACATGATCTTTTTTGGATATAAGAGTTGTGCATCTACAATTAGCTGAGCGGTCACATCCCGAGCCATGTATCGCAATAGTTTGCCTAAGAGGCAGTGTGCTCGCTGTCACTGAAAAGGTTACAAAATGTGTTTTGTCTATATTAAGTGTTAGTAAACTCTTATCTAACCAGATTTTAATTGCACTTATGGCACATTCTGCTTTTTTATATGCATCACTCCATGAGGTGTCACTAACTAATACCACTGTATCATCCGCAAAACATATCACATTAGCATCACGACAGATCTCCGTAATCTGATTTACGTAAATAGTAAATAACATTGGCCCAAGCACGGTACCCTGTGGCACACCGAACTCTGGCGACAAAGCACTGCTATAAGTATCCTCTAGTCTAACTTGGTGTGTTCTGTTAGCTAAATATGAATGTATTAATTTATACGCATGACCCCTTATGCCAATTCTATCCAGTCTCTGTAACAGAATTCGATGTGACACAGTATCGAAGGCCTTTGACAAATCAAGGAAAACACCAAGACATTTTTTACCATTATTAAAACTTTTTACAATGTACTCCGTCACCCTACACAGGGCATTTTCTGTTCCAGCACCCTCCCGAAATCCATATTGATTTGATGAAATTAATTTGTTATGTTCCAAGAAATTATTTATCCTGAGTTTAATGCACTTTTCAATCAACTTACTTATACTGTTAGCGCAATGGGTCTATAATTGGTTGTTAATTTCTTGTTTCCAGATTTATATAGAGGAACAATAACTGCTTTTTTAAAGATTTCCGGGAAAGTACCTTCTGCAAAGAGTAGATTTATCAGATGGTGGAGTGGTTTAATTAAATTCTTATAAAATCTTTTTATGATACAAGTTTTTACAGGATCATTACCTGACGCATTCGTTCTAAGGCTATTTATCTGCTGTAATAGTTCTTCTTGTGTAAGTGGAGCCAGGAAACATGTATTTGGATTCACCTTACCGGTCTCTGGCGACACCCGATTCATAGCAATATTTCCAGCAAGCTTTTTACCAATTTTACTAAAAAAATTATTGAATTCATTGGAAATGTCTTTAGGACTTGTTAATTCAAGACCACTTTCAGATAAGATAGTTTTAATTATTTGACCAGAGTCATTTTGATTAGTTATTTCTTTAATAGTATTCCAAGTTTTTCGTGGACAGCCAGAGTCTTTATTGATGAGTCGTTTATAACAATTATTTTTTGATATTCTTATAAGTTTTTTAAGCTTATTCCTAAAGTTAGTATAATTTAATTTTGCATTTAAGCTGTTGGGATTGAGTGTTAATATTTTTTTTTAACTTATTTCTCTTTCTAATAGAAACCAATAGACCTGCAGTGATCCATGGCTTTATACGATATTTTTTGTTTGAAATGGTAAACGAAATTGTCGAATCGGTAATATATTTATTGAGCTTTTGAAGTAAAGCATCTGTACAATCATTAACCGTTGTTTTATTTAGCACTTCTTGCCAGATCTCTGTGCCAAGTAATGAACTTAACTTATCGTAGTCTAATTTGTTAAAACACCTGACTTAATATATATATATATATATATATATATATATATATATATATATATATGTATATAGGGCCCTGCAACTCAGCTCCCGTCTTCTACTGTACCTAAACCATTTATGTAATTTAAATTTTAAGAAGCAAACATAGTTACGATTAGGATTCTAGATTTTCTCCCATGGCTTTATCTACGCTGACCTCTTTATTACTAACAAACGCATAGGTGATTATTTATAGGTGAATATTTATGAATATTAATAGTGAAAATCCGTTATAAATCGAAATATTAATAGTGAAATATGGGATATTCCATTTGAAAAAATGGAGAAAAATAAATTTAATTTTGCAAAGTTTGACATGAAATTTTACACACCCTGTATAAACTAAAGTTACAATACTCATAGGACAGTAACTATTATCTTTTTACAGTCGTATATATATATATATATATATATATATATATATTTATATTATATATATATATATATATATATATATATTTATATATATATATATATATATATATATATATATATATATATATATATATAATACATATAAAAATATATATTATTTGTAGGTACATTTTGAGTATTTTTTTACCAATTTTCTATAAATCTGGAAATAATGGAAAGAAGTTATATATTTTGGTGATAAATAACTCGAGAATATGCCAATACTTCTCCACTATAGAGGGAAGCTCTAAAATCAAACAGCCCTCTGCAAAAGAAACAAAATTGTATTTTAAAAGCATCTAGCTTTTTCTTAAAAGACGGTAGAAGTAATTTTTTTCGCAGTAATCAGGATAGTCATAGGGGGGTGAAAAATTAAATAAAAACAATAGAATGTTTATTTCAGATGTGTTTAGTTAAAAAAGTAAGAGATATACATTTTTTTAAAACCATATTTACAAGGTAACGAAACCAAAGGGGTTTCCGTTATGTGTATAATATTAGTATATAAACTCAGTATATTACAGAGGTAAATAACTTGAGTTGTGGCAACCATTGTACAGGGCGAATCAACAATAGATTAAAGTTCATTATATCATTTTGTTTCGGGTATTATGAGAAAATGTTAAATGCAATAGTTTTAGGGAATTTAAGGTGCATAGTTTAAAATTATTTTTGAGTACACAAGATGGTTCAAAAAAGTGTGGCGAATATAACATATGCGTTTATAAATGGATTATCGTATTTTTTAATTTATTTTTACATTCTGCGTAAAATGCTATAATTTTTTATTAATGATGTTATATACCCAAACCTAGTAGTTTTTCTAACATTTCATTTTTTTAAATACATATTTTTTTAAATAGTTTTCAGTTTTGTAAAAATTGCCAATAGCGCCATTGTTTCTGAAAGTGGAATACTCATAATTGGTACGAGTATTCTGTAGAGGTGAAAAAGAAAACATATGTAAAGACATTTGAGTTAGATGCTATAGGGTATTGAAAAAATAAACTTATATATCTAAATTATTTTAAATTGAAAAATATTTTAAATGGCACACCCTGTATATTGTTATTTTTTCTGATAGATTTTTCAAAATTCTTCAACTTTCATTGAGTATGCCATATACCTATTTTTAATAGTTCGTGATGTATTTTGCGTTTTTCAATTTTTACCTTTGTTTTTAATTCACTTACGCTATTGTAAAAACAAACAATTAGTAAGTTAATAATAATTTTATTTAAGTTTAACCAAGTCTGCTTGAATACACAGTCGTTTTACTATATGTTTCTTCACGTTCCTTATTATAAAGGTCGTTATATTCCTGCACGCAACCCATATCATATTTTCCATATCTACTGGTGTTTTAGGTGGATTTACATAAACACGATTCATTTTGTAAAAAAATTAGATATCTGGGACCGTTAAGCGGTTCGCGAAAAAAATATGGATCAATAATTCGAAAATTTAATATTCTACACTATTAAGCGACCAATGGTTTTGGTTTTGGAGTTCCCAGTCCCAAAATTGATTAACTGTTGACTAATAATGCACATTTTACTCCATTACTGCGAAAAGTAGCTTCATTAGAAAACATTATTTTGGATAAAAAAATTTGGATCTGCACCTATCCATTTATGATGGTACAAAAGTTTACACGTCGTTCAAAATCACGATCTTGTTGTAGTTCCATATGAAAGGGATGATACTTGCATTTTCTCGTAGTGCGATTAGCCATAGACTGGGATGGGTCAGATAAATTAGCTAGTTGACGGTTGCTGACCTAGGGATTATCTTCAACATGAAGTAAAATCTACAAAATTCCTCATTGGTAGCATTCCGGTTTACCAGTTTCTGTTTCGCATAGTCTACGCAATTACTACCGGAAATTTCTAAATGGTATACCTCTATTAGGGTACTTCGCTCCGTAAAGCCTTAAGGCCGTTTTACATGCTGCAATTCTTTCTTGCAAGTTGCAATAGTCTTGAACAAAAACATGCGCAGTGGCAAGACATTTGTACCTTTTGTCAAACTGCGCATGCCTTTGTTCAAGACTATTGCATATTGCAAAGAAAAATTGCAGCATGTAAAACGGCCTTTACTGCCAAAAAAACATTTTTTTATCTCGCCTTTTCCAGTATATAAACCGTATCAAATAATTTTTAGGAAAAAGCATAACTATTACCTTTATATGACACACACTACAACAAATTAAACTATTTTTACTTGCTTAATAGACATGTCAAAATTTCACAATGCCTACGTTTTTGTTTTGTCATGGCAACTATGATGTTATAGCGTAAGTGTATTAAAAAGATCAAAATAATTCGCAAACTCTTGAAAATAGGTTTATGATGCACTCAATGAAAATTGAAGAATTTTGCAAAATCTATCAGAAAAAAATAATAATATACAGGATGTGCCATTTAAATATTCAAAATGTATACATTTATTTTTACACCTTGTAGCATCTCATTAAAATTTCTTTACCTATACCTTTTTTTATCTCTATAGAATACTCGTACCAATCATGAGTGTTCCACCTTCAGAAACAATGTGTAATTTTTTACAGAACTGAAATCTTTTTTTTAAATTGACATATTAAAAAAACTACTCGGTTTAGGTATATAACTTTATTAATAAAAAAGTTATAGAATTTTACGCAGAATCTAAAAATAAATTAAAAAAATAGGATGTTCAATTTAAAGAAAACATGTTATATCCTCCAAAATTTTTTTGAACCACATTGTATAATAAAAAATAATTTTAAACTGTGCACCTTAACCTTTCCTAAAACTATTGTGTTTAATACTCTTTCGTAATTCCCGAAACAAATGAGATAATGAACTTTACTCTATCGTTTACTCATCCTGTACATTGCGGGGACTAGTTTGCCAAACGACATTTTTTTTATTGTCAATGCAAAATGACAAAAATTACGAAATCTTAATATCTCTGAATATTTATCTGATATTTTAAATTTTAATATATCTGTTGAATTTGAAAATATTTTGCCTAAAAATGAAAAATAATGCTAGTTGTACAAATTTAAACAAATGCATTACAAAAACATAATAGAATAATTTTTAGTTTATGTGTTCTATTAAAAAAATTGATTCTCAGACACTTTGATGAGTTACCTACAAATAATTATTCCTAGACCACACTGTATGCTTCAGCTAACATATGACCAAAACATCAAATACCCAAAGGTATTGTTGCACCGTAACCCAATATCAGCTTAAAATTGTTTTACATTTGGAAGAAATTATTTTTTTAAATCCCGTTTTCGTTAAAAAAAAATGAAAATGAATATCTTCAAACGGCTATAGATAGGTTTAACGACGTATTTAGAAAAGTTGCTGAGAAATACATATAGAATCTAAATTTGGGTAAAACCGGAAACGCCGCATCGCTAAAAATACTCTAAAATGATAGATCATGGTCAGTTACCTTCGCAACCAAAATCTGACAACTATCGGTTAATTAGCGCTCCAGAAACGTCTAATGTTCTATTCACCGTTAAACACCTTGTATATCTCAGAAACCTTTTTCGTATCTTCTCCAAATCAAAAGAATATACAAAATATTTTAGTGTTCATAACACATTTCTATATTCAGGTTTTGACCTTATTAATGCATAATATAAGACCGTACAAGTTTTCCAACTTTTAAATAGTGGTGCCTTGCGACTGACCCTACTTTTGGCGTAACTTTTTTATAAAAAAAATATTAATAACATGGCCCTGTTTCATTATGGTTATACCTTTTACGCCTTTACGACTTTCATTTGTCAATAATATAAAGTTTAGTAAATTTTAACCCACTTTGAAAAGTCTCAATTCAAGATATAATTGTTATTTTTATGTATGCAAGCCGATTATTCTGTGATAGTTCGACCAATAGGAAGTGTTCAGTACACTGGAAAATACTTCTTTTTCCTAATAGAACGGTGAACGCAGCTATTGTTATCCGATTTCATTGAATGTCTCGTGGCGTAAACAGTTCAAAATAAAACCATTCCGCACATATGCTTGCTATGGAATTACTTCGGCAATATGGCAAACTATCGCAGGATAATCGATGTACAAACATAAAAAAAAATACATAAGGTTAAATTGATTACCTCCTCTTTCGTCGGTTAAAAATGGCGGAGTGGTGTCATTTTGAACATTTTTCTGAGTTAGATTTTCCACGATAACTTTGAAATACTTTAACATGTTGCCTCAAAATTTGGTATATGAAGTAAAATTATTACAATTATTACTGGGCTCGGCTTGCAAAAATAAAAAGCCTTTGTTGTTTACCAGATAATTGTATTTTATAAGCTTATATAACGATGTTAAGCTGTTAATAACAATAATGTTATAACCAAAAGGATCAAGCCACCTGTGTCTATCGTTAGAGCATAATTTTCATTGACATATTACACCCTAAGTTTTCGTACCAAGAAAGAAGTTGCGAAATAAGATTTCTGTTGTTTTATGCTTTTTTGTTTCCCAAAAAATTTATTGGAACCATTTTAAAGGCCCTCGAATGTCTTTAAAATGTTTTTCATTGGGTTCAAGGATGGAATCAGATTCCACGACTCCGAAAAGTTTCCTAATTTGGGAACCCACAAAAATGTCCTCTTTAATTGCAGAATCTTTGATTCTAGGAAAATTTTCATTTAAATATCTAAAAGCAGGTCCTTTATCCATGGCCTTTACAAAATTTTTCGTAACTCCCAATTTTATGTGAAATAGTAACATCTTCTCTGGGGAACCTAATGGCGTGCTAGTTACATTTTTGATACTTGGCTATATTTTTTTTTTGATCATATATTCTGATCATGATCATTTACATTTATATTGTATAGTAAGAATTTAAAATTACTATATATCTCTTCCATACGGACTGTATGGCCAGTTGAGGCTGAAGTCAAGTTATTTCCATTATGAAGTAACACAGCTTTAAGGGAATTTTGAAGAATTCAATAAAAATTCTCCGATCTTTTGGATCATAGTATATATTTAAAGCAATCATTAATTCCTCAATATCTCTACAGACCACCAACTTATCCTCCATGTTAAATACAAGGCGTTTTTGAAAATGTTGCATATTCAGGCACCACTCGTATCCTAGCTATCTGATAACTTATCAAAAAGGCGAAAACGGTTCCTTATATGACTTTTTCCGTAGAATTCAGTGCTGCTCTCAAAATAAGTATACGGGGTCAGGTCAAAAAGTTATCGCTCTCCACTTTATGTTTTTAAAGGACAGTTATTTTGAAAAACACGCGCAAAATTCGAGATTTATATATTTTATTTAGAATGAAGCTCCATAAGAAAAATTAAAATCGAAAGATCCTGAGATGGTGGGGGCCATCTTACAGGTCCATGGGTACCAATCTGAAAGTATGAAAGTCTAAGGTACCAATCCATCTTTGAAGAAAGTTATCGTCTAAAAATGCTCTTAAACGCGCAGAGTTGCGGCTTGGAGCACCGTCTTGTTGAAGATAAACGGCGTTATAAAGTGCCAGTGGAACATTTTCCATCAGTGTGAGACTGTGAGACCTCCTTCAAAAATTCTATACACTATGTGTCTTCCAAAAATAACACACGAGAACCCAACCCCAAAACATTCTTGTTGTGCCCTTTAAAAAAATTAAATGGTGATTTCCTGCGGACCAGTTTCTTGTATTATGGCGATTGAAAATTTCCGCACTTGAAAAATAAGATTTATAGGTCAAAAGATTTATCAGTATGGATTTGTTGTAAATACCATTGGCAAAACATTATTCGGCGCTCGGCATCGTTAAACTATGTGGAATTTATATGCTGATCAACTTCTATTTGCTGGCAAGAAGATGTAAACCCAATACTGGGGTTGGATAAATGATCCGTGCTCTACTAAATTTGATTTAAGGCAGGCAAAGATGTCTCAGAAAGGTGGCGGATATCTAATACGAACAAAAAGGACTCTTAAAATATTCCAATAATAAAACATGTATATATTTTTGGAAAGCCCGCATTATTCCTAATAAATATAAAGAATAATATACAGGTTGTCCCATTTAAAAAAATAGAGTCTGATAACTTTTTGACCGGACCCCGGATACTTATCTCGAAAGCGGCACTGATTTTTACGGGCAAAGTCGTATAAGGAACAGTTTTTGCCTTTTTAATACGTTATCAGATAGCTGGAATACGATATAAAAACCAAAAAGGCTATAAATATTCTGTTGGGTCATCTTTAATTTCTCAAAAAAGTAGCACATGTCGCGAAAACCGCTACCCTCTATCGTGAGGCCAGGGGCGGTCTTTCATAAAAAAAAACCGTGAGATAAAGCGACGACCAAAAAAAAAATATTTTCAATTCCAATTTTCCAACTCCGAACTCCTAATATTAATTTTGTTGACAAAAATAAAGGTCGTCACTTTCATATAGAATAGGCTTGCAAGTCGAGCAACCACCCCCCCCCCACCCCTTAGACCGCCACTGAACTAAAGCGAACTGCGACTTTTATCTGACATATTGTTAATTTGCATAATAAACTTAATAAAATGTAGCTATTTTGGTCTCCGATATAACCCTATATCATACCAAAATAGCTTTTGGAAATTCTAATCCAGGATACCTAAAAAATAACGACAATTTAACTATCACCTGACAATTAAAAACAAAGGTCCTTGAAGCGAACGACAAATCTATTTATGGACGACTAAAAAAATGCCCACCTTCAAGCCTTCTCGATTCCTCAACGCCTAAGCAAGAACGACAACCAAGTATCCACTATAATCTGACGACTAAAAAAATCCTCGCCTGGAAGTTTTGAAAAGATATGAGTGAGTGATGTTAAAGTACTACATGCCTTTTTTATTTGGGTAATTCAGTATTACCTGCCATTACAAGATAATCTTACTGTCCAGCTGAATTATTTTATAGCCCCGATACAAGACCACATTTCGTAATAATGCCTGCTAAACTGCAATATTTGACCAAAGATGAATTTTTAAAGAAGTATTTAGGGTAATGCTGCTATAGCCAGCATATTATTGGCATCCTTTGAAACGTTTTTCTGCGAAGGAGTTGCGATAAAATGCCTCAATATATTGCCTTGAAATTTCATACAAGAACTGTAATTAAAAAAAATAAAGAGGTACATTCCAGGGCTTTGGGTGATGAAGCAAAATCTTTCTTGGTCGTCACGCTATTTCGGTAATTTAACCTTAATTTAAGCCTCGAAAACTTTGGGCCTGATCTTTTCAATAAAACTTTTTATAAATAAAACTAAAAGAGTGAAAGCCACTTTTTCACTTCTTTCAGATTTCGACAACTCAAATGGTTGAAGATATATTTTTTCGAAACTGGTGCAAAAAGGAATCAAGTGCTTTAAGGTGAGTCTTCTTAAGAGTTTTATCATATTTAATTATATACAGAAAATGTCTTATTTACTATTTTATATAGCAGTAATAAAGCCAATAAACGTAAGAATGTTGGTGGTCCAATTGTTGAGTGGGTAAAATATCCAAATTGTATGGACAAAAACTATTACAAATTTGCAAGAGTCGGTAAGTGATGTGCCTAATTGCAGAAAATGTGAGTATTGCATATTATAATATAAACATCATATAAGATTTTTTTAATAATAGTAAAATTTGACTTGTCAACAAGTTTTGCTAGAAACATAATGCAAACTGACATAATCCTTCGTTTTTCTTAATTTTTAGAAGTGGTAATGGAGAGTTGTTCATTTTTGATTTTCTAGCAGCCAAATTTCAACGCTATCCGTTGACAAATTTTTCTATTTTTCTTATTTCATGATTTTTACTTAACCTAATTTAGGCAAACCTAAATTATACTATTTATTTTTAATATGTTCATCGCCTAAATTTCCTATTTAATGTTTTATTTTAAACGGCATTTTGTTGAAGAAAACGTAAATGGAACCAAAAAACGCCGTTAGCATAAGATTTGGCAACAAAATACTTACAATAATTTCCTTTGCTTGTTCCATCATAGACCGGGTAAAAAAAGGCCATCAACTCAATCGATAGTGGCCTGTAAACACCCTGTGAGGGACCTGATAACCTGTTTATAGTACATTCAGTTATATAAGAAAGTGATCATCTGTACCCAACAATTTAAATAATTATCTTGTGTTTAAAATGAATCCAAATTATGGTCTTACTAGTATATAAATAATTTAATTTATTACAGTTTTCTCATTACTCACTATTGTAATCACTATCACTATTAACTGTTCTGTTTTATTAGAAAGATGAATATAAGATTGTTCTATTTTTTATTCGCGTGAAACACAATTTGCCCAACTACTTACAGGATTTTTAAAAATCGCACTTTTGATAATATTTAATATTAATACATTGGCATTTAAAGTAGGTGAAATATTATTCCGACGAATTCCGGATTTTAGTTCATGCCATATATGCTCGATTGGATTCAATATGCAATGATATGGTGGAGGTCTCAATACCGAATAGACTTTCTCCGTAACCGTGGCGTACATACTCTTTTCTTATATTAAAATACTTTAGCACTTCAATTAATTGCTTTTTTGTACAATCTTCGTGAAAATAAATGTCATTATCACACATATACTCTTGAAATTTGGCTTTTGTGTCTTTCCAGCATGGAATTTTATTTAACTGCCTACTATGGTAACTAGCGTTGTCCATTACAAGCAACTTACATTTGAGCCAATCTTTAAATAATTCGGACGTTGTATCCTCATGAAAATGAACACAAGAGACTTTAGTAGTTTTTGATGACAAAGAAAGAGCATTTGGACTCCATTCATCTTTAGATCTTGCATGTCAAATACTAATCTGCTTGCATCAGTTAGATTGAGCTTTTGTTTTACATTTATCGCTGGAATCAATCCAACTTTTTGAAGGAGTATCGTGAGTGTCATACTAAGTCATATCCAAATAAAATAATTGACCTATTTTGATTCCGGTACTCTTTAATTTTAATCGAAAAATCAGGCGCCATTCCTGAAGCCTCATGGATTCCACTATAATTTATTTTTATTGATTTTTTTTAAATTTAGTACCGTTTCGCTTAATACATTTTCACAGAGTAGTTCGACCACATTTAATTCCAGTTTCATCTTTTTCAAGTTTCTGTAGTAAATTATCCAATGTGGGCACATGTTGTTCTTCATAAAGCTCGTAAATTTTGCGCCGTATTACTTTTTCATTACCTCGATTTAACTTTGAAAAGTTACTTCTATCATTTCTCATTTTTCTCTCTATAATAGGATTTTTCACAATTTCCAAATCGTTGATTCTGGTAATTTCATCAGAATAGAGGTTACTACTAAAATTGTTTGTTTGTTCAAAACTCCGCGTTAGGTAAGGGTTAAATAAACGTTGTTTATAATTTCTTTGACATACACACACGAACGTTTTCTATTTTTGCAATGAGAGAAACTGAGGGAGAAATACTCTGTTCATACCATGGGCGCCACATGTTTGCCATTCGGAAGTTATTTTAACACACATGATTCTCGCGAATGAATACAGATAACTAAAGCGTAATATAGTTTAAGTACCTACCACGCTAAGTACAGCCCATAGCTGTCTTTTTACCTTTTGAAATTACTTTACTGCTTGTGAGCAGCTAGGCTGTTTGGTTTTGTCAGGCTCCCTAATGAAAGCCTTTGTCTGCTTTTCTTCGTAGTAGCTAGCAAAGCCCGCATTTAAGCAAAATGTACAAATATATAGTTAGTAGTGCGATTTTCCCTGCTCTGATTGGTCGAGATCAAACGCTGGTACGTTTTGCCAAACGTGACTAAAACGCGGTACATTTTGCTATGTCTCCTTCCCATAGGTTAATCGAACCAAACGTAGGTACGTGTCGCCAAACTTTACTAAAACGTAGTGCATTATACCTTAGATCGAATGGCAATAAGCCTTTCACTCAACCTAATGAAAATATTATTTAGAAACTGCAATACAATATAGCACTGATATGCAATAAAATTTACCGCTTTTGGGATTTTTTGGGAATAAGTACAGTTTAAAGGCAAAATTATACTAAACATATCCAAGGTGGCGGATTGATATGACAACTTCTCCAGAAATACTGTCACACTGTCATTATTAGAAAAATGGGCTATTTTAAAGAATTTTATACATATGTAGTTTAAAGGTACGAGCGATGTACTTTTCCCTTATTTGGGTTTTGAAATAATTTGAAATCTGAATAGTGTGACTTTCTTTAACACTTTTTTATTTGTAATGATTTTTAAAATCTGTAAAAATATTTTTGAACCAATTTTTCATGTAGAGAATAATTGTTATATTAGTTTTTAATTTAGACGTTTTCATTATTCTGACCATCATAAACTTCATTTTTTCTTATGGGCGCCATAACGGATTATTTCAATTTTAAATTTTTTTAATAACCAATTCAACAAAATATCACACTTTTAAATCAAGTTCTTCTTCAATTTGTATCAAATAAGTAGCTGTGGTATTTCCCATAATAGCTCTATGAGAGCAAGAGAGATAGGTATATCAATTTTATAGTTCGAACCCGAATATGTCAGATATTCAAGTGTGATAGATCGTTAAATTGGTTATTGCTTAAATTAATTAATTATAGCAATAATCAGTAGCTTTTAATTTAAAAAAGCTATTTAAAATTATAATAATTCAATATGGCACCCACAAGAAAAAATTAAGTTCATGACGGTTCACAATAACCGAATCGGCGAAATTAAAAACGAATGCAACACTTGCTTCCTAAGTGAAAAATTTTAACAGATTTTAAAAAGTATTATAAATGAAGAAGTTACCGAGCAGAAATTAGATTTTTGTCAAAATGTCTCAAAAGTCAAAGAAGTTAAAAGTATGCCGCTGGCACTTTTAAATTACTTACAATGTTCTTTAGAACTCTTCATAGTTTCTAAGATTCCAATGCATTACCAAAAAGCCCAAAATGTATGACACCTAGGACCAATTTATTATATATCTATATTTTTATATACAAGCGTTTTTTTTATTTTATGATAGTTCTGAAATTGCATTCAAATATTAAATAGGATTATTCTATGGGCAGTTCTAAGAATAAAAGATTACAGTCCCCAAATGCTTAGTTTACAAGATGTAAGTTACGGGATACAATGTGTTTAAATTCGCAAAAGTCAAATTAGCTTTTTAAATTTTATTAATTATAATTATTATTTTTGTGTGAACCTGAATATGAGAATTTGCTTATAAGAACCACCCAGGATTTGCCATAATTGTTGTATATGTATATGTAACAACCATCCATTCCATTATATTTATAACATGTTACATGTTTGAAAACACTCTTATAACATTTGCAGTTTCTGTATAGTATTCTCATGAAAAGCGTGAAAAGCCGATCGTTATGTGGTCTAAGGCATAATGTACCACGTTTTAGTAAAGTTTGGCTAAACGTAACTGTGTTTGGTCCGACCAAGTGATGCGGAAGGAGATATGGCAAAACGTACCGCGTTCTAGTCATATCTGGCAAAACGTGTACCACCGTTTGGTATCGACCAATCAGAGCAGCGAAAATCGTAGTATTGACGTAGTATTATCTGGAAAAACAAATTATTTTTTAACTTTTAGTTTCAAGCCCTAAAAGCGTCCCCTTACCTTACTTCTGTTACTATTGGGAACTTTATTGCAAGTACTAAACATATGATATACATCTTCATTTAAAAGAGATTTATATTTTTTTATATGCTGTTTTTTTCATATTGTAAAGAGCGTTCTTCTTTAGGAAGTTATATCTGCCTACAAGGGGATCAGATATAAAAAAATATAAATAAATAGTATATACTTAACAAATTTATATAAATACGACACTAAATAGTTTTTCTGAAAGTCTTACTGTATCTCACTCACAGTGTTTTTGTAACGGAAAATGAAATAGGTAATATTTCACTCTTTTGGACAATTGCCTACAAAGTGAATTGATGAATTCATGAACTCTTTTGAGTCTCCCTGCACGCGTACAAGAATGTATTATACTTGGAAGTTTCTTACCCCGAATCCCAAAACACTTTCAGTATTAAAAACATATATATTGAAACCCAGAATGCTATAAACTCGTGTCAAGTCCTTTCGCGCTAGTGCTATTTGAAATTATTTTAAACATTCAGAACAATTCCGCCAAAGGAATCTGACTGAAGTTAGTTTGTTGTGTCTTAGCAGTAGTAGTAAGATGGGGGGACAAGCCCAGCAACTATTCCTCAAAGGCCCTTTTCACTAACCCCGGCTCCCAGAGCCGCTTGACTGTCTGAGTGAATGCGGATTTCACTTTTCGCTCCCATCCTGACTTCATCCTTTATTGCAACTTGCAATATAGCATAGACCTCAGCCTGGAAAATAGTAGTGTGTCTTCCCAGCGGAAAGGCCTCTCCGACACCTCGGTCCGACCGGTATATTCCGGGCCGGCTGACCCAGAATTGGCCATCCACGAACCGTCCGTATACCACGATTGAACGTCAGCCCGATGAGGTGTCATATCCTCCTTCCATTGATCCCTTGTTTGAATTTCAATTTCAAAAGGCCTTTTGAGCCTAAGGCGACCGTCGGGAAGAGTCGCCTTCGTGGACAGGAGAGGAATCTCCTGGCGCATAATAGCAGCAATTTCCATGTGGCCCGTTCCTATTGGATTTTTATACCAAGTTCCGCAATCGATCATCCTCTTGAACGAGGCCATGGCCTCCCTTTTTATCCATATTGGAAGTTCTGGGAGACCTAGGAGAACGTTGAGAGCGGCTCCTGGTGTAGTCCTCATTGCTTCAGTAATTCCTAAACAGGCCAGTCTTTGAAGTCCGGCCAGTTTTTGGCAATATATAATATTTCCCACTGCTGACTACCAGACCACGCATCCATAGGCGATCCTCGGTCGGATCACTGCAGTGGAGAGCCAGTAGAGGCCCTGTGGAGATAGACCCCACTTTCGCCCCACCACCCGGCGCAGTTGCCACATAATTGCTATGGCTTTATTGGTTATCTGTTTACTGTTCATAACCACCCCAAGGTACTTGACCTCTTCCTTAAGAAGCAGTGGTCTCTGGTAGAGGGTTGGTGGTCTGAATCCTGCTAAATTCCTTCTCCTGGTGAAGAGTATGAGCTCGGTCTTGTCTGGATTGACTGAGAGTCCTGACTCAATACACCATTGTTCAATTATCCTACATACCACGTGCATGCGTTCGCAGACGGTTGTTAGGAACTTGCCGGTCACCACAACAAGTCCATCGTCTGCGTACGCCTGCGCATAAAAGCCCTCAGATTGTAGCTTCCTCAAAAGACCATCCATTACCAAACACCAGAGGCGTGGACATATGCAGCTCCCTTGAGGGCAACCGCCCTGCACCGCAGCCTCAACTTGGCAGTCTCCCATAGAGGCACTAACCGTACGGCTTTGGAGTGCAGATTTCACCCAGTTCACCAGGCGATCTGCTACTCGTCTGTCTTTTGAGGCTTTGCAAATGGTTGATGTCCTCGCTTTATCAAAAGCACCTTCCACGTCAAAGAAGAGAGATAGTGCTACTTCCTTGTTTGCTATGGCCTTTTTTGCTTTCTGCACCACAGCGTGTAGAGCAGTCTCTGTTGACTTGCCCTTGCTGTATGCGTGTTGGTTCCTATGTAGTGGATGCTCTGTTAGAGTATCCTCTGTTAGGTATCTATCCACCATCTTTTCTAAGGTTTTCATTAGGAAAAACGTCAAACTTATTGGTCTGAAGGATTTGGGAGCACTGTAGTCTTTTCTTCCCGCTTTTGGAATGAAGACCACATTTGCTGACCTCCACGCTATGGGAACATACCCCAGTGCCTGTCCGGAACACTCTCTTCAAACGGGGGAGGGCTTGCATCATAGCGGGAATGATTCCATCAGGACCTGCTGCTTTGTAAGGACTGAACTCACTCACTGCCCATTTTATGGATTCACTGGTCACGATCTCCCCGGCGAGCTGCCAGTCTGCTTCGAGATTAAGCATCTCCACTGGGATCGCGCCCTGATTACCCTCTCCTGGAAAGTGAGTGCTAAGGAAAAGATCCAGAGTCTCCTCTCCACTAGCAGTCCAAGTATTGTCCTGTTTCTTCAGGGAACCTATTTCCTTCCTGTCAGAGCCCAGAAGCTTAAGCAGCCGAGCCGAGTCCGAGAGAGTGTTTTGCTCCCTGCAGAACTTCCGCCAGCTTGCTCTTTTGCTATGTCTAAGCTCATTCTCAAAGCTCATTCTCAAAGCTCCTTCTAGCTTCTAGATAAGCTTCCCAGTCATCCTGTCTTTTGCTCTTGAAGGCTGTACGATGAGCCTTTCTTGCCTCTTTAAGGCCTTCAAGGCCCTTGTTCCACCAGGGAACCCTACGGGTGCCGCATTTTTTGAGCGGACAGGATTTCTCAAACGCTTGATAAATGGCCTTGCTAATTGCTGCCACTTCGTCCTCTAATTCATCTTTGGAGACTAGTGGCCCCCTCATTTCGCCCATGGACTCCTCTAGGATCATTTTAAATTTGACCCAGTCAGTGGCCCTCGGATTTCGTTTGAGAGGAACGTCCGTCCTGTCAGATTCGAATTCAAATCGAATCATCCTGTGGTCGGACATTGACGGGCGATATCGTACGGAAGATATAAACTACCTAATATTACTTTAAGCTTAGAATCGTTTACCTTGTACTCCAGAACAATTACTGTGGCATCCTTGGTTTCTAGCTGCGTCAAAGGTGTGACTTGAAGCTCCTTGGATAACATGATGCATGTTCTAGGCCTTTCCTCACCTCTCTCACCGACCACTAGCTTAAAGCCGGCTACCTCTAGACCCCTTATTTGTTCCCTAAAAAAGTAAGGTTCCTGAATTAAGATAATTTCTCCAGATTTGCCAGTCATGATGATGAATTTGACTCACCCTTATCTGCTCCGTCGGGGCTACTGGGCAGAGGAAAGTCGTCCTAATCAGAGTCGGACTCATCCTGTTTAGGCTTGGAGACCTCAGTTGAGGTGCCAGGCTACTCGTCTCCCCTACGGATATTCACCCTAAAGATTCTTATGGTGACCAGCTCGTAGTGAAGTCGCCAGCCGACGGCTTCGAGCCTGTTGTTGTCTTAAGTAGATAAATAAATATAATATCTATTATCGGAGGAAAAAAATCAAAGACGTCTGAGGACTTTGACAAGTTTGTATGAAATCATAATTTTATGTTTTAAAATCTAACAGGTATTTATTTCAAAGTTTCCAAAATAGAAAATGGTGAGGTCACCAATTGAAAACTGATACTTTCTCTTTGAAAACTGAGACTTTCTTTAACTTGCATTATTATATAGAAAAATACTAACAGAACGGCTACTTTTGATGTATTTTTGTTGATACTATTATGGTGTAACGTCTTATTGAAATAGCTTTATTTGGGAACATTTTACTTTTCTCCACTAGTGCGGTAAGTACAACTTTCCATAATAAAAATAGTGCAGAGAAGTGTACTTTTTAGCGCGCCCCTAGAATTTTTCTATGAATTTAATCTTTTATTATTAGGTGACGTCTTTATCAACCAAGGAGACAGCATTCTATTACCTCCAGAAGAAAAGTGTGACCCTCCACAAATAGCTTACATAGCCTACATGTTCAATGACCCCAATGATAATGATAAGATGTGTCATGCTCATTTTTACTGTAGAGGCATTGACACTATATTGGGAGATAAATCCGATCCAAGGGAATTGTTTCTAGTCGATCATTGTGAAGACGCGCCAATAAGTAACATTATTGGCAAAGCGAAGGTAAATAGACAATTTTGAATTTAGGTAAATTCCGAGGGACTAAAAAAGTCCTTCGTCTTAGAAAAATGCATAATATGCATATTAAACAATAATTTAACTCCATCATCAGGAGAGTTGCAAAAAATTGTTTTGTTAAACATAGCACTTCCCCATATATGTATATGAGACAATGGCTTTCTCAAGTTGAGGTTTATATGCAAAAAATATAACAAAGTTGTCGTATTTTGCCATTTTTCTGAAATATTGTTAGTTTATTTTGAGGGAAGATTTGAGAATACTATTATAACAAATCCCTATTAACGTCCGTGATCAAATATGGTTTATGCATGACGGTACCCTAGATCACCATACGGATGACATTCATGCATTTCTTAATTAACAATTTCAAGAACTCTGGATTGGAAGAGAAGAACCGATTGCGTGGCCGCCTAGATCCCCTGACTTGTCAAAAATGAACTTTTTTCTTTAGGGCTTTGTTACAAATTTAGTCTATCAAACACCTCCGACTACAAAAGAAAATATGAAGAAAAGAATCCGAAGTGTATTTAATAATATTAATTTTAATGCATTAAGAGATATAAGCGTTATAACATCTAATTAAGTAGTTTTTGCTGTTTTATACGATTTGTTACATAATATTGTTTTTGATTGTTACTATTTTTTTATTTTTATATTCTAATTACTTTTATTATTTATTTTTATTAATTAGGATGGATAGCTGTCCTAACTAGTATAAAAAAGGTTTGGCCCGATCAGTTTTCGTGTATTCTGCATCTCCTGTCTCATCAAACCATTACATAATCTTTCAAAAGCGCTTCTCGTGTTTGCCTTCTATCAGGATACTTTTCGTGATATATTTTTATCGCTAACAAACAACTCCTTTCACTTACTCCTTACACATAAATCGTATCGATCATTTCATAATAACCGCCAGTTTTTATTACTAGATACTATCACTTGTATTTGTGAAATTTTCCGATTAAATCTTTTTTATTAGTGATAATTTTAATTTTTTTAAGTTTTAAACTTTTTCAACCCATCCATACTGGTATGAAAAAATAGATGTTGAAAGAAAAACACTTTGCAATATTTTGCCGTAATAAATTGAGATGTCCATCTAATATTTTCGAAAAGTCGCCATAAATCTTGAACGACTCTGTATAGGCCCCACAAATCCAAAAGAGTGAATGGCCAAAAAAGGAGGAATCTGAAAATAAAATAATATACAGGGCGTTCTATTTAAATTATTCGATACATTTTGCATCCAGGATTTTTATTTACCCTGTATACCTTTATTAAAAAATATTGAAGCAAAATAGCGCAGTTGAAAGAAGACCACATTTGGAAGTTTTTACCATGCTAAAATGTTTATGCTTACGCAATAAAAAAAAATACAGGGCGTCAAATATACCTCTGATATTTTCGAAAATTGGCCATAAATCTTGATTGACTCTGTATAGACCCCACAAACCCTATATTGGATAAATGCTCAAAAAGAAAGGAATCTGAAAATAAAACAATATACGAGGTGTTCCATTAAAAAAAATTAAGTTTGGTTTGTGGCAAACTTATCCTCAACCTTGTATAATCGAAAATAATTTTAGGTTTTAGCTCTCAGCAGTCCCTACAGCATTCGTATTTTTTTTCTAATTCTTACAATAACCGAGCTATTAGATTGGAACGCACTGTTGGACCACCCTGTATATAAGATAGGTTATATTCTGCTTTTTTTAATGAATAGAAGAATTCATTACGAAATAACTGTCCGTTAAACTCCTTACAGATACCAATTACCCCGAATTTTCTGCAATGAATCCTTCCATTTATTAAAAGAAGTGAAAGGTACTTAACACAATTTGTAGGTTCATCAAAGAGAATACACTAACAAATGGTATATTTCTGGAGGAATAGATAGACCGAATATAAACGACGATGATGATGGAAAAAATTACTATTTTTCTAAGCGGTACGATTACAACAGCAGTAGATTTATTGATTTTGTGAACGATCCAAAAGCCAGATGTATTTCGTGCTTATGGCAGAAAGAAGAAGAAGACTTAGACACTGCGACTGTTCAGTTTTACGAAGAATCAATGGGACATTCTTTCATTAAATGGAGAAACGAAAAATATTTTGTGGGGAGTGGTTTGTTTATTGACTATGAACGAATGACCACTTCAAAGAGGAAAAGCGGCAATAATGTAAACACAGAGGTAAGTTTGATTAAGCTAATAAGATTGAAAATAAAAAAAACTAAGATTTATTAAAAGCTAAATATGTTTTTGCAAACAGAGTACTTCCCTGTATATGTATGTGCCATAATCCAGACGAGGTTTATATGCAAGAAAATATTTTAAGATAGTTTTCTTAATAGTTTCTGAATAAGGAAAATATTTCGCTTTTACAAATCTGTTTTACTTCCCTAGTGTAGTCGAAAAAATTAATATACAGAAAATAGAGCGAATTTGTCATATTCCATCCTTAAAAAAACTTTATTTTTGTTTTTAGGGTTCTGTTTACTCCCTTAAACTAACCGTATATATGCTTTGATATGAAAAAAAAATTGCCCTGTTTTATTGTTTTTAAAAACTCTAAGCGTTATAGAAATAAAAAAAAATATATTTTAAGAGATTCTTTTAACCCCAAGGGAATACTTTGTCTAATGGAAAAAACAACAGTACAATGATATATACATTCTACTTTCCTTGAAAATATACAATAAAACTTTTTACTCCTCTACGGGGAGCAGACACTACGTGGCATCAAACTCTTCGAGAAACTAAGACTCGGTGTATCAAGGATTATAAGTGATTTAACTTTTCTTAGAAGATGTGACAATAGTTTACCACAAACATGTTCTTATCATTCAAAGACAAGCGACAAGAACAGTAAATAATATCCTAAGACGGGCTAGTATGGCGTTATTACGAGAAAACATTCATAAGAAAAGGATAATTTTAACCCAGACGGAAGAAGAAATCTACAAATTTATATATTATTACGTAATCAAATCCATCCCATACTATGAAATGACATCGACAAATTATCGTTCTGGCTCAAAAAAATAAATACTAACCGAAAGGTAGAGAGACATAGGAAAAAATACGAAAATTTACAAAAATTTGCGGAAAAAGTCCGGTACCAATAAAGTTGTCTATAACATTTTCAGCTGCCAACTCTCAGAAAAGAAAAAACCGTCTTAACCAAAAGATTCAAGAAGACATCATCACCTATGTAGATGCAACACTAACTAACAAATCAGAGGTCGAAGTGGAACAGATTAGGCAAGATGCAGCAAAGATATTAAGAATTGGCAAGGTTCCAAAACCAAATCTAATAAAAAAAGCTTCCTCCTTTCTTTTCATAGGCGCTTAATTTGAAAGTGTTTAAATGTTTACCCTTAAAGATATAAAGTGTTCGCTACTCTCCTGCTTAAAATATATAAGTATCTACTCGCATTGGTAGTTCGTTTTAAGACAAAAAAAAAACAATATAATCTTTTTATGGGTTCAATTAAATTGTTTATTTAAATATCAACTTCGAATGTTCAAAAGAAACAGCTGTTAGCAATATTATAGCTAAATCTCTTTGTACGTTATCCTAATTTTCTGTTTTTTGGATCGTTTAGTGCGGTTCGTTCAGATATCGCTAAAAAAAATCAGCTATCAGTTTAGGGAGAAAAGAATTTGGTAACACAGCGAGAACTTTCCGAACCTATTTTTTCCTTTAAGATCGGGCATTATTGAAATTGATTTTTAATTTATCTAAATATTTCACTAAAAATACAATCAATTCGATTCCGTCGTTATATATATATATATATATATATATATATATATATATATATATATATATATATATATATATATATATATATATATATATATATATATGTATTCATTTCAAAATTTCTTAAATATTAGTACAAACACAAGTTAGACATCTAGCAAATATTTTACATACCGAAATAACATACTAACATTGCTTGACTATCATTTTCCTTAAAGGTCGGTTTTTTTGCATTCTTTCAAACCAATCAATAAATAAAAATGACGGTAAACTGAACAATTTTTATTTTCTCTTGTCCATTGCTTTAAACACGTATAGTAAAACTTACAGTTACAGAAGTTTAGATTACAAACGTCTTTCATCTCCACTACAGTTAGATAGATCGGGCATTTTTCGGTTTTATGCTTAGCTTTCTTATTATTCCTATATCTAACATTTAACCTGCGTTTTTGAGCAGAATTTAATGTAACTCCAGTTAACAAATTTTTGCACTCGGTAAGATATTCAGACTCTGATAAACTCTCCAGGTCCGCAAGATAACCGCTATCGCTCTCACTTAAATATTCACTAAATGTCATTATTATTTTTTATGGAATTCGTATAGCATCCTTTAAATCGTTCAATGTAGAGGATTATAGTGGTAAGAGGGCAGGCAAATAAAACCACTATGGTAATTTATATCCCAACGTTTCGTGGTCAATCACCACTTTCTCAAGGGCCTATAATAAAGAAAAAGAAGAAGACACATTACATTTGGTCGTACTATGATAAATCTATCTAATTGAAATGTCAGAAATTGTACTTAACCCTATTTAAAAAATGACGAGCAACAATAAATTGAACAGATTAAGACAAGAATAAATAACATTGTTTAATTTACCAATACCTCAGGCGGTCTAGATGATTTATAAAGGCATCCAGACCGCGTGAGGTATTGGTAAGTTAAACAATGTTATTTATTCTTTTCTTAATGTGTTCAATTTATTGTTGCTCGTCATTGTTTAAATAGGGTTAAGTACAATTTCTGACATTTCAATTAGATAGATTTATCATAGTACGACCAAATGTAATGTGTCTTCTTCTTTTTCTTTATTATAGGCCCTTGAGAAAGTGGTGATTGACCACGAAACGTTCGGATATAAATTACCATAGTGGTTTTATTTACCTACCCTCTTCCCACTATAATCCTCTACATTAATTTTTATATATCAGTTAAACTCGCAAGCGACTAATGATCATGTGAAAAATTTCTGTTAAATATCTTTCCTTACCTGTCCCTCTCATGCAAATACTCATATATACCCATGAGTCGATATATTTACATTATACTATATATATATATATATATATATATATATATATATATATATATATATATATATATATATATATATATATATATATATATACATATATATGATAGTATGTTTTCATTCCTAGTGTACATCCGTTCACTACTGTCGTTCTGAAAAGAACAGTTTTGCTAAAATTTCTATTCGAACACGAGAAAGAAAGTTTCGAAAATGCCAAATGTTATTTAGGCGAAACATCAGCAAAACTGTTCTTTTCAGAACGACAGTAGTGAACGGATTTAAACTATCGCTGCAGGATACTTTTTCCACGCAGATTTGTTGCTTGTACTTTATGTTCCAATAACACCAAGTGATGATCCATTTATAACTTCTCTTTCTTGTTGAGTACAGTGATCAGTGCAATACAAATATAGCTTTTACTTCCGCATTTTTTTGTAGACATTTTGGTAACTTGTGATACAACCAATCATTACTTCTTTTGGTACATTCTTTTAAGTAGTCTCTGAATACAGAAATAAATGCTTATTATTTTTATATTCCTTTCTTTTTTTTTAGACCGAATGTTATTTCACTTTGGAAATTATGGATAACGAAAAGGTCTTAATGTCTGAACTAGACAGACAGGCACTTTTTCCTGAGAGATATAGGAATGCTAACAAGAGACAGGAACCTCCTGATTATCCATGCGAACCTTACACGGTGGGCGTTATAGAGAAAATCCGTAAGAATAAATCGATAGTTATTAGAGAATTTTACCGAGTAGAAGACACCGGAGATAAAAAGTGTGGAAATCCCTGTTTAGTTTACTGGACCAATAAAATGTATACTATAAGTAGGTATTAAAAGATATATTTTTTAAAGCAGAATATTGGATTTAACATAATACATTAGGTATAGCAGATATGATAAAATCCAAGCGATTACGTTAGCTTCATTATAGTAAGTAGGTATTAAAAGATATATTTTTTAAAGCAGAATATTGGATTTAACATAATACATTAGGTATAGCAGATATGATAAAATCCAAGCGATTACGTTAGCTTCATTATAGTGTTCTATCAATTGTAGGTAACTTGGAAAAGTGGAAAACCGTAGTGAAAGGAAAATGTTATGTAATAAATAAAGAATATATTATAAATGAATATCAATGGGTCAGGGAAGGTCCTTTTAGATTTTATTTTGAGCAGCAATATAATCCAGATAAAGATACCTTCCACAGGTTACCCCCCCAGGCAAAAACTTTAGGTACACTATTCTTTTTAATAATTATTGTAAGAAACAGTTTTTATCTGAATTTGTTTAAATTAATGAGATTATATTATTTATTTTGTCAAATGCCTTAAATAGTGACTAAAATATTTTATTAAAAAAGGGTTAAGAACTAGAAAGGTATCATGCGGATATAATTCCGAGGAAGCTCTTGTATGGCCCGAAATATGCAACAAATTGAGAAGCATGGACATTTATGCAGGATGTGGTGGACTTTCAGATGGCCTTGAACGGGCAGGTCTGGTTGAAACCCAGTGGGCTGTAAGTAAAAAAAAGTTATACTTTTTTTTAAACTAAAGTAGACATGAATTTAACTGACAAAAATCATATGTCTTTATGAGGGCAGAATTTCGCATCTAATATATAATACTGATACATGCGTAATAAATTGCCTTCATTGTGCTCATAAACAATATATTAAGCACTCTTTTCACTCTGGCTCACTCATCATTAGTGTATATTGGGAGAACCTTTCCTTTTGAAATTAAAAGATTAGCTGATATAGCAATAATTTTTTTAGATTCTTTTAAAACATTTTCAAAATCCTTTTTACAACACATATATCTTGTAGATTTTTTTTACATATAGTAAGCGAAAACTGATATTGTGAATATTTATACGAACGGACTGAAAAAATCAAAAGAAAATATGTTATTAAAAATAATTTATGTTTTTATGAATAAGAATTTAAATATAAATAAATTATTCAACTTTTTTCAGCTATAGGAAAGCAAAGAATTTTTTACTTTATTTATACTGATATTCAGTTTGATATCACAAACAATTATAATATTGTTTGTTATGTATCTATTGATAGTTAAATATAAAAGTATTCAAATCAATAAACAATTGTTATTCTTATTATTTCCTGTGAACGTAAAATGCTGTATGATATAGTAATCATCTTTAAACATTTTAAATACCGACACTGGGCTTGTTAACGACTATTTATTTTACCAAATAAAGGAAAACACAAGTTTTACTTTGTTAACTATCACAACATTTGGGTCATAATGGTTTTTATAAATTTCTATTGTTTTTCAACAATCCAATTTTCGACTTTGTTGCTCATAATGTACTGCATCTAACTTGTTTATTTCAGGGAATTTATGTGAGTTCTGTTTTTTATTCTATATCATGCGTTTTTATATTTATTTATTTTTGTTTTGACCATAAAAATCAATTAGAGAGTTTTTGTAACGGTCGAAAAGTAACTCAAGTATTTTTATTTCTTTTTAAATTATTTGCAATTTTGTTAGATATTGGTCCAAAATATGTAATTTTTGTATATTTTATATGGGAATCTTTAACCTTAGGATATATTTGTTGGATAGGTAAAAGTTAAGTCTGTTAATTTCGGATAATTTGTAGCCATTATTTGTTGCAAACGACCTAATGACGTCAAGTTTCCTTTTTTTGACAATGTTTGTCTAATGGCACAGAAAAACCTCTATGAGTCATAGACTTATATTATGAAAGTTTATAGTCTACGGGATGAAGAGTGTCCTTTGCTATAGTTACATCTGTATAAGGGGGATTTTTGTAGATATTAAATTTATTAAGTAATCTTTTTAATGTGATGTCTAGAAAATTTATCGAATTGTTTTCTTTTATTTCGAGTGTAAATTAACTTTTGTTATGGATTGGATTGAGGTGATCTAAAACTGTGTGTAGTGGTTCTTTATTTCCTGTGAAGCAGACCAATATGTCATCCAAGTACTTATGGCAGAGGGTATATTTAAAAAAAATTCTTCAATTAATGTCATAAAAGTTTCTGCTAGTATGCTTATGGGGGAGCCCATTGCTAACCCGTCTTATTCTTTATAGTATTCCTCGTCAAATTCAAAGTAATTTTTGTTTATGCATAAAGTAAGCATTTTTATGAACGTAAACTTTTAAATCAAAATACAAGAGTTCTTACCACAACTTGTTACGTTCTGGACGCGTGTTTCGCGAACCAAGTTAGCTTCATCAGCAGATGATATAAACTAAAGTAACTTATCCTAACCGAGACTATTTATAGGTGTATGTAGTCACACTTGGTTGCACCCGACTGCACCGTTGTCAAGTAAGCAATAGAGGGGACTAAAGGCAATAGGCCCTCTGTCTTTATTTAGTGCTTTCTTACCACATTTTACTATTTATATACTCTCAAATGCATCCAATCCATCTATTATTAGATTAGATTATTAGATACATATTTAATTAACTTAAGATTATTTATTCCCATTTGGTGATTGTTTTCCAAAGCATGTTGGGCAACGCTTGACTTTTCTGTTCTTCTGTATCTTAAATGTGCCATGTGTTCTTTAAAAAAAATGTTTATGGAGCGTTTAGTTTGCCCAACATATTTTAAATCGCAGTCATTACAGCTAATTTCATAGATGCTACTCTTCTCCTTCAAGTCGACTTTGTCTTTAGGGTTTCCAAGGAGATTTTTCAAACTGTTCTCTCTTTTGTAGGCTACTCTAAAACCTACGTTTTTAAATACTTTTTCTAGACCTCTCGTATCTCTGGGATCATATGAGATTACTTTGAACTTATTGGGAACCTCAGGTGCTTGAAGAGTAGTGGCATCTTTTAATATTTTCTTATGCTTATGTCTAATTACTAATTTATGTACAAAATTATCATAATATCCATTTCTTTTAGCTATATTTTTAATCCGATTCATTTTATTGTTAAAACGTTCTTTACTTAATTGAAAATTGACTAACCAGTTAGTTAAGAAATGAAATCTTGCCATTTTGTGTTGACGGCAATGAAATGAGTCGGATGTTATATACCTATCAGTATTAGTAAATTTCCTATAAATATCAAATTCTAATTTATCGTTATTTCTAATAACTAACGTGTCGAGAAAAGGTAATTGCCCGTTGTTCTCCTTTTCGTACGTAAAATTAATGGAAGGATATTTATTGTTGAATGTTTCTAAGAAAGTGTCCAAATATTCTGTTTCAGTATCAAAAATGGCAAATATATCGTTTACGTATCTATACCACACCCTTGGGAAATACTTGAGTTCTTTTTTGAATTGGGTTTCTAATCCACCCATAAACAAATTTGCAAGGAACGGAGATAAGCACTTGCCCATCGCAGTTCCCTCAAGTTGTTTATAATATTTATTGTTGAACTGAAAAACATTTTGATTCATACATAATTTTGTGAGAAGCAAATATTCATCAATAATTTCTTTCTTCAAATTATTGAAGTCAAGTAGTTCCTTTAGGTACTCTAAAGCTAGTGGCATGCGTACACTGGGAAACAATGAGCTTACATTTGAGAGTATATAAATAGTTAAATGCGGTAAGAAAGCACTAAATAAAGACGGAGAGCCTATTCCCTATAGTCTCCTCTATTGCTTACTTGACAACGGTGCAGTCGGGTGCAACCAAGTGTGACCATATTTACCTATAAATAGTCTCGGTTAGGATAAGTTACTTTAGTTTATATCATCTGCTGATGATGCTAACTTGGTTAGCGAAACGCGCGTCCTGAACGTAACAAGTTGTGGTGTAATGTAATTAAAATTTTTTATTTTGATCTATCTTCCACCACAGGTTCCAGCGTTAGGATGTAAACTTAAAACTATTCAACAAATATATCCTAAGGTTAAAGATTCCCATATAAATATACAACATTATATATTTTGGACCAATCTCTAACAAAATTGCAAATATTTTAAAAAGAAATGAAGTTACTTTTCAACCGTCACAAAAAAACTCTCTAGTTTGATTTTTAACGTCAAAACAAAAATAAATAAGTATACAAAGTCTGGACTTTATAGATTTAAATACGACGAATGCGGTAGTGCTATATAGGGCAAATAGGGATAAATTTCGATGTTAGATTCAAAGAGCATAACGTCTCATCTAGATTAAACAAATATTTCGCCAACCACTTACCTTCCTTGAAATAAATAAGTTAGATATATTACATTATGAGCAAAAAAGTCGCAAATTGGATTATTTAGAAGCAATAGAAATTTACCATAAATACCCAAATGTTAACCTTTTAAATTGACACACAAATGTTGAAAATCCACCCTATTAAAACTTTTTGAGCAAAAAAAATTTACAGTTCTTTGTCCCTAATCGTACCCTTAAGAATTTTTGTCTGTATGTATACATAACTTGATTGTAGATATCTTCATTGTGTTTGAAAATGTACTAGTAATACGAAACTGCAGTCACGCCTAGTGCCAAAAATAAGTGACAGTTAACAAAGTAAAAATTGTGTTTAGTTATTTGTTAAAATGTACTGTCACAAAGTAACGGACGACTCCATTAAATCTTTATTTATTATACTCTAAAAATAATGCGATTTTGAACTTTCTTTTCTTCCAGTGTTCGTCTTTGTGAAAGACTTTAGCTTCTGACCAATGGATTGTATGGTTGTTATTCCAAGAAAAGATACTTCTTAGTTTCTCCGTTTTTCAATTTAAACATTAAAGGCAAAGCAGTTCAGACAAGTAAAATTTAGTGACTTTATTTCTTATTCATTTAATAAATATTTTTATCCAATGAAAATATTTTTTAAAATTTTTACTTTACTAATAATCCTGATAAAAAGCAGTTAAAAATGTTTTTGCAAAATATCTTCATTACATTGTGGAAAGTAAATAATGGTTATCCTACAGTTAGACGTCCAAATTCCCTAAAAACTTGTATTTCGTCTAATGCAAGTTCTCGAAAATGTGTTTTTTTTACACTCTACGTCTACTTTATAAAACTTTCTTTTTAGGTTGAAGTCAATTCTTCGGCCGCTAAAGCGTTTCGAATGAATCACCCAGCATCATTAGTGCTTGAAGATAATTGTAACGATATACTATGTATGCTTTTGGAAGATAAAGGAACATCAATAAAGATGCCGGAGAAGGGAGAAGTTGACATTATCGTAGGTGGGCCGCCATGTCAAGGCTATTCTGTTATTAATCGATTTAAAACTGCAGAGTCGGCGAAAACGAACAATTCTCAAATAAATACATACTTAGGGTTCATAGATTATTACAGGTAACGTCAATATTCTGTTAGAAACTAAAAACTAGGAAAAAAGTTTAAAAGATATTGTTGTGAATTTCGCTCTAGTTGTAGACTTGTTGAGTTTTAGGTAAATTTATTTGTTATTTTAATGAAGTAGACTTACCTTAATTTTTAGGCCGTTGCTCCTTTCTCGCTAACGTGGACGAATCGTCGGAAAGTTGGTTCACGTTAAATAAGAAAAACATGTGAATGAATGCTTTTTTGACAAACTTGTACTAATCTAACGGGGAAATTCGCTTAGCAGTGTAGATTTTGTTAAACAATAAAACCCTGGTTTTAATAGAGACTCGGAATTTGGTTGGCGCGCTACCGCGCAGTTTCTTTACAGCGAACCTAATCAATGCCAACCTAACCTAACTTTAAGAAAATAAGTAATCCAAATTTTTATTACAGTTTTCCGGTTCGTCTCGTCGAAGGCAGACCTCTGAGTTATTAACATAAGTGGTTCCACGTGTTCGGTTCTCCTGCTGTATTTCGGGGGGAAACGGGAGACTCAACCGCTCAGTGTGGAAACTAACGACCCCGCTAGAAAGGTAGCAGACGCTGTGAACGTGTAAGGCCTAGTTGTTCCTGCATTCTATCCCGTTCGTCTGTGCCGCAGTTCTACAAAGAATATTAGCGTAATGGCCGCTATGTGGCGGGAGTGGGAGGGGTAAGAGGATAGCTTGAAAGAAAGGGTAATATCGTGATATCAGTAGTACTCTCAAGGGGCACCTAGTGGAAGCCAAAATGCATTTCATAAATTAAAAGAGGAAAAATCAAGAAGTATTTTAAAGATTCAAGGTGTCCGGGAGTTTAGAACTCGCCATACGGACATCATACCGATAACGTCTCCAAACTGGAATAAGGTGTAACTCATCTGGGAGAGTTGCCCCCAGCTCTGACTAAGCCCCGGGCGGAGAGCAATCTGCCTTGTAGCAAAGCCAATATGTCCTGTTACGTAACAGGATAAACAGGAAAGTCAAGTCAAGTCAAATTTTTATTAATTATAAATTTTGTTAACAAAAACTAAAAAAAAATTTTTCGTCTTAGTCGGGATTAGAATCCACAAGCTATACGACGTGGGCTGACCAAACTCCAAACTCATTTATTTCAATATTACATATATACATAAGGTGATATACAATTTCTAACATAAAATTAATATATGTATTTCTGAGCTTCTTTCCCGAACACGCCTTGCGTGACACAAAGGGAAGGATCAAAATCCTGCCAAGGCAGGTGGCTGCTGTTTTGCCTTCAAAACTGCAGGGAACACCAAGGCTTAATTGGGGGTCCTGACGCCTACACAATAGCATTTATTCAGGATCTTGTATGAGTGTGTGATTCAGACGGATCATAGGCGCAGTAAAGGTTGATCAAGGGTGAGTAGCGACAACAAGATTACGTTCAAGGTGCACAGGGAAAAAGCACGGAAAAACCCTGTTTGTATGTATGTTCAGGTACTTATTTGGGAAAATTAAAATAACTGTCCCGCTGGCGTAGTTTACAGCTTGAAACGGAAGGTGGCACAGTGTTTCTTCACCAAAACATTGCTATGAAGTGGAGAAAAAACACTCGGCTTTTGTGAGCAACATCAAAGAAATTATATGTAGCTTTGTGATGCACTTTGTGTAACACGTTATGTTATCTATACGCATGTTATACCGGTGTTTTGATAGACAATATTTAAATGTTCTTTGAGACACCTTGTAAACCCATGTAATCTTAACGATTTGATGTATACAAGGAAAAGAGTCGTCCGTGTCAATAATGTAAGTTAATTACTTGAGTGTAGAGGTATGGGAAGGTTCTGATAATAAGCTCCTCCCAGTGCACGCATGGTTAGTATGCTGTGTGGGGCTCATTGTTGTTTCAGTTGTTCATCGTTAGTTAGTTTGTTTAGTATTGTAGGTAGCGTTTGGAAATGCAAAGCGAGGTGAACGGGGTATTCAGCGAGAGAGTTAGCGTAGTCGGTTTACGGGGGATGATTGAAAAATAAAGGTAGTCTTTTGTATAGAGGTCCGTGTTTTATACGATTATCTGGATCATATCTTACGTCAGTCAGGTGTGTGGTCAGATCAGAGGCCTGAATACCATGCAGGTAAAACTTTGTTGCAGACCTTTCAATAAAATCTGCAACTGTTTCCACACCAGTCATTGCATGCAGGTCCCTGATTCTAATGTATCTGTCGGCTGAAATGGCGGCTTGGAGAATTCTGTTTTGGAACCTCTGGAGTCTGAGCCGTTGTGTATCAGATACCGATACCCACACAGGACATCCGTATGTGAGCATTGGCCTGATAACGGCTCTGTAGATTGTAAGTTTGTTTGTCGGACTAAGTACAGATCGTGGGGATATAAGTGGGTATAATTTTTGCTGGGAGGCAAATGTCCTCTGTATTAAGTTTGTCACGTGTGCGTTAAAATACATTCTCTCGTCGAATACGATACCAAGATACTTGGCCTTTTTGGAGGGAGTTATGGGATGCCCATTTATGATAAGTGGAGTCAATATGCGGTTATTGGTAAATTTTTTAGTAAACACTACTACCTGAGATTTCTGAGAATTAATTCTCAACTTCCACTTCTCATAATAGGGGGTGAGTAACGTGAGGTGATAGGCAATCTGGAATTTTGCTGCTTGTGCGAAAAATGACTGTGCATAGATTGCAGTATCGTCAGCGTACAAGGAAAATTTTGTGTTTGAAAATTTGGGAAGGTCGGCTGTATATAAAGTGTAGAGTAGCGGTGAAAGGACCGTGCCTTGAGGGACCCCTGCCCTAATGTGTTTTGGTGTTGAGAGTTTATCTTCGACACGTATTTGGAAGGTACGATCCTTTAGGTAGGAAGCGATGAGTGATACTATGTGAAGAGGGAACCCGAGGATAGCAAAGAGTTTGTAGACTAATCCGGCATGCCAAACAGTATCAAGAGCTCTCTCCATGTCGAGGAACACCATGACGGTGTTGAGCTGTCTGTTAAATCCGTTGAAAATGTCAGAAGCTACTTTCGTTGCAAGCAGAGTGGTGTTATGCCGGGGCCTAAAACCAAACTGCTCTGCAGGAATAACAGACAGTGCCTCTTCCGCCATGTTAATCCTTTTATGGATTACTTTTTCAACCAGTTTGGACAGGGTGTCGAGAAGGGATATAGGACGATAGGATGAGGGATTGTTGGGATTTTTCCCCGGTTTAAGTATTTGTATAACTACAGCACGTTTCCATTGAGAGGGAATATGCTGTCATTTTAGGATGGCATTGATTATGTACATTAATTCCACGATTTTCGAGGAAGGTTTTTAAGGAGTCGGTAAGGGATGACGTCTGGTCCGGAAGTTTTGCCGTTTGGATACCAACGGAGAAGCTCGCGTAATTTGTTGCGGGAAGTATATAATGAGTGGTAAATAGAAGGAGGTATAGGGTATTTCCTTCCACAAAAAATTTCTGCTGTATTTTTAATGTTTTGCTGTTCTATAGTCGTGTCAGGTGACCCACTATGTACACTCTGAAGGTATTCTGCAAGAGCCTCAGCTTTATCAGCATCTGTTAAATATTCATTCCTATTGTGTTCTATATTCGGGATTTTCTCGTATCGTTTTCGCAGAGCCCCTGTAAGTTTCCATAATGAGTGGTCCCTTGTAGAGAGTGAGTTTAGTTTGTTTGTCCAACATTCCTGTCTGTATTGTCGAATTTTTGTCTTTATTGTGTGATTGAATTCGTTCACAAGAATTCTATCAGGTTCTCGATGAAATCGTTGCCATATTTTTCTCAGTCTATTTCTAAATGAAATTAGTCTAAGAATATCATCCGGTGTCATGTGTTGGTTGTCTTTTAACTTTTGTCGCTAATAGTCTTTGCCAAGCTGCTGCCAAGTACCTATTTCGCCAGAAATATTTGTCATTTCGTTGAGTCTTGGTCTGTAAGTTACCCAGTTAAAGTCCTTGTAGCTGTAAGTATAGGAGTCGGTGTTCTGTCCTCTGAGTTCACCCCAGCGGAGCTGCACTGGTAGGTGGTCCGAGTTAAGCTCATTAAGTGCCCTCAGATCTGACAGGTCCGCAATTCCCTTATTTATTGCCACGTCAAGGTACGTAGGTGTCAAGTTATTTGCTGGGTAGTGAGTGGGGATGTCTGTATGTAGCAGTTGTAGGTTATTATGATTGTAGAGGTAATCCGCTAAAAGAACGCCTTTCTGGTTATTCCTATGATTATTCCACAATCTGTGACGTGCTTTTAAGTCTCCAAGCAGCAAAATTTGGGGGTGCGGAATAAAGAGGGCATCAAAATCGAGAGCCGTTAACCGTCTAGAAGGAGAGGCGTATGCCGCGATGATCCGGTGACCCGACGCAAGCTCAATACCAACATGTTCAATGTTTGTTTGCATTGCTGCAAGACGTTTGTAAGCAACAGACCTCCGGATCAGCATGGCCACGCCTCCTCCTCTGCCATTGGCCCGATCGGTTCTCTCTGTTTGATAACCCTTAATACGTAGAAAATCGGTAGGTATAAGTTTAGTTTCACTGATACACAAAATGTCTACATTATATGCATGTAAAAAATAAATAATTTCTCCAATCTTACTTTTTAATCCGTTTGCGTTTCAAGCTGTAATTATAAATTTTAATATAATACAATTTAAATTTAACCTGAAAGAAATAGTATTAGCTGTTAAAAATTAAAATTATGAATATGTGTGGTAAAAAATTCCTGCGTAGTTTTGAACTTCTCAATCTTATTGTCGCACTTTTTAAGTTGTTCTATAAAGTATTCGACCGCTGCAAGTACCTCGTCCAAGTCAATTAACTCATTAAGTTCCTGAAATTTATTGCTAAGGTGCTCGAACTTACCCCCAATCTCCTCGGCTATTCCTGCAGTTTGTCTGGTTTTCCCTTTGCGCCGTGCCAAGGTGTCCGGGAAGTCTTGTTCATAGTTGCTGTTTTCGCCATTAGGCCTCTGCTCGGGGGCAGTGACCGTCGGCCCAAGGTTATTGGAGGTCCTTAGCTGTTCCCTTGAGATGTTAATGGTCCTACTTTCTCCTTCGCTTATTCTTTTCATAACCAAATTTTGTTGCCACGTTGGTGTCTTTGGGGGTGGGGCCGGAATAAACTGTTGTCTCTGCTGTTGAATAATATCAATCTTATATAAGTAGACTGGACAGTTCGGGTCGAACGACCTGTGCTTACCTTGACAGTTTGCACAACATAGATGATTTGAGTTAGCACAGACCGTTATCTCATGGTTTCCTGCACACTTGCTACAGCGGAAGGCCCTTCGGCAATTAGTCGAGGAATGCCCCCATAACTGACATCGTCTACATTGAGTTATATCTCTCTGTGATTTTCGAAGTTCCCATTTTACTCTGACATGCATACGAAGTGACAGTCTTATTAAGCTTTGCTATAGTGAAGGAACTATCTAGGACTATTAAATACAACGGCACAAAGGTGTTTTTCATTTTGAATACACTTTTGGGGTAAGTTTGATGTTCACTCAAGTGCTTCGGATATTTCGGCCGGTGATATGTCCCCATCTAGTCCTCGTAGCACAAAAGCATGAGGGGCTGTGTAGGTATGAAATTCCGTGCTTGAGCTTTCCAAACTCTTTTTTACGGCAAGCCAGTCGCCCTTGTTTTCGCAATAAATTATTGTGGAGTTTTTTGCGTATTTTAGTTCGTACTTCTTTCTAACGATGTTTCCCAACTGGCTTTTCATCTGCGTGTGATGTTGGGGTCTTCCAGCAATAACGATTGGAGGCGGCTTGCTTTGCACAGCTTTTTTGTGAATCGTTTTCACCGTTTTGGCTTTAATCTGTGTTTGAATACCTCCTTCCTCATCTGTTTCGGATAATGGCTTGTGTGGTGGCTGGTTTTGACAGGGTGGGTCATTAGGGGTGAGATCGGTGAAGTAGTTATTTGTTGCTATTTTAGATCTATCTCTTTTCCTTTCTTCTTTCTTCATTAAAACTTCCCAACGTACAACTTTTGTGGGGGAAGTAAATTTTGCTTCGCTGGTCTGAGATGAATGAATGAGAGTATCCTTACATACATTTATATTTGTCTCACCCTGATCTTCAATCATAACAATGTCAGTAATATTTTCGTTGTTCGTAGTTTTTGCGGTCAAGCCATGTTCCGCGTGTCGGTATTCACTCGAGGAGTTTTCGTACTGCGCGTCGAGATGGTGGTTTTACCGGGTCGCTTCTTGGGTATGTGTAAGATGTCGAATTGCCTCACAATCTTGGTAGCTGCTGCTGTTGAAATTTTAATTGTTGGTGGTTCTATCTTTGAGAGATAATATTTACATTGGGAACAAGCATTGTCGGTACGAAGCTTTTTCACTAGGTCTTGTTTTTGCTCTTCAGTTGCTGAGTTGTTGGGGTTGTGACTGTCCGGATCTGAGAGTAGTGAGTTAAACGAACTGCGAAATGCGGTAGACTGGCAGTCTTCGTTGTCACTCATTTGTGTTTGTTGACATGTTGGCGGGGAACCCAAAGAGACCCCGCTGGGCGGTGGTACCTTGGGTGCCTTGAAAGACTTTATATCACTTAGCGTACGACAAAAGAGAGGATATGTGGAAAAACTAGGTATTTGAAACACTTGGGTTTTGTTTTTGTGCTTAAAAACACGAAGCAACAAAATATTATTTGTGTGCGTCCGCGTGCCTTGAATAGCCAAGGCAGACTCACGTGGGCTGAGAACCCTACCACTGCACCACCAAGCTTCTCGACGAAAAACATATAAATAGTTTACATTAGTTAGCGTGAATGTTAATGACGTCACATCTCGTTTCGCGTGAACCAAAATTTAAAATGTTCGTTAACGTTAGCGTGAAAGGAGACATAGCGTAATTTTTATCCATGTAACGACTATGATAGTGTCAAAAAATGCTTTTCGAATGTTCTGTTAAGCTTAGTTCTTTTCACATGTTAGTATTTAAATTATTCTAGAATTGTCTAGATCATTCCATCCTTTTCTAAAGGCTATATGCACTGCTAACTTAGATAACGTAACACTTATACCCGTTCTATGCAGATAACGTTCATTGGAGGGCAGCACATTAATGATGTTATCATGGAAATGAGGAATCCAAACAATGACAGGATTGTCATTATTCTTATTTTTTAATTTGAGCTATTAAAATTTTAGGAATTAATTTAAGTATATGTTTAATATTCGTTTGTTTCTTTTTAGATTATCGGTGATCTATGAGTGTATTCCAGATTGATGCTACCAGCGCATTTGTCTATAGTATGTTTACTATTGCAAAATAAAAACTACAATCTCCCTGTAATATTTGAAAATTTAGCTTTTTTATAATTAAAAATCCATATTTGAATTATTTACATTTTTAGTTTAGCTTTAGAGAAATTGAAACAAATACCACTTTCCTATAATTTCTTTAGTTGCCCTCCGTAATAATACGAAAATATGTACATATTTATCATGAGCATAGCTTGGAAAAATGATCACTGACATACCCGCACTAATATTACAAAGTTAGTTACGATTGTTAGGTATCAGAAGTGTTTACCTTTGATACCTGTAAGCTGGGTTCTGAATAAAAGGGGTGCATTCAGAAACTACGTTCTTCTGCGTTTCCGGCTAATCCGGAATATTTGGTTTCAAAAGTGGGATTAGGATCATCCAACTGAAGCTAAAGAAGTAAAAAATAGTTTCTGCTAGCAGCAATAATCATGGCAGCAAATTTGGATTATCTGATAAACTTGATTATTGCTATGAATAATGACATACAAATAACCAAGAATATGTAAAACAAGAATACATACAAATAACCAAGAACATGTAAAACAAGAAGTACAAGGAATGAAGAAGAACCAAGCAGACATGAAGAGAAGTCAAGAAGACATGACGAGGAGCAAAAAAGACGTTATGCAAGAACTTAAGACTTTAAACTAAGACACCGGATGCTCTCAAGAGTGGGACTCAAAAGTTTTATCCAAAGATAAATTATTTTTTTCAGCTGTATCAAAAGTATTAAATATTTTTTTTTCAAAAATTATTAGAAAACCCGCTTAACAGAAAAAAGCAATTTCTCAGCTAGATTTGTAATTCTTCAATATCCTAAAAAATTCAAAAATTTATCCCATTATTCATACTTATTATAATTTTGACTTAGATCGTATTATAATCTCATATCATTGCAGTTAGCTTAATGCTAAGTAGCCTTAGTTACAATTGTTTCAACAATAGTGTTAATAGACAAGTCTCGATTGCGATGACACCAAAAAGCAATAACAACAACAACAACAACAATTTTTGCGTCTGTGCGTGATTTAGTTTGCTTAGTTATTTGTAAGTTTGTGCTTTTAAAAGACCGTTTCGCCACTCAACATGCAAGACATAGACGAAGATGTAATTCCTGAAAGTATTTTGGAAGAAGCTGCAGCAATCAGCTTATAGATATTGTCCGAAAAATCCCAACATAGGTATGGCACCTGATGATGTCTATTTGTTGTTTAAAGATGCGTCTATTATTAGATTGGCAGGTGCATGTCGTAGCAAACATCTTACTAAATTAACCATTGATAGCATTGAAGACAAAGAGACCCTACTAATCATAAAAATTCCTGATACAAAAACTCATATTTCCAGAACATTTGTAATTGGTGGAGATGCAGTACACCATAGATACTTGCTTATATGTTTATGCAATTCACTTTTTGCTTTATAGAAAATATGTTCGAAATTCGAACGCACCTCATCATGGTTTTTTGTAAACTACAAACAGGGAAAATGTACAATACAATGTGTGGGAATTATTGCATTTGGGAAGTACCATCCAAAAAAGGAACGCGGGTCACAGTTTTCGCCGATCTTCCGCCACAATGTTAGCTGATTCAGGAGAAAATATAACTAATATCAAAAGGCATGTCGGATGGAAATTCACTACCCTGGCAGAAAGCTATCTGAAAGACTCAATAGAGAATAAAATTTTTACCGAAACAAGTAGTACAACTTACAATAAACAGTATTTAGAATTGACATCTCCTCTAAATGTAAACAATCCGACAAACTGTACATTCAATATAAACGTTACAACCAACAGTAAATAATTGTTTAATAAAATAATAATTTAAAAATATTTTGTTATTTTTATTCGTGAATAAATGTAACATGTATGTGCGTTTTGTAACTATTTTTTAAAGTCGCTAAAGGTAAATGCAGCTTAGGAATTCTGAAAATCGCATTTGATATATTTTAAACTTCTAATTTTTGATCAATCCCGAAATTTTTCGTAAATCTCTCTCGGGCTAATGACATGGTTCCTATGGCAGCAAGACCAGCCATTAAGTTTTGCGCCATACAACCATTTTTTTTGGTCCAAATCAGTGTCTTCTGTAATAACCATGGAAATTCGGAAGGGAAGGGCAGCTACTTTCGGATTTTAGCTCTTCCATTCTTGTATATTACTCCATGCAATTTTCACGGATCGAAACCAAGAAACATCTAAAGGCTGGTTTAGATGTGTTGAATTCGGCACAAGACAGATAAAGATGATATTATTTTCCTCACAACTTTGCGAAACATCATAGGTAAAATGGACAGCCCAATTATCTCCAATTAGTATTTTTCGCTCTTCTAACAGCTTAGCATAAGGCAAAAAGCAACTCGTAAACCATTATGTGAACGTAGATGTTTCCATTCAACCATAAACAGTTTTGTTATATCTTTTTTACTCTTCTTCTGTACTTCGTACTTCTTGCCAGGATCATCGGCGAAATCGTTTCATCCTAGTTGAATTATTTCTTTGGGGGAACTCCTTCTATACTCTTCTGTATGTTTCTGAAATAGGTTTTAAGTGAGTCTTGATTAACTGTGGCACGTGCCTTTTTAATGTTTGCAGCAAGCCGTTGGCATATATCAAACACATTTCGTTTCAGCAGATTGTCAATCCAACCAATACCAGGCTTGTTATTCTTTAAATATGGTACGAGCTTCCCTTTCCTATCTAATCTATTCGATAGTGTGTATTCTTAATCTCCACATGTTACGCAGGCTCACTCAGTAATGTTTCATCTTGAGAATGAAATAATTTTGGACTGCCGATGTCACTGCCATCCTTTAAATTTGTTATATCATGTACCATAGGAAATATTGTATTCCTTGGCAGCCTGCCTAATCGAATTAAATTTTCTGCAAGTCCTCTTCTATTTTGTCTCCAGGGCAGTCCTTGTAACCCCTTGATCCCAGTAATCTTTTGTAACCACATTTCTGAACATTGATAGTTATGTATATAATGTTACATGTCCAGTTATTTATTAGTATATTGCAAGCTCATTTGAAATAATAAGTACCTGCCTAAATACCTATACATTATGATTAAAGTTACCCGTGATTAATGACCAATGTTACCTTACCGTTTACTGGCACGTTTATAATCGAAATATTAATTAAATAACGAGTTTTTGATATTTTTTTTATTAAAATCACATGTTAGCATATTGTTTAATATGAAAAGGATTATGTATTTGTTATTACTCTTACCTGATTGTCGATACACCACACATCTTTTAAACTTAACAACACATGCGCAGCGAAAATAATTTAATGGACGGTCTACCTCGACGTATGGCTCCCTCTCCAAACGTATTGCACCACTTTTACCGTGTGATTAACGCTCTTCAAAACTTAAATGGAAGTGTTTTATAGTTTTTAAAGGTAATTTTTATTTTAGGCCCAAATATTTTATATTCGAAAATGTTCGTAACTTCGTCAGCTTTCATGGCACGCAATATTTCAAGCTGACATTAAAATGCCTTCTAGAGATCGGTTATCAAATAACGTTTGGCGTCCTGCAAGCTGGCAATTATGGATTACCTCAATCGAGAAGGCGATTTTTTATCGTCGGGGCAGCTCCTGGATTGGTATTACCTAAACTGCCAGAACCGACACACTGTTTCGGACGTTTTGAGAAAAATGTACAATCAATTAAAGTTGATAATTTAAAATATGATATTGGTAAGATGCATGATTATTTTTATTCACTAAATATAATTTTCTTAAAGTTATCCGTCATATTATTTTAAAACATACTTAAAACAAAGAAATCAAAGCGTTCTTGTTAATGGTATGTTGAGTGATAACACGGAGGTCCAGTTTGGCGACAACTCAGGACACGACTTAGTGAGGAGAAACGACAATACCATTCAATAATTATAAAAACAATACAAAGCATAGGTCAAATATTATCCCTCTGTTTTCTAAAGTTGAAATATTAAGCATTGTGGCGACTTCATCCACTCTATCAGTCATACCAAGTTCAAATGCACAGTATTTAATAAATTTCTTTTGGACTCTTTTAAGTTGGACAGCATGGGAATTATAAAATGGGGACCATACAACGGACGCATTCTCTACGTGTGAGCTCTAACAAGGGGCAATACAGCATTCTTAAAATAGGAACAGAGAAGAAGCCACAAGTTCTCACAACGAATCCAAGCATTTGTAAGGCTTTACTGGTAATGCGATTATAATAACCCCGAAATGTTATTTTAGAGCCGAAAATCCTTAATAACCTCTACCCTCTCGAAGATAAAATCTTTATTGATATTGTTAGTTACAAGACCAAGCCTGTTCTCTTTAAGTCCCTACCTCTTTCAACTTATTCATAAAAGATCTATCAATATTTAGCGGTTATCATTATTGACTAGTGGTTGGGGTTGCCTACATATTTAGTTTTTAGTACTTACATATCATTTACTTTTCTTTCTAATACACTATAAAGTGTATTTGTTTTTTTTTTTTGCTAAATTGTAGATATACATTTTAGTACCTCAATTATTTTTTCTACTTGGTATACCTGTTAAGTAACTTGAAATACAAAGTACTTTAGCAGCTCTGATTTTTACCTACCGTTCCATCCTACTGCAGATGGAAAGGGGTTCCAATTTTTCGAATCTCTATGAATTCACGATAATTCACCATCCTTTTTAAAACATTCTTATTCTAAACGAAGTTCTTGACTTGGGATCACTTCGTCTAGCAACCTGTTTCTGCTTGGTTTTTCCTAAGCAAATGCTTCTTGCCATTTAATAAATATTTTTGCACAATTTCTTGTAATATATTATATACTTTTTTTATGAGAAAGATTTTTTTATGAAAAAAATTGTCTGAAACAACACAAGTTTTAATTGAAACCAAATTTATTTAAAATCATTATAAAGTTCTGTGAACGGTTCCCTGGCTAACCCTTCGACGTAGAGGTAGACGGCCATACCGAATGTCCCGAACTGCATCCGGAATTGTCTTGGTGGGATTTCTTATAAAATAATTTAAAATAGTTCTGTCTCGATATACTTTTCGTCCTGAGTTTTTTTTGTTATGTAATGATTTAGTTTTTTCAAAGAGGTTTTTAATCCTTATAATTGTTTTTACGGATATATTTCTATGAAAATTGGCAATATATGTTCATGCTTCACTGGCATTTTCTTGACACTTATAATACAGCGTTACAATCTGTAGTTTTTCATTTAATGGATAATATCTACTAATACGTCAAAATTATTATTTTGCTCTAGGTCCAACCGTTCAGGTGCTATAGTCAAACATTTATCAACGACAAACTTTTTAAATTTGTTTTTCTTTTATTACGTGGAATCATATCCTCCGCATAAAATCCGGAAGATTAATTAGATAGACCTATGATGTTTTTATACGAAAAAAGAGGATAAAGATATAAATACCAGCAGTTGCAAAAATCTTTGAGCGATGTCACTTCAAAGTCAGATCGATAAATCAGTGACAAAATGAGTAATAGAAAACAATTTTCGGGTTTTTTGCATCCACAAGGGAAAAAAATGGTATTAAATCTAATAAAATATTACGAAAACTCACCGGCCAATATCCAGGAGACAGTAGCAAACGCTCTGGTAATCGGTATAAGGACTGTGCAGAAAATTGTGCATGAAAAAAAGCATAATTTACTACCGAAGAAGATTAAGAAATGTACATGAAAAAAGCCAAAGACTTAAGTGACAATGTAAAAAAATCGAGGCATATTGGAAATTAGACTAAAATCGTTGTCAAAATTAATAAAAATGTTGGGTTTTCGATATAAAAACGAATGTAATCGAAGATTTTTATTCGAGTTGCCACATATAGCAAGTCAGCGTATCCAGTTTTTAAAGAAATACACGGAAAATGTTAATTCAAAATTTAGAAAAATGGTATTTTTAGACGAGACTTTGATATTTTCTAATGGAAGTGGTTCGCAATCTTGGCAGGACGAGTCTGTAAAAAGTGTCAAGAGAAAAAAGGGATGTGGGACGGGAAAACGGTTCATCATTTTGCATGCAGGTTCTTCATTAACATAATTTTTGGTGATTGATAAAAAAATCTCACTTTCATTAAGTGGCTGTATTAACAGGACATATTAAGACGCTTGCCATTTTGTGTATTTTTGTTTTTGCCAACCAAAAAATTTTAACCAAATAGTACATACTTAGCGAATTTTCTTATTTAGTTCCTCGGCATTTAATAGATAAAATAATATTAAGTGGCTATCTTAATAATATTGCGTAATATAATAAAAAACACTATTTTCTTTTTCCCTGTATATTTGTAAATAACCCATCGAGATTTAATGGCTCAATAAAAGAATCACACAAAATTTTGGTATTCACTGTGTTTTCTGATTTGATTCATAATGTTGGTGTCCTTTGGACCCGCACGATAAGACCGCATTCGACTATATGACGGCTTAAAGAAGCAAAAATGTCAATTTTCAAACATTAATAAATCAAAAAGAGTTGATATATAGTACCCTTATTAAAAGACACTTAGAATTGACCATAGAATCCAAAAATGTAATAATATATAGGGTGTTCCGTTTAAAAAACGCAACATCGTTGGCATAAATCTTTTGTTTCTCATTCAATTGTTTTTTTGTTACGGTTTTCGAATTCTCCGAGCTAAAATACATCGATTGGCTATTTTGAATTTCTTGAGAAATACGGGGAAGTAAAAAAAATCCGGTTTTCCTCCTCAATGGAAGATACTGTACATAGTTAAAACAACGAAAAAAAAAGGAGTGAGTCAGATGGTTGCAGTGGAAGCTTTTTGTAAATATTCGTGGATGGAATAAAAGTCCTTTTTTACAAGGAAAGTTTTAAGTTTAGTTTTAAACACATCGAATTTCAGTTCCTTATATGACTGTGGCAAAGCATTGTAAAGTTTACCATTTACTGAATTTTTCCGTGGTGATCTTAAATTGGGTGCCATTATTAGATTAGCGGGACGTGTCTGATAATTACAATTTTCAAAATGTGTGCGAAACAGGTACTTTCTCCTATGTATGTCTCAAACCTGGCAAAATATAAAAAGAGGGAAGTGTTAATATATTGGAGGTAATAAAGAGAGGTTTGCAATGTTCAGTTGGGCCAACACTACATAAAACCCTAACTGCCTACTTCTGAAGTCTAAAGACCCTAATTACCCCAGTAAAGCATCCCCACAATGTTATTTCATACACCAGTCGAGAGTGGCACAAGGCAAAATAGGCCGCCCTCAAAGCAGTTGTTGATAATTTATTTTTAAGCTGTCTTAATAGAAACACCGTACTTGATAGCTTTCCACAAAGCATATCTACATGACTGAAACAAGACAATGAACCATCAAACATAATACCCTGCATTTTGACTGTTTGACGATCATCCGAACCCGCAGAACTTAAAAATGTCAACGTGTGTGACTTTTCTGGATTACATTTCAAATAATTTGAGGCAAACCAGGTATTAGCTACCACCATAGCACCTCTATGTGGTCATCCAAATCGGACCTTTTTGAACAACTTGTGAGAATTGTCGAGTTGTCCGCATATAGAGAACGAGTTGGAAGCATATAACTGAAAAAGTCGTTAATATAAATAACAAATGCCCTAATGCCATACCTTTCTAATTTTTGTAAAAGGAGGGCGTGATTGACCCAGTCGAATGCCTTGGTGAGGTCACAGTGTAACCGCTGATTGGAGTCCCTGTTTGATAGTGTTCGCATTTAACTTTTACATTTAAATATGCATTCCTCATATATAAAACCGATTTTGACCAGATATAACCTTGAACTATATTCTTTAACTAAATCGTACTCAGATTTTATACTTAAGCCCGGTCGGATTAGTGTTATTTTATACACTTCTGTTGCGCATTTTTATTTCACATAGTATTAATTATTTCGCAAGGTTTTTTTTAATATCTTCGTTTTCTTCTTGATATTTGAACTGATTTTTTTTGTTCTAATCTACTAAAACAGTTTAAAAAATGACAAATATTTTGCTAAAAATCCTTTTAAGGATTGCTGTTCTAAAATGGAAGATGTAAGAGATCAGTTTTTTTAAGCAACACCCGAGTATTATTTCACTTCTATTTACCGATGAAAACGCAAATCTTGAAATTGAGAAAACGATAAGCGAAAGTTATTTAAGCGATTTATACTATTCGAGCAATTTATTTTGATTTGTTTATACAATGATCTAAATATTTCAACCCCTAATTTAAACCGCTTGCTTAAATAATTAGAAATACCAAAATTTAAAAGTGACTATAAAAACTTTATTTTATTTTTAGAACTTTTTAATTTCCTTAGTCAGAACGCTGCCGTTAACAGCTGATAATTATATAATCGTGTATGATACCCTTGTTCAGCCGTAATCAAATAATGGTTACGTGCTCAAGAGTATTGTTACTAGAAAATTGTTATAAAGCTAGTTTTGAAAAACGTACTTCACTTCGTTTTCTCTTAGAAAATTTATCAGCTCTTAAGACAATAGGATTTCTCACTGCTAAATGTGATAAGTGTCTTATTAGAGTCCGACCGAAGATAATCTTTTTGGCCGATGCCGAGCTTCGGCTTCCCTCACGCCGAAGGAATTCTTTCCTATTTTGACATTAAGATCTGAACTAGCAACTCGTCACATTTTTGTGATGGTAAGTTGTTAATTGACTGTTATCCGGAACTTTCCTCGTAACGGAGGTCATCACACATGTAACACAGTTTATATACATATATAGTTGTTTGGTAATAACTTTACATACATTATATAAATACTGTGTCACTTTTCTTGATAAGGTAAAAAATTTCAATATAAAGAAAGTTCTGTTACAAAGGCCTTACCAAATTTTGTATCCAGGTACCCAGAGCTTACCTAATAATAAAACTCTCGTATTATTACTATTTATATAATATCTATATTGCAAAATAAACATATGTATTTATAAATTGTGTTATGTGTGTGATGGAATACCTTACAAGTTACTGATTTTTTTAAATTTATTTGTCTTGATATTCATTTTGTATATATTTTCTGCCATTTTTGTTTACGTAATCTATAAAAAACCAATTATCACATTTATTATTTCCCTTTATAAAAAAAGGTTTTTGTTCTGAAAATAGAATTTTACCGAATTTTTAAACATTGAGTTAGGCCGCCATTTTGTTAGGACATATAGGACTGACAGAATTTTACCAGTTTATCCCTATTTTAAACTTGTTTTTCTGACAAAATTTCAACTTAATTGGACTAGTAGTAATTTGATACTGATATTTTAAACATTTAATTAGACCGCCATTTTATTTATCACACTTGATTCTGAATTACTAGTTTTCTAGTTATTTTTTTAACATTTTATTAGGCCGCCATTTTGTTTCGCCATATTGGATTTTTATCAAAATATACCATATCATTCCCATATGACCAACATTAAAAGGCAATCGGATAAATAGTTTTTTTATCAATGTCGCGAACAGACAGATAGACAGACAGGCCGACGAATTTGAGAAAACGTGTTTTTCGGCATCTAGGGACCCTGAAACGTGAAAATCAGAAAAAATCTTTTTTACGATTATAAGGAAAGAACAAACAAATATTTTCTAGTGGCCATAAAACAATAAAAACAATTCATCATAAAGTATATGTAATAATAATAAAATAACTAAAGAAAATCAGAAAAGTGGGTAACTAATAATTAAAACGTTGTATATTATGTCAAGTTTCGTTTATCAGTATAAATTTGGCAGCTGAACTAAACAATTTTTCACTAGCTACAGGTCTGAGGTGTTTTCGCAGCCTGTTTTAAGTGCACATAATGACTAGAAATATAACTGCATTTCTCAAAGCAGAGATTATTTTAAATAAAATGTCAAGTATTCATCTAAGTATCAAAACATTGATCTTTATTTGGGGGCGTGCATCTTCGACTTTGGCAAAATCTTCGGCTAAATTTTGGCTGAAGCCGATTATTTGCCGAACATTGAATAGCCGAAGCCGAAGCCAGCTAATTGATCGGACTCTATCTCTTATTAGAAAATTTTAATTGGTACAGGGTTCTTCAGAAGTTCCAACTCTAAAAGATTAGATTCTAAAAAAAATTTGTTTTGTATATAACAGGGTTATTATTACTTCTAGTTTTGATAAATATAAAAAAATTGCACAAAATTTCTCAAAGGACACTATTGGTAATAACCTTTTATTTAAAGTGCCACTTGTGCAAAAAATTAACACGCGATATATTCGTGCGCCAACTTTTTAAGTAAAAGCTGGCCGCTTATGTTTTAATTGCTTGGGTAATCCACTATACATTGCTGCAATTGCCGAAGTCAGCAGCCTCTAATATATGTAATATGCATTCTCTATCTGATTCAAATCGTGAACCTAATACCTAATTAAGTTTAACAATTCAACTTTATCTGCCATAGGAGTAAAGATCGATGGTGTTTTACTGTCTACCGCACTTATTGATGTTATAGATAGTAAGGGCATGCCTCAAACATTTAGCTGACTTAAATTCCGGAGTATGTCTTCTTTGATCCGGCTTAATGTCGAAAATTGTTTAGGTTTGCCAGAAAGATATTGTTCACTTGAAATAAATGGAATTATCTCATGCTTGATGCTATAAAGTCCGAATAGCAAAACTTTCCAGTTTTGGTGACAGATGCGGTATTTTTAAATAAAATTTGTGACAATTTACCTTTAATATAATTTTTTCGATTCTTGGGGCGTATTAGAAACTTAAAAGTCGCAGATAAACATTTTATAAACCAGGCCAAATCGACATTATACTTGGCAGTGACTTATTTTCAAGAATTCTTCTAAATGGTCGTATTTTGGGAAAAGCAACTGAACCTAATGCGTTAAATAATATTTTTGGGTATATTTTAATGGGAAATTTATTCCGCGCCTTATTTTGTAACACATTTCATTTCCCATTCGCAATCGCACCTTTATTCCCATTCGCACTTACATTCGCCTACTACCCATCGCGCTTCCAATCGCTGTTGCTACTTGCACTCCTATAGGCAAGTTGCAGATTTTTTGATTTGCTTGGTATATTAGCTCTGGTCACATGTATACCAAAACATGTAAAACCAAAACAACAAAAGTTCTGATTCATGTAAGTTAGATCATGATGAAGAATCTCCTTCTTATATTCTTCATAATTAGACAGAATAAAAATGCGTTGCCAATTTAGGCAATTTAAATGTTAAAAGAAGATTTTTTGAATATTTTTTACTATTTATATGAGCATCACGGTTTTACTATTCCTCCTAGAAAGGTGGTTACACCGTAGTTATTTATATACGAGTGCGCTCTGAAACCAAAGTTACTCTACTCTCTAAAATAACAATTCCACGACCCGAATTATGTGCCGCTGTTTTACTGGCGAAGTTGTTGAATTATGTTGTAAATAATTACTGCAACTATATTTCTCTCAGTAAAATTTACACCTATACAGATTTCGAGACTGTTTTATAGTAGATCAAATCGCTTTGTGCCATTGGAAAATGTTTGTATCCAATCGCATTTTTTTTATTTTCAGGGGCGTATTTCACCTCTTTTTGGTATCATTGTGCGCTCTTCTGATAATCCTGCTGATATAACCTCACGTGGTTTACTACCGGTAACATGTTTGTGCAATTCTGTATGGTTTAATGACCCTAGTTTTTTATCTAATCCTGAAAACTCTTGGATATATATTAAAATTAATACGCAATAAAAATACAGTCCTCGTTTTTCATCCAGAGCTACGGTGATCGTTTTGATTACCTAAAAATATTTTTGTAGAAAACCAAGGCTGTTTCCTTTAAACCTCAACTTTTCAATTTCTCCGTAAAAGATATGTCAATAGGTGTATGAAAAAGTGTAATGACATTAGTTATCGTTTACGACTGTCACTTGCGTTGAGATTGCCTACAAATTTCAGATATTTAATTTTCGGTAGTAATATCGATTTTGCTATAGAGGATTACTGGATGGATTGGATTGCGACAAACTATATACATAAATGTAGAATAAAATAATTAAAATTATTGTAAGAAAATAAAATAGATATCTAACTATTGATGCATACAGTAAGTCATTTGAAGAAATTTCCTGAAAAGGTCGTTTTAATCTTCGCTACGTTTCCTAAACAAATGAAAAAACATTTTTATTCATAATCAGGATTTTGTTTATGAATATTTATACAACAAATATGATCCACTGCTGGTTGACTGCTTACAGAATAATGTAATAAACTAATCTTAGTATGCTAAAAGTTCAATTAATACAAATGATCTAAACTAAACCTAACAATTTTCTTGATTTTACAGAAACCGCAAAGTTTCAATCATTTTAAATAATTTATTATTTAATTTGATTAAATTGATTTATTTAACATTAAAAACTATATCCCTAGATAAAAATTTCAACATCACTCACAAAAAAAAAAATGAAAAAACAACATACTTTTAGTTTTTTGTTGTAGAATTGGTTGGTGATTGATATTACATTTTTAGAAACTTTTAAGTGTTTTTACCAACCTAGCAAGGGCCACAAGCACATAATAAAAGACATTTTCTTATATATATCAAAAAAAAAACAATAAAAACTTCAATAAAAAAGCATTTTATATAGTTTTATCTCATAAAGCAGAAATTATCAGGTTTAAAAAAAAGCAGTGGCAGTATGTGACACTTTTTTACTGTGTGTGTTTTTAAATAATTCTAGGTGATTCGGCCATAGGCGCATTAGGTTCCTTACCATACAGGAGGGTGACAGTTAGAGATGGAATTGAAGACCTTCCTTTTATTGACTACGATACTATGACATTAGAAATGCGTTATGAGGAGACCGAAAATGTATCATTCTATGCTAGGCAATTAAGGGAATATTGCAACAGAAACAATATATTGACTGATCATGTATGTAATTATGCTTCTATAATTGTAAAAAAGAGAATAGCTCTCATACCTCCCGGAGGTGATTGGACTGATTTGCCTAATGCTGGATTAGTGTTAGAGGATGGAACGGTGACTGATATTTTGGAATATATTTACAGGTATTAACAGTGCAATGTCACGTTGGACGTACCGTCGTATTTTAGAAATATAAATTACTCAATAGATTATAATAGACAGCCTCTATTTCGAGTATGCTTTGTGATGTATTATTCTTTTTAGTTAACACAATTTATATAGGTTTAGCAGCTAAACTACTGCCCAAATTGACTACCTTTTAGTGGAAAGTAATATGTTGTATAGAGTGTGACCTGCTCGAACTCAAAGCAAACAGCATTATTGTTGTTAAATTCATATAACGTCTATCTGAACCAAAACGAAATAAATTATACAAATTATTGCATTAGATTCATTTGGAAAAAATGGTATCATAAATTATGTTGCTTTTGGTATATATCGTATAATGTTATGTAGTAGGAATACAGTAGTTCAGGTAGACGTAGACTTTTACTTTCGTTGGAGGTGGGAAATATTTTTCGGACTCCCGCAGAATACCGTCCAAAACCCACCCCTGGCCCTGAAGCTCTGCAGTTTGTGGGCCAGTATGAAGGAGTCTGCGCTGACGCTTCCGTGCTTATCGCCAACCCCTTCATACTTAAGTTAACCTTTCCAGCTCAAAACTCTGAGCAAATTTGTTCAGAACTTTCTCTGAGTCGACATTCGGTTGCCCGAGAAACAAATGTCTTTTGCGATCACGTGCCTGTCTCAATTTCCCTACCGCAGAATGTGCATGTTAGGTCACCAGCGTATACCCTTAACTTACTTAGGATGCCTGTTATTGTTCGTAACTCCTGCTCAGGAGAAACACATTTTCAGCAACTTAAAAATCATATTCCTTAATAAAGGTTTTTCTGTGTACGCCCCTGTCTACTTTGCCAGTGTAGCAGCATCTATCACCCATTTGTTTATCCAATCTCGTAGTGTAGACTTAAATACTCCAAGGAATGGTCCGTTTTCTCATTACCTTCGAAGCCAGTATGGCTTGAAACCCAGGACAACTTGACAGTGTTCTCTTCAGCCAACATAGTTCACCTAAGCATTCCAAAATCAGTCTAGACCTTTGGATACGCAATTAGCGCTACCGAGCAGATATAGATACGCTGATGTACATATCTATTTTCCCGCACACATTGAAATATAGCGAAGACTTCTACTTGGAAGACAGTGGGAAAAGAGCCAAGTAAGAAATTCATCCTTCTCCTCGACCGCCCTCAGTCCTCAAGTCCTTCGGTCTCCATCTGTAAACCAGACCTTTCGATCATAGATTATCACCACAACGGGATAATCATTATGATAGCTGAGGAGTCTGTAGTCTGGTCTCATTTCAACACTGGTCCCTTAATTAGATCTCCGATTTTGAGGTGACTGTTCATAGAGTGCAACCAATTATTAACGGCTTATTTTCTAGCCGATAGAGTCCCATCCTTGCTTCCTCCTGGATCGAAATGTATACCTCCATGGACGCTGTGGACGTTGACTTCATCACCCCAGTAATGCCCAAGCAGGCAAGTCTTTTAATCTTCCTCAACTTCAGCATCACCTTGTTCTGCAGCATCTTTTGCATCATACCACGGCCGCATATGTAATAAATTGTCTCACCACAGTAGTGTATAACCATTGTACCATACTTGGTTTGAATCCCCATATTTTGCCACATAGTACTCTGGCCATTCCTAAGGTGGCCACCGATTGTAGATTAAGGTAGTCTGACCCTAGTATTGACGCGAAGAAGACGTTATTAAATGTCCCCTATATATCAAAAGAAGCTGCTAGCAGCACTTCTTTATATTAAACCTTATTCTCCACCTTGCTAGTTAGGTCATGAGGACTCGATTCAGTTGATCTTTCTGACTTGTATGCATGCTGGTCTTGATGAAATGGTGTTACCTCCCGAATAGCATCCCAAATATACCTATCCACTAGTTTCTCCATCGCTCTGAGGGTAAAGCTGATAAGACTCATTGGCCAGTATGCTTTTGGTTTTAGTGTCTATGCTTGGGTATCAACAAGACTGTTTACCCTTCATACCCTCGGGCCAAACTAGCCCTAAAATAGTGCACAGTCGAAGAATTAGTGTGTCTGGACCCTCCTGTAGCACAGCCGGAAAAAGTCCATCCAGTTCAGGTGATTTAAAATTACCACCTTTTTAGCAAATTGAAAAAGTAGGAAAGAGAGCCCGAAATAATTTGGTTACCGGGCGTTTCCCAGTTGACGTATACTCCCCCAGTGGCCATAACCAGGAATTGTATAGTATACTATGTCCTTCGAGAGAATCTTTTGGAACCTGACGCATTCCGGAGCCCCTTCACAGTGCCTCCTTCACGATTCTCTCTTTACTTTTCACAGGTCCTTTTTATACTCGATCAGAGAGGATTTATAGGTCTCCCATATTACCGTTCTTTTTGCCTGATACAAATTATGTCTTACTTCCTGTCTCCTCGCATTAAGGCGGGAGTTCCACCAGGGAACATTCCCGTCTGTCTCTCCGTGATTCGTAGAGATGGGAAGAAACTTTAAATATTATCATACAGTTGTTTAGTTGGATATTTACCCATGCGTCATCAATCGATGAAATACCAAAGTATTAGTATTTCATAAATCAATAAGGAAATTAAAAGATTAAACTGCCAGTACTAACGAGACCAAGATATCAACATAGGCAGGCTTTTCACGTCAAAGCTTCCAAATTCAAGGATTTGCTTGGAGGTTATTATTATTATAGTTTTATATTATTCGTATTTATATATTTCTAAAGTTTAATTTTCAAGTAGTCCTTTTAGGAAGCTAATTTTGTTGTAGTTTTTGTTGCTGGTAAGTACTGTAATTAGTATCATGGTAACTTAACTATGTTTTATATTTATATTTACGCCCATAATGAATGTGTACCTTTTTTGACTATTTAATCCACGAAATTTTGATTGGATTCGTATGAATATAAATGATGACGCATGGGTAAAGATCCAACGGAACAACTGTATTGCAATGTTATGCGACGTGAATTTAAAAAATAAATGAAAAAAGTTAATAAAATTTTTTTTTTGCAATTTCAATGCATTTTTTTATTTTATTACATTTTTAAATTCTATACAAAATTTTAGGCCAACTTGCTATGACATACCATATGCCTATCTTAAATTGTTTTCGAGATATTTACGTTTGATATTTATTAACAATTTCGAACTTGAAGAGGATGTATCATCTAAACGTCTTTTTAAGGCAAAACAAATTGCACATTCCTATTTTAGTTTTTATAACCTTTTTTATAGTGTGACTTTAAAACTGCACATAGAATTCTGATTTTTTTTTTGAAAATCACAAAACACTTTTGCTTTTGTAATTTAAATTTTATACCCTCTTAAAATCCGAAATAGTCAATTTTCATATGTACATATCTCAGATCCAGATTCAGATTCATTTATTGGTAATAATACAAAGCTTTTACACGTCAAGTACAAAAATACAAATTGCAAAATATATGTCCAAGAAAGACAGTTATACAACATAAAATTAAAATATTAGGACCATTAAAACTATACATAAGATACAATCACTTAATAGAACTCACAATAAAATAATACAATTATAATAAAGATTAAAACTACATTAAGTCACTGAAGTTGTTATTGAGATACTCATCAAATGAATAAAAAGCTTTTAGCAAAAAGTAGTTTTTTATTTTGGTAATAAACTGTCTTTCAGAGCTCTTACATGATCTGGAAGTACATTAAAGAATTTTACACAGTAGAAATCAGTTCCCCTTCTAGTCCTCACAAGCAATCTTATTTTTTAAACAAGCAAAAATTTTTATGATGAATTTCCTTCAATCAATTTTATTTTTAATATTTTTTTCGAAAGAAGAACAAATATTATTTTAAAGATCTAGTCGGTTTTACACTCATTACTCATATGTTATTTTTTAGAACGAAAAACCAAAAGGATAGCGATCCACCTAAAGGAGTATGCCCATGTGCCGAAAATAAACCTTGCATTAAATCAAATAAGTATCCCAGGTCTAACACACTAATACCATGGTCGATTAGCCACACTGCCGACCGCAATAACCACTGGAGAGGAGTTTACGGTAGATTAAGCTGGGACGGATATTTTGGGACCATCACTACTAATCCAGAACCCACAAGAACCCAAGGGAGAGGTAGATTTGATATTGTTCATCCTTCGAGAGATTTCCGCGGAGGTCAACTCGTATCAAGGCCAGTGTTGCCAGTACATGACAGCCTCTGCCCTCTACCTTATTAATTTTATTTTGCTTTGAAATACGCATGTAAATATTTCTAAGAAAGTAGACCTAAATCGCGCTACTGACAATACTGTGCCAGATCATATAATAATATTACCATTAAACGGCAACAAGAGCGGTTGATGTGGGAATTTATGCAAGTTCCAGTATTTGATCTATACTTTGTCGCTGGCTTAATGTTAAACATTAATTGAGAAATGTTTTAATACACCGTTATTCTTAACATGTAGATAAATGATCTATCTACTGCAGTTTTAAATGCTTATACTGGATGTCAAGGAATTTGGTTAGCCGGGATTTTTTTTATTCTAACATGTCGATTTAGAGTTTGAACACGTTATATGGGTTTTTAAGATGCCTTCTTTTGTGATTTAAGCATCCAGCTTTGTTATTTTAAATGGAATGTCAAATATATTTTTGAAAATTTGGATTCCATAAAAAATACAACTATTAAAGTATGTTTTATAACTTATAAGTACTTTTGACTTGAAATAATGATAATTGAAAATGTCGTATCGATCCAAAATTATTATGTTTTTTTTTGAGTATATAAGGTGTATCCTTCAATATCATAAAGGTGCCTTTCCTTTTAACCGGAAGTGCTATAAAAATATACCCTCAAAAGGCTTAACAGTGAATTACATTAAAAAATTTACTAAAACGTCATATAGGTCTTCTTGAATTCACATTTTTGAATATTTTTTGTTTAAACTTCCCTATGTTTAAACTTTAATCTTCTTCTTCTGAGATATACGTAATTAAGTAATCCGGTGCATTCTAAAATATTACAATGCTAAAGCAATAACCGATCTATATAAAATAAATGCAAGAAAAAATGGCAGAAATTATAAAAACAAAAATAAAAATAATAGTAAAACGTATTTCTTGATCGTTACTTTCGATTAACTGGTAAATACTTGTAAATGTTTGTCCTACGTGAGACAGATAAACGTCTCTCGTTCAAGCTGACTAGGAAAACACCTTTGCAACAACTGATAATGAGGAACGAAGACCACGAAGGCCGACTGCCTAAGTAATAGGCACCGTGGTTGCTTTAAATAAAGATAATAAAAGTTTATTGATCCGGGATTTAAAGACTTGCCGATTAGGGGAACAAGGAAAGACACTTGCTGGTAACACATTCCTTAATATGGACACTCTGGGAATAAAGGAGCGAACAACGTGGGAGGTCCTTGTGCTTTGCAGTTGGACCGTAAAGGGATGCATGTGGGTCAATGCTCGTGTTTCCCTGGCAGGAATGACTAAGGAGGACATAATTGATGATATTTCATCAGAACAGAATCCGTGGTAGTGCCTATAAAACATCGCCCACAATTCGACGATGCTCTAGTGATGCAAGCTTCGTTGTGAGGTTTGAATCATCAATCAGGCTCTTCTCTGGACAGAATCAACAATATTAAGGATTTAAGGAGAGGCTGCTCCCCATGTGTGCGAGCAATACTCAAGGCAGGTAAGTGTAAAGGGTAAACAGGTTGGCAGAAGAAAAGTATTTTCGAACTCAGAAAACCCAATTTGTTCGCGGCTGCGGTGGTAATTGAGGTGACGTGATCATGCCAGCGAAGATCTTTCTGGAAGTTGATACCGACTCGGCTAAATGAATCATTGGCTTCAGTAGGTGCTGGGAGATGATTTGTGAGATAGTAAACAAGATTGTGTCTTAGTGTCGTTAAACTGGACAAGGTTCTTTGCTCCCTATTCTACGATTTTAATGAGGTCCTCGGTTTGGTATAAAGTCATTACTCTACACCTATCATCAATTTCAGTCTTGAAGATAGGTTTGGAAAATTGTATATTGGAGTGGAATGTGCTATCGTCAGCATACCTGTGAAAAGGATTGCTGGTAGAAGAAAGCAGGTCATTGATGTGCAGGAGAAATAGGGTAGGTGCCAACATGGAGCCCTGTGGAACGCATGCGTTAATTTGCTGAAAGTTTGATGAATGGCCGTCAACAACTACGGAAATACTTCTGTTGGAAAGAAAACTGGCATTCCAAGTACAAAGTTTTGGGGATAGACTATAGGCAAGAAATTTGTTAAAAACTGCGTTATGCCAAGCTTGATCAAATACTTTGGATATGTTGAGGGCAATAATTTACGCTTCTCCGTAGAATTCGATAGAATTATTCCCGTTGTGGGTTACGATTGTAAGAAGATTCGCTGTGGATCTCTGGTGGCGAAAGCCGTATTGCCTGTCGTGTATAGGTTTATACTTTTCAGGGTAATTTAAAAGATCATTATTGATATACTTCTCCATTGCCTATATAAAATAAATTGTTATCAGTACAGATTTTCTCTAGTCTGGAATTATCGCAGAATTTTGAAAACCAAGGTTCATTTTTGTGAGGTTTTTTAAGACTTAATAGAATGTGGTATAAAGGTTTCTATACCTAATTGGATTACATCCGCGATTTGAAAACAGATCTCGGAAAGATTGTTGGTAGAGAAACAAACATCATTCCAAGAGAAGGAAGAGTAGAAATCCCGCAACCCATCCCAGTCAGCGGAGCTATAGTACCAAACTGTACGTGGTGGCATAGATTCTACAACTTTCTGTTGTATGAAACAGGAAACAGTAATTAGACGGTGGTCAGAGGAACCCAGAGGAGCGGAAATGGAAGACTGATAAGGTTCTGGGTGAGTAGTGGTCCATTGGTTTTTGGCTATGTGTGACGATGCATGGGAAGTAAGTAGGTTCTCTTATGAGGTTGGTGAGAGATTGCCTGATTGCAAAGGCTTCTGCTGCTCTATGTTGGGGATCGGTTTTAATGGACCCTAACCATTCTTTATTATGAACTTTAAATTCGCCAAGGATAATGATTTCAGAGGAGGGGAATTCAGAGATTAGGAAATTCACTTATAATAAAATAGAAGAGCTCTTTAAAGGAATTGTCTGAGGGAAAGCGATAGATACAACAAATAAATTTAGTAGAAGTTCTGAGGTCTAGTTTGAGCCACAGGATATCGGATCTGTTCGATTCAAGATTCGGAAGTTTTGTCAATGATAGATTACTACGAACCAGAGGAATGATGGAATAAGTTCATAGCCAGGAAAGAAAAGGTGTTTGGTTGCATTTTTGCAGCTTATTTTGGTTTCGGTTAGGAAGAGAATATGGGGCTTGCAAGATTAGAGATAGTGGTGAACAAAGTCGAGGGTTTTACCCAAGCCACAAATATTAGTAAATGAGAAATAACATTTCGATGCTTGAGCACTACAAGTACCTCTCACCGGAGATCCGAACAGAGAAGTATTTTGACTCCGGAATATTTTACTTGAAGAACATCCATCATCATTTTTTCATATAATATTGCTTGCATTGGGTAAAATTAGGAAGAAGAAAGAAATTAGAAGATAAGAAAGATAAGTGAAGGAAAACCGACTCATACACATAGAGCTAGAAACGTCAGTAAAGACTTTACCAGTGTATGAGGTGGCACCTCCTCGGGCAAGGAAAAAAACTCCTCTACCACCTTCATTTTTAACCAAAAAATGAAAAGTAAGTTAAATAAATTAAAGAAAATTAACAAAATAAAATTTTAGAGAAATAGATAAAATTAAAAAGAAATAAAATAAGGCAAAAAAAAATAAATAAATAAAAATTAAAAATGATCGCTTCTAGATCACCTGGCCAAGACCAACGGGCAGTATCAGTTTGGGGGCAATGCATATTGTTTCTTAAGATGTAATCTATATTAGGCTAAACATCTACAACATCACAACATTTGTTTGTTTTACTTTCTATTACAAACCACAACTTAAAGGGTTAAATTGCATCTATTGACTGGGATATTCTGAAGAATAAGGTTTCTAATATTATGTTGTAACTAGCTCTTTTTATGATGTTATTAATTATGGTATATGAGTTTATACCTGACAGATGCTTTGTTTTTAGCAATTTTCCAAACTGGTACTCACCAGAATTGAAAAAAATATGTTATAGACAAAAAAGAGCACATACATTTTACAAAAAATTGGCAAATATCAACTTTATTTAAAAATTTTCAGAATTAAGTTAAAAATGTAAAGATAAATTGACTTATTTGTGTTATGTTCAGCCAGCATGTTAGCATGTTGCTATCGAGTCGACTCTAATATAAGTACTGATCAATGACATTGCTAATCCTAGAAATTTCTGGATATTTGTCAGTCAGAAACGGTCTAGTTTTAGCTCAACATCAGCCATTTTTTTCAGATGATACAGAGGTATCAGGAAGTTTAGATATACCCAATATTTTTGCCAATTTTTTTTAAGTATTCACAAATTCCATAATAATAATCTTGTACCTGATTATACTTCTAATCTAAATATTAATATAAATAGCCGGTATTTTAGTGTTTTTGCAATGTATGATAAAATTGTGTGCCTACCGAACAAGCTTTCTTCAAGCGTTACTGGTATTCCTAATTATTTTCTGAAACGTTTCATCCGAACCCTTTCACATGCTTTGACTATGTTATTTAATAAGTTGCTAAGACGGGGTCAATTTCCAGAAGAATTCAAGGAGGGATTTCTAATACCAAACCACAAATCTGGAGAAAAGAAAACTGTATATGTAAACAATCAAGTATCCCTAAATTGTACAGTCAATAATTTAGCTGTCTGTCAGTCATACCTAGTGGCGCCTTGGAGAAGGGGTGTCCAAGTCGACGTTATTTACACGGGTTTCTCCAAGGCGTTCTACAGGTTTGACCATAAGTTTTTATTGGCTAAGCTTTCGGCGCTGGGTTTCAACATTCAACACTTTTAGAGTCAAGTTGAGGCTTAATAATATATGAAATTGCGTTTTGAACCGAATGCACAAAGTAAAAAATCTTGACGTACTATTTGCCTATCGTCTGGTTTTTTAAGGTTGTTTAAGTGTAGAATCAGCTAAAGCAAGTAAATTAATAGGTTTTGTATAGAGAAATTGTATAGACTTATCTGTTACGGCACTGGGACTAGTGTATTGTACTTTAATGTGGCCATTATGCATGCATCAGTGACAGGGTCGCCCAATTACGAAGTGTGTAAATATAATTTAGAAAAATAGTTTTCTAGCTTTGATGGAACAAAATAAAAAATTTGGGGTATAATTTTATTAACAGCAACAGTTAACAGTAAGGAAATCCATTCATATATTGTAACATTTCTTGGTAACGCAAAATTACCCCTTTGTTTGTTTTTCAATTTTCTGCATAAATAAGTTATGGGAACCATAGTTCATTTAATGTAATAAATGCAGGACGTTTGATCGTTCTCCAATTTAATTAGGGCTAAAGGCCGGCATAGACACGCATGCTTATCGCACGTTGTACTTGTACAGTCTTTAGTAGTCATGCAAGACGGAATATGATAAAAATCCACAAACATTCCGTTTTAACCCTCAGTTTTAAAAAGAGTAGATGGCAGACCGCCGGAAATTATTAACAGCTACAGCAGCGGTATTAATAATAAAAAAGAAAAGGAAGCAAAAACATAGATCCGTGTGGTCAAAGAAATAGCCATTAAGAAGATCAGAGTTCTCTCACGTTAATTTGTTGGAGGAATTATGGTTACAACCTGAAGACTGATTTAATTACTTACGCATGAGTGAAGAAACATACTATAAATTGCTTAAAATTGTAACCCCACATATAGAAAAATTGGACACGCGAATGAGAAAAGCAACCACAACTCATGAAAGTCTGACTACTACTTTGCGTTTTTTAGCAACAGGCCGAAGTTATGAAGACTTAAAATTTACCTGTGCCCTTTCTGCTCAAAGTTTAGGATACATTATAGCAGAGACTTGTAAAGCTTTATATGATGGTTTAAAAAATGAATACCTGAAGGTAATTTTTTTTAAATGTTAATTTTTTATTAAGTAGAAAAAAACAAAAGAGTTAACAAAAACTAACTAGTACCCTATTAACATTGCATTTCTGCTATCTAATTATTACAATGAGTGGAATTTTGTAAAAACTGCGAATAATATTGTCCAAGACCCTCTGCAGGACGGGTTCCATAATTAATATTTTTGGTGTGGTACAGACCAGTATTGTAGAGGCTGGTTACTGGTGCATTTACCACTCTTGACTGTGCCGTTAAATTTCCTACCTGTGCCTCATAAAGTGCTTCATTAATAACTTTTTGCAGTAAATCGCTATTTTTGGTGGAAGTTCTTCTAGTTCTTGAGCAATGTGATGATATGAGGTATATCTTCCAACGGGTTCATTTTGTACAACAGTATTACTTGATTGCAACGAATTTGCTATGACCTCTAAAACTTCGTTCGAACGATCTCTCTTTTTTTATTTTTGAAGCCTACTAAAGTGGTTTTTGATGCTGGCCGTGAAATGCTTAGGGTAGTAACCGTCGTAATATCTGACATTTCTGTTTCGTCATTATTCTCTTGAAGAGTATCATTATCCTCAAACAAAATAAATACATCACATAATTTTTGTTTCAGTTCCCCCAGACAGAAGATGAATGGAAAAAAATCGGTAAAGACTTCGACACCAAGTGGCAGTTTCCAAACTGCTTGGGAAGTGTGCAGATGGTAAACATATCCGAATAACACCACTACCAGGAAGTGGATCCTATTATTGAAATTATAAAGGCTACAATAGTTTAGTGTTAATGGCAGTGGCAAACGCAAATTATGAAATAATATACTGTCACATGGGCACAACTGGACGTATTTCGGATGGAGGTGTACTTGAACAAACACCATTTTACCAAAAACTCATAAACGGACAATTAAATCTTCCAGAGCCTGAGAAAGTTAGAAATTCAGCAACAGAACTCCCATACGTTTTCATCGGAGACGAAGCTTTTCGCATGCGGCCCGATTTTTTGAAACCATTTCCTCAAGACAACTTATCCAAAGAAAAAAAAAATTAACTATCGCCTCTTAAGAGCGAGAAGGATCATTGAAAATGTATTTGGTATAATGGCTGCCCGATTCCGAAATTTACAAACTGCCATTAATATGAGATTGGACCGTATAGATCTTGCAGTTCTAACTTGTGCTGTGTTACATAACTTTCTATGCAGGAAATGCAGCGATTCATATACCCCGGAAACATCTCTCGATAATGAGGATTGGGAAAATTCTACAGTAAATGTTAGATTACGAATGAACCCAGATATAATTTCTTTATTACAAAGGGGGCCCAATAGAAATTATGCAAAAGAAGCAAATGAATCCCGAAACATATTTTTAAGATATTTTAACCACGAAGGAAAAGTTAACTGGCAGGATACCATGATCCATTAAATAAGTTTAAAAATGTATAATATATTATATATTATTATATGAATATTAATAAAATATTAGCTATAATTATCTTACCTGATCGCTATCCAAATCGCCACGTTCGTCAGTTATGGTGTCTCTGTCTCGTCTAGGCGTCCCTTGGTCATTTAAAAAGATCAACAAATCGAAGTACCATAAATTTGGTTTATACGACTGACTTTAATGATAATTGATATTTTTTTACTTTTTTTCTAAAGCATGTTCTTAACGAATTAATTTGTTTTACAATCATGTCCTTATTAGCTCCTGGCTCTACTTCTTTCAGTTTCTCGCTTAATATATTATAGGCAGCATTTTTCTTTTGTTTATCAGAGTACTCTTTACTTTTTATTTTCCACAAGCACTCATCCGCCATTTTCGTTAATAAAATTTGAACGCAAATGTAACAATACTATACAGACACGACGACTTTTAACCTCAAGCAAGCTGGTACAAGCAAACAATCAACGGCTGTTTGACTTTACTCAAGCCAAACAATTGACAGAACACCATAATTAAGACGAACGATTTGATACCATAAACCAGGGGTGCTCAAACAGTCGATCACGAGTGCTTTTTGAGTAGATCTCGAGAAGAAAAATTTTTTGAATAAGTAGGTACTTAACTAAACTACAAAAATGTATTACGTAATAAAATAACACTCTGCTAGCGGCAAAAGGCGGCTTTATCAAAGGAATGCGCGGTACTTGTCAAAGAAAAGCCGCGTTTTTTATTCTTGCCGCTTTTCTACAAATTTCGGGCGGCGCGTTTGACGGGAACATTCGAGACTTTCGTTCACGCCGATATAAATGTTGCGCCTGCAGGAATTGGAGCCATTCTGAATTGCAACTTGAAGGCAATACTACGTCGATACGATCATTTTAATAACTATTGGGAGGAATAATTTTTGTTTTGTATGGTGAAGGATAAGTGCATTTGTCTTATTTGTCGTGCGTCAGTTGCAATACCTAAGCGTGGTAACTTAGAGGGGCATCATAAAACGGTTTATAAAAACTATGAAAAGGATTTTCCGCCACAGAGTGAATTAAGAAAACGAAAAGTACGCGATTTAATATCTTGTTTGAAAAAAACAAACCATGTTTACAAGACCAGCCAAACAAACAAAAGCTGCTACGATCGCGTCATTTAAAATATCTCATATATTGGCGAAACATAAGAAACCATTCGAAGATGGGTCGGTTGTGAAGGAAGCATTTATTGAAGCGGGTGAGACTTTATTTGGAGATTTTAAAAATAAAACAGAAATGTCTGCTATTAGAGAACTTCAGTTATCTCGTCCGACTGTCACAAGGCGTATTGAAGTCATGAGTCAGGACATGGCAGATAAACTAAAAAATGATATCATGGAATGTACATACTTTTCTTTACAGTTCGACGAATCCACCGATAGGACAGACATTGCCCAGCTGTGTATTTTTATTCGGATAGTATTCAATGACATGTTGGCTAAGGAAGAATTTTTGGCAATCATTCCTCTAAAGGGGAAGACCCGTGGCGAAGATATATATGACGTTTTCTTCAATTTTGTAAAAAACTACAAGCTATCAATATATAAATTTGTGTGCATTACAACCGATGGAGCACCAGCAATGACTGGAAACAAAAACGGTTTTGTGGCATTGTGTCGAGCTAATGAAGGTTTCCCTTCATTTTTTTCAATCCATTGCATTATACATCAACACGTTTTGTGTTCAAAAGTTTTAAACACGGAGGAAATTATGGGCATTGCAACAAAAATTGTGAATTCCATCCGTGCACGTAGCTTGCAACGGCGACTCTTTAAGTTGCAGTTGAAAGATAGGGAGTCAGCTGAACACACTGATTTAGTTCTTCACACGGAAGTCAGGTGGTTGAGTCGCGGAAAATTTCTAGAAAGGTTTCAAGAATTATTGCCCGAAATAACAGCTTTTCTAGACGAAAGAGGTGTTGACACTCAGATGTTGAAAAACGAAAAATGGCTGACTGATTTGGCATTTTTGACTAACATCACAATGCACTTAAACACCATTAACTTGGAGCTTCAAGGTAAAGGAAAAACGTTATTGAGATGATTAGCGCAGTAAACGCATTCAAAAGTAAATTGCAACTTATGATAGATCAACTGAAAAGAAAGGATCTGAAACATTTTCCGTCTTTGAAAGCAAGGATTCCTCAGTTGAATTATGATACGTATGAGGCTGAATTATCAAATATTCTGGGACAATTCGAAATGCGTTTTTATGATTGTAGTAAATTGGCAAATGTAGCATCATTTATGAGTTATCCTTTTTCGTGTAAAAACATTGAGAAATTAGCTACTGAAATAGCAAGCCAGTTTAATATGAACTCATGTTCTGTTGAAAATGAGTTGGTGCAGATTATATCAGATATACATCTCAAAGCTACAGCATCTGATACAAATTTCTGGTGTTTTATATCTGAAGATAAATATCCAAATCTAAGGCAAATCGCTCTTCAACTGACAGCAATATTTGGGTTAACTTACTTGTGCGAGACTGCATTTTCTGAAATGAAGATAATTAAGTCAAAATATCGCAATCGACTAACTGACGATCATATGTCATCATGCTTGCGATTAGCACTCAGTGGTTAGGTACCATCTTATGAAAAGTATGCTAAGGACATGCAGTGCCACGCTTCAACATCCAAAGTCACTCCTTAGGTAAGTTTAACACCATATGTAACTCTTTTGTTTTGTAACAACCAATAAACTCGCAATTTTGAATAACTATGAGTTTTTTCATTGATATTGTATAGAAGAACCTAACTAAACCTAACTCAAACCTTGACTAAAATAATGTATATTGTGCGGAAAGCTAACGCTACGGTACACCCTACCAAGGAAGGTAGGTAGGTAGGTAGGGTGTATGTATCGTGTATGTACGACAACCCTGCATCACACATACTTGCAGCCTCTCAGAGTCGATCGTAAGTAGTCTAACAATATTGAGGTAGATCGCCAGCAGTTCAAGTTTGAGCACCCCTGCCATAAATATTCCGTCTTGCATGACTACTAAAGACTGTACAAGTAAAACGCGCGATAAGCATGTGTGTCTATCCCGGCCTTTAGTCCTATCAAATCCATACGTTTTAAAGGATACCCGATTCCGATGTAAGACCGAAAATACTATACAAGCACAAATAGAATTACTTATTTTAACTTTTAGATGACATTTTTTACAATAATTTTAGGAATAGTATTAGTGAGGTTGCAAACTAACATAATTCTTATATTTTAATGAAAATTCTGAAAAAGCTGTTTTTTTAGTAATTCATCCAGAACAGAATCGCATCTTAAGTGTAAGGGAATACGCTCGAGCTCAGGGATTTCATGACGAATTTTTATTTGCCGGCTCTACTGCCGACAAGTACCGACAGATTGGAAATGCAGTACCACCAATTTTGGCAACAGCTATAGGTCGAGAATTTGTTAAAATTATAGCGTTGCAGAGAAAAAAATAATTATTGTTAAACAATTAATATAAAATATTTTATCGTACCTATGTATTTTAAATAACTAGGTGTCTTACTTGTTATTTTTAATATTTTAAATTTATCAGAATCTGTTAATAATTTTTCTAGGTATTCATTAGACAAATAAACATATTTTATTCAGTAAATTTAGTTAGTATTTTTTAGATTGTTTAACAGAAGGGGAGAGTTATGAATATGACTACATTTAATGCATATATATACATATATATATATATATATATATATATATATATATATATATATATATATATATATATATATATATATATATATATATATATATATATATATATATATATATATATATATATATATATATATATATATATATATATATATATATATATATATATAAAAAGAAGTAAGGGTAGTCACAGCTGACTAACTAAGAAAAAATATCTTGAACTGGTAGTGGGGTTGCAGCTTATAAAGGTTGGCCTAGGGTGAAATGAAATCCCTTCGTTTTAAATAGTGAAGCTTTCGAGTGTATTGTTTTACTCTTCCTCAGGACAAACAAAGTTGGATTTATAATAAAAACCGGTGAAACACTACACAACATAGAGGATAACCTCGCCTATTGTTGCTATATAACTATAAAATTAAAATTACATATTTAGTGCAACTTGTTTTTTATTTGTTGGAAAACCCTAAAAGTGGTAAAAAAATTTTGTCTCCTCACAAATGTAAGGATAGTAATTTTTACACGCGAGTTCATATCGACATGCTTATTGGTACCGCGCTTGTTAGCTCGTCAGCGTGTTGATTTAGAGACTACCAGTTGCGGCTGGTGGATTTAAGAACGGGTGAAGCGCAGCGTAACTAGGTGCACAGCTCCGCAGACGAAAAATTTTTCGGAGTCCCACGCCCAAAATGGACATTTTTTTTACCTTTTTATGATGTTAATTATCCAGAGCTTTAGGACGTTTTTTAATACTTAGGTGAAATAATGTGAATTTATAAGATTTTAAATATATTTTTTAGTTCTTCAAAAACTGTAATGTACCTATATCTTAAAGCTAATTTCGATTCGATTCGACCGATGCAAAACTGCTTCCGCCTCCGATGATCCGAACGCACTACTAAAGAGATATAATTCTATAACAAGCGCCTGCAGCAGCAATTTTATACCGCTCCCATCTCTATTTGGCTTACTGATATTCACCATTGCGTTGCTATAGCAACTGCCGTAAACGAATCTAAGCGCGAAAGCCGGCGTGCGGGGGGAGTCAGATGCGGAATTTGTTACTGCTGATCTTTATCTTTCGGGGATGACCAGTATTGTCCAATCTTCTTATGTGTATTGAAAATCGTAAGTATGTTGGATCCCCGAAGTAATCATCCTATTTTCTCTATACTACCATATATTATAAGGAAGAACAACTTTACTTAACATTGGTTTCTTATCATACTCCTTTCGCGGAGTTGGATAACTATACCTTTTAATTGAACGCATAATATCTTCTAGCCGCAATAGCTATTCCCTCTCAGAGCTACGATCAGTTTCGATATTTCCGATATTAGAGAATCTTGATCAGAAATCGAAATAGCTGTAAATGCTAGTGAGTTAATAACCGATTTCTTTTGTGCTGGATGGTGATGGGAATTAGCATTCAAGTATCCATTTGTATGCGTCGGTTTTCGAAGCACTGATATAGATATAATAATCCAACTGGGCGAAAGGAGAATGATAAGGAGCAACCGTTAGGTAGTGTTGTTCTTCCCTACATACATGGCACTACAGACAAAATAGGACAATTACTTCGGCGGTGCAACATACATACAATCTTCAATAGACATAAGAATATTGGACAATGCTTGCGATCCCCGAAAGGTGTTAAACCTTTTCAAACATCTCGCTCGTGTGGAGAAATGTATGTGGAAGAAACAGGACGCTGAATATCCTCTAGACTTAAGGAATATGAACGGTGTATTTTAAAAGAAACAAATTGTTCAATCTGCTGTAGCTTAACACCAGTATACCACGGGCCAAATTAAAAATGCAAAAGAAACCAAGATTCTAACGCCGGTTCCAGGATATTATAAACGAAAAGTTATTAGAGTATCTATTGAAATGTTTAAACATTTAAAAAACTTCAATAGAGATACGGGTTACGGTTTACATCACACGTGAAAATCAATCTTAAAACAGTCGGGTATAAAGGCCCGCCGGAATCTCTTCGAGCTCATTCAGTGTTCAGATCTCGTGGTGTAAATATCCATGAAGATGCCTCGAGGAATCAAAGGCGAAACGTTGAATAATACCAACAACGATGATTTCTTAGATGACTAAAGCCGTGAGAGCTTCTGTTCTATGTAAGGGCCATGTCTTTACTTCCCCAAGCCGATTATAAATTTCTATCAATTCAACAAATTCCTGTACATCCTGAATTTTTGACCTATCATCGATATCATATGAGAACTTTAAAAGAATTTGCTGCGCAGGAAAAAACTTCTTTCCCTGGAGCTGCTCAGGCTATTCGCTGTCAATTCTATATTTATGATTGACTCTTAGGAAGTGACAGTGGCGGCTCGCGGGTTGAAAAAGTAAGTGAAGTGCAAATGAAGCAAGAAAATATCGCAATAATTTTTTTTACAGAATTTTTTTATATGTGGAGGGGTAGAATATTTTTTTACGACTTACCTAAATTTTGTATACTAAATCAATTCTCCTATCCTTCATAGCAGCAAATTTATTTATAACATCCTCATAAAATGGATGAGTTGCCCTAATCTCCTCCAGAAATTCCTTTTGAATTGAAATATTGTTAAGAGAAGTAAGTCTTTCTTGAGATATTATATTTCTTAAATAAGTTTTTCCACATTTGGAGCAAGAAAAACTTCTTTCCACTGAAGCACTTGTCGACGGTATTGTCACAATAAGAGAAAAGAATTTATATGCTTCGGTAAAAATATATTTATTTTTATTATTTTTTTTCACTTGCTCTTGCAGCGATATATTCCAGTTACTCTCATTGGCAAAAGTAAGACCATGCTCATTTTTAAGTCGTTGACTTTTTGAAAATAGTACCCCATATAACTGTAACAAATTTTCAAACGGGCCAGTCGGAAAATTTAAACTATATTCCGAAAATTTAGCAGAACCTGCCAGACATGAAAATGTAAGTTTTTCACAGTCTTGAAATCTTAGTGTCATTTCCATTAAAACATGGTCCATATTTTATAAAAAAAGGTTCTATGCTTAGCCCTAATTTCTTCAGGCGAGAGCTTAGCAAGCTCACGTTTGTAATGATTTATTTCTGTAATAGAATTTGCTTTACCAAACATGGTATTAAAAAAATGTTCATTTCTTTTTTTACAGAGCGTCTCACGACAGCGTTTTATATTGGAAATGCAAAAATGAATGTCAAGCAATTTTTTTTGAAGAACGTCAAATAGTATGTCATTGATTGAAAAAATGTCATTAAAAACTGATGCCAAAAACGTGAATTCAAAATCGTTCATCTCACCTAAAAATCCTTTCGCAAGGCAGGTTGATTTTTCATCAGATTTGTCACAGTTTGTAATAAATTCAAAGACGTCTTTTAATTTATTCCAGTCTTGAACAATCACATTTTCTAACTTCGAATTTGAAGTTGTAACAACACCATTAATAAATATAACACAAAACAGTCAAGTTAACTGTAAAGGAACTACTGCGCCTGCAATTCACTGAGAGCGTTTATGGCGCTGGGCTCGACGTCATCACGTGCGCGTTGTCATGGTAACATAGTAGGAAAATCGTAAACTAAACATAGCACCTCCAGCAAAGTCAAAGCGGTTTGCGCCACTGTTATAGTTGTTATAATAAAGTTCGATTAAAAGTTTTAAAAAGACATGCCTTCAACGGTCAAGTAAAATATTTATTCCAGATGTACAGTTTATTTTTACCAATTAGGTGAATAAATGAATGTAAAAACTAAAATTTTAAGAGATTTATATAATAAATATAGTTAGATGTTTGCTTGTTTATTTTTCCTGGTGAAGTAGCACCTACTTTACCTGAATAGCGGCCACTGGGAAGTGCTGAGTTGGAGTTGGTTTTGAAATGAGCAAAAAAATCTTTTAGCCTCTGTTTCATCTTCTGATGTTTAAAGTTAGTGTAATTTTGACAACGAGGAACCGCCATTTATTAAGGTACTTGGTCCTAAGTGGAATACTAATTCAGATGCTTTTTCATATACTTATACCTCTATGGATAGTTCCTGTACAAAAAAAAATATTTTATCGGAGAATTGTCTGTTGCTCCCTGCTTCCTACTTGCTAAACTTATTTTGCTACGTTTGTGCGTTTGGGGTACTTTAAAGCCGAAATACCTCATCTTGATAATATAAAAATTGCATGGTACATCGGGTCTAATTCGGTATCTCGAATTGAACTGCACACTTTCGGTGATGCGTCGCAAAATAGATGGGCTGTTGTTGGTGATTTCCGTGTGGAGCAAACATGTAGAATTGTAAAAACATTCCTTATTTGTTCGAAATGTCGAATAGCGCTATTAAAAACCCAGTCCATTGCAAGGCTAGAACTCGTTGTAGTGCTTTTGCTGGTGGATCTTGTTGTTTTCATTAAGGAGAGTTATGGTGATATTATTATTTTTACGCCCTAGTCTTGTGATCAAATTCTATAGTAACACTTACCTGGTGGCAGACACAACCTATTTTATATTCCCAAATCAATTCTGATGTATCTAAGGCAGAAAACAGTAGTTTTCTATCTTCTCCGAATTTTATTATTTCTTTGTTAGAGAAATTCTCTAGTTGGCAGAAGATTCTGAGGATAGACGTTTATATATATTTCGGTTTGTTTTAAATACAAAATTAAAGGCAAAACCTCAAGGTGGTTTAAGCGCTATGAAATCGACTTTTCACTCAATCTTATAATAAAGCACATTCAACTGGAGCCTTTGTTGCCCGTTGTTTCGGAATTCTCCAAATAATGCTGATTTTATCAAAAAAGTCAAATGATACGCTATGACTTTTTTATCACAATTTGATAGTTATGAAGGGCATTGATTAGTGAAATAAAAATTCCAGGTATGCATTTAAATTAAGAAACTTGATGATGGTCTCTCGGTTCTGTGGGGAAGAAGTAGTGACAATGACAAAGTGGAAATTATTTTTAACTCTCATTTCAATTAATCCTAAAATTTTAGGAAAACCAAAAATCTGGAAAAAACAAGGCTCCAGTAAAAACTTTAGTAATCTTGTGTAACTGCAAAGAACAAAACTTTACAAAGTAACAAAACAATAAATTCTAAAACACAGTGTCGTAATCACATAAGCTTAAATATATTTGTTGTTGGTTTATTGATATATTATTTCGTTGTTTTTCTTTTGTTGTTTCATTGAAGCAAAGTAGAACTCGATTTAGTATTTTTTATCGATTGAGTTTTAGTATTATTTGTTTTGTTCTTTAGAGTTATGCAAGATTACTAAACTTTTTATTGAAGCCTTGTTTTTTCCAGTTTTCTGGTTTTCTTAAAATTTTAGGATTAATTGAAATGGGAGATGAAAATAATTTTCACTTTGCCATTGTCACTTTTTCTCCTCTACAAAACGGCAAAGTTAATTTTCTAATCCGAAGTTTTGAATTCAAGAGACCATCATTAACTTTCTTAATTTAAATGCGGATCTGGATTTTTTATTTCACTATTCAATGCCTTTCATAACAACCAAATAAATTGTGATATAAAAGTCATAGCGTACCATTTAATTTTTTTGAGAAAAAAGCACTTTCTTTTCGACATCAAGCTGATTCAGTTCATCTAAAACAGAGATATTAACATTTGAAAGTAAAAATGTTTGACCTTTCCACACAACTTTATTATTGAAAATAGACAAAAATGATCCGAAGCAAAAAAGTGCGTAATTGCTTGTAGAATACAATGCTTATATTTGCAATATACCTCAAATATGGAAATTTAAAAGAAAATTGGTTTTTATACTTTTATGATGCTGTTAAAACCCCTGGCGACCAACTTCCGAACTTGAAAACAATTTACAGCAATTTCTCTCGGGCGATATACCGGTAAATATTTTTTTCATTAAATTCTGCCATTAACGGTTCCCGAACTACAGCGAATGTCTACTATTATTGAACTAAGGCCATACATTTAGAGGCCACTTCCGATCTCAGCGCCGAATCTCCTTTTATGCGCTTCAATTTGGCACAAAAGGCCAAAATATTTCAATTGCCTGGAATGTTAACCCTCCTGGTACTCTAAGCTTTAACTGCCTTGTGGGTGTTAAATCCTTTAAAGGTCAGTTTTACCGTGTTTTAGGCACTCAAATATTTTTTTTTCGAAGTTTTGTACTAATTTAACGCAAATGGAAGCAGTACTAAATTCGCGCCCCTATTTGCTAAGAGCAGAGATCCGATCGGTCGGATTCCACGATAAACTGTAAGTCCCATATACCTGTGTAAATAACACCTAAGACACACAGCATAGGTATTTGCGAGATGTTGGCCGATATCCAGCAGTCGATGTTGATGAGTGAGATATGATATGAGAGGTTGACCACAATTTTATTCTATAGTTCTGGGTTTTATGGGAATGCGGTCTAGCTTTCGAGAACGCTTATTCCCTTCTTCAGGACCTTTCTCAAATTAAAATGTAGAAATTTGAAGGTGAAAAAAATGTTTAAAATATATAATATTAGTCTTACCATTGTTAGTTAAAAGTAAACAAATCTAATGCACAACACAGCAGTGGCGGCTCTTCCATAGGGTCATTTGGTCAATGACCCCCCAAAAATATTTCGGAAAATAAATTATTCGTTTGACCGTCCCTCCTAATAGTTGTAATAAAACGCGAACCTTGGGAAAAGTTAAATACGCTACACTAGTCTCGTTGCGTTCATTAGGCATAATAAAATATGCTGTACTAAGCTAGGCTGGGCAGTCCCAATTGCCCTAATTACCTTAAAGCTTGACGAAAGTATCCGAAGATTTCACAGCTACCGAGCGGCAGCCGAACGTGATAGCAAATGGAATATGAATCGCCATTTGGGTCATCAGGCGGTCTCTTCTCATAATTCGATCTATCGGTCGCGGCATCACGTCGGCATGCGGAAGTTCAATTGTTTAGAGGTCGCGCTGTCGATATTCTAACTCGATATTGTTTCGGACGTTTTTAATCGATGAAAATTGATTTATATACTGTTTTTTGTAATATATATTTCTTTATTTCTAAGAACCACGTGTGAGTTGAAAATATACAGGAAATAAAATGTTGGTAGTGACTAGTGCAAAAAGGTGGTCTATGTTTGTGTTGTGAATGTAGAAGAAATAAAATATCGACCTTGCACAAAATTAAACAACTAAAGAGTGCTAATGAACTTAATTTTGAGAAAATTTCAATTCGAATTCAAGGTAAGTGGTCGCAATTTGCCAGAACTTAGTATACGACAAACTAGTAAAGTTAAAATAAAGAGGTTCATGAAAACTTTCGCAAAAGTATGTACGATTTAGCTAACTGGATGTGTGGTTGTGAAGTCTCTAGGTTAAAAGTGAGTGGATCAAACCGACCCTCCACTGTGACTCTGTGGTCTATTGTGGCTCACACATTTCTCCAAGCAACTCTAAATCCTCAATGAGTCTTATCATTGCATTTGGGGAGGTATTTTTCAAGTCCTCGGGCAGCACGATACCTCTACTGAATATAGAGAACCTGATCTTGGCAGCTGCCGAGCATTCACATGGCTGGCTGTCTCGTCATTCTCCATACATAGGCGGGACTCGGATTCGTCTTCAAGCCCCATCCTGTGCATGTGATATTTTAGACCACAATGGCCAGTGTATAGGCCTATTGCTGTTTTGAGCTTAATTCTGTTCATATTTAACAGACTTCTGTTAGCCTCTTCTTCATAGGAAGGGGGATAAATGCCTTTGCATGGGACCGACCTGGTAGTCCAAGCCAATAGAGATTAGCTTTTTCCTCAACCAAGTCCAAAATTGCGCGCTTGGCCTTTTCGTGGGCTACTCCTAAAGCTGGTTCAGGTCCCACGAATCTTGTCTCTGCTCCTTTCTTTGCTAGAAGGTCGGCAGACTCATTTCCCTCCAAACCTGCATGTCCTGGTATCCAGATAAGAGCGATTTTATTGTCGCTCTCCAGGTTTACAAGTGCCTTTTGGCAGTTCCAAACTGTTTCGGATGTACAATCACTCGCTTCAAGTTCTTTAACTGACTAGTCGAGAATATTTTTATCGTTTATGTGTTATTTTTGTTGATCCTGCAACATTCTAGCACACAATTCGATAGCTTGGACTTCTGCTTGGAATATTGAGGTGTTTTTGCCCAGGCTTACTGACAGATCAACACTGGGCCTTACCCCATGGATTCCAGCTCCTACACCTTTATTGGTTTTGGAGCCGTCTGTGAATAGGCACAGCTCTCCTTTCAGTAAATCAGATTTATTTTGATCCCACTCCTCTTTCCCTGGGAAGATCACGGAGTAGGGTTGCTGTGCACTAACAGTTTTTGGTAGCAGGTCCGATGGCATTCCTAACATGTAATGGTTTTTCACAACTTTCAACATGTTGGATGGTGCCATGTGACTCGTGCTATCCACCATGCTGTTGGTGACATGGTGGAGTCTGTATGTTGTCCTCATTGCTTCCCCTTCCACTAATAGGTGGCGGGGTGTATGTGAAGTCTCTAACTCATTTTACTATTATGTTTGTTTGTTGTTTTCTAAGGACTCGTCGGATTATGATGCAAAACCGGTGGTAAAGACTTAAAACACTTAAAAGAAAACATAAAAAAACATGCGTTTTCTGCAGATCACATTAAATGTTCGGTGAACTATGCTACGGTCCGAAGTGTTGAATATGTTGATAAGACACAGCTTATAGAAAATCCCTTTTAGATTTTAATGAAAATGTATCCAAAAATCGTTATATTTTAAGCAAAATTATAGATTGTGTAAAATTTTATGGGGCATTCGAGCTGGCACTACGTGGCCATGATGAAACGGCTTTGTCTGAAAATCCAGGGGTTTTTCGAGGGCTTATAAATTTTGTTGAGGAGCTGGGCGAAGATAGACTATCCGCTTTAGCAATGTTAAGTATCGAGAAGCCGTTTATAAAAGGAATGTGTGTTCAGTTTTAACGAACGTGTCATTCAGCATTTTTCCAATTCTAAAGAACAAAGAGTAGACCTAAACTTCAAGAGAATTTGAAGCTTAATTTAAAGATAAGATATTTATTTTTATTTTAAGTATGCCTATTTTTAAATTTGTTGTTGACCTTCCAATATAATTCACCACGAGCCGCCACTGCAACACAGATGCTGTCTTGTCCAACATAAATTGTTTAAACTATGACCGGCACAAGGATATACTAAGGCACATAATGTATTTGTGGTATGGTATGGCGCCATTGCTGTAAGAAAAACTAGTGAGCCGTAGTAGGTTAAATCGCTGCTACAATATGCCACGACTTCAGATCATAAGTGGGGATAACTTTCATAGCCAGATATGACTTCGGTGGTGCGCAGATGAGGCAACAGAGAGAAAGTTGGCTGGAAAAATCTTAAATACAAAACTAACTGGAAACATAGGGAGAAGGGAAACAAAAATATTAAATAATTAATTACATGTATGTTATATAATACCAGAATTGACTTAAAAATACAAACCCAGTAGGCAGTAAATTGGATGAGGTTCAAATAGTTCGAAACAACTATATTTAATTCATATTGATGCAGTTTAATAAGATACAATTCAGGTGGCGCCGAAGTTCCAATGTTAGTACTTACTCAATTCAAAAAAAAAACACCGAATAATAACAAAAGATAACAAGATTGAATCGTTGACATCTTGGCGACTGTATATTGTTAAAGAAGAAATCAATCTTATATCACACTCAATACGTGACATTTGAGCAATAACTTTTATATGGTAAATTAAGAGAGAAATGATTGTCACAGAATCTTTAAAATAGAAATTAACCAAAGTACTAATATTAGAACTTATGTTTGCGCCATCTGAATTTTATCTTATTAAACTTCCCAAATATTAATTAATTAATTTATAAAATCCAGAATGGCAATAAAACGTGCAAGAAAGAAAGCGAAAGGGTATTCTTCGTTTTCATACAAATTAAAAGCAAGAATTATATCTACAACGACAAGGAAGCTCCTTAATAAAATAATAAGTCCACCTTGATATCGATAGTCGAATTTTACTAAGATCCGGACTCAATTTCGTTATTGAACTGTAGAGTTTCGATCCTATTTTTGAATGATTTTTTTTAATTCTGAGGTAAAAATATAAAACCAGCGTTATTGATAGAATTTTGTGTAATATTAGAAAAATCTACAACTCGTATCAGCTAATTATTATTACAATCTTAACCAAATATAGTTAAGCTTGCAGGTATAAATAAAAAAAATAAAAATTATATATATATATATATATATATATATATATATATATATATAAATATTTTTTTTCTAAAAATATAAGTACTATAAAATTTGAAAAAACGATTCAAGAAAAAACGTTCATTTTACACAAAATGTATATCAAACTTGATGAATTTTTCCTTTTTAAATGTTCATTTTCGACAAGTCAATAGTATAAATTTTTTTTTACTTTTGTTTGACTCACACTTAGCATTACCTACAGGTTCTCAAGTTAGAATTTTATTTTCAAGGAAAAGTCTTTTTTCTATTTGTTCATAGATCGTTCAGGTATGATTAAAAATAATATTAAAAAATAATCCTAGATTCTAGAAATTTTTCATAAATGTAAAATGTTACTGATGTTAGGTTCTTATTTACCACCCTGTACAGAATATTTAACCAGGTTGCTTAAAGTTGTATATTACCCGGTTTATTTTGGGATAATTTTTCAAAATAATTTAGTCACAAATGTCTGGTATCCTATAGTCTGTATTGTCCAGCTACAGACTATAGGTATACCTATAGTTTAATAGGTAGGTCTGCTAGAATCCAATATAAGCAAAGCAGGCTTACATCTACAAATTCTGTTTGGATATTTTGAAAGTAAAGCTTTGAAGGGTCTGAAGATAACGTTAGATGACACCTCTATTAAAATTCATGTGTTCTCACATGATTAAAAAAAACAAATAATTTCAGTTTTTTTTGCGTTTGGATGTGGCCAATCTGGCAAAATCGGTTTCTTTTTAGGTACAAGGTTAAACTGCCAATGAACACCAAAAAGGCAAAAAGCTCTTCTGAGAACTAGTGAAATAAAATGATTAGTTTTGTTGCATTCTCGCTTCGTCTCTTTTACACCATTTGATTCTACAAAGGAACGTAGGTGACAGCGGGTATATAACTACATATAGGTACCGTCCGTCATTTGGAAACATGTTAAAAAATATCCAATATTGTCAGATATGTACCTAAGTTGCGAAGTACTTAACCTTTATCGTTGAGAATGTGTAAATTTGCATTAAATATTAATATAATTATATGTCTCAGGTACTTTCATAATAATAAACTTACTTTCATAAATATCTTATTATTTCTACCGATATGTCATATTTCTTTACCTGGTTACCTGACTACTTATTTAGCCGACTAATTAAGAGTGATTCTATCGATCGAATCAACCAGGCACACTAAAAATGTGTAATTCATTCCGGAATCGCTTATGATTATACTTGCAGTTTAATAAATAATTTGAAGATACAAAATTATATGCTATCCAAGCAAATATAACTTTATCTTATTTAAACTACACCGTTTGCCACCAGTTATGCATTTTAGAGTCCCGCGCTTTTCTGATTTTTATAGGTTAAGTTCAACTACCTTCAGCTACAGTTGTTAATAAACTACTCTGTCGTTTAGATGGCCCAAATCAAAAGTTCTAACGTTCGAATTGAGTGTAAAAGTGACTAAATAATCCTACGTTTGAATGGAAGTATCTTTCCGTTTCCTTCGTTTTCCACAAAGGTAAATATTATTATTACATATATAAGTGTTTATTTAGGTTATCATTGGGTTTTCTTTCACAGTTTGCTCATCAAGCATGGAAAATGGTGGCCATAACAAAATTTTAACCAACTATTTTTATTCATTCACTCCATTTGGGTTTCTTCATTTGAGAGCTTCTCAAAATGTCAATTATTTCACTGCCCACTAAAGGTGTCCATATACGTTAAGGTCTAATGGAATTAAGACTGAATTCTCCTGTTGGAGGCCCGCCCGCTATTTACCATTGGCCTTTGACTAAAAAGAAAGGCTACGACGAATCTAAAGAAATATTCGAAACTATAATTTGGGGATGTAAAGATATTCCTGATCTAGAAGTACCTCTTAAAAGAAACATTTTAAAAAATGTAGATGTAAATGATTATGATTCAATGAAAGCTCTTACCAAAAGATACAATAAAGCTATAAACAATGTATTATCTCTTGAAAAGGGTACCCAGAAGTTTTGTGATAGATTAAATCAATTAGCTAGCAAAGAACTTCTTCACCATATTATACAACAGACTTACAGTGCAGCAGTTACCAATGCGGAAGAACTAAATAGATATCAAGCATTCTCTCCAGACGTTTATGGTGAAACATCTTTTGATTTAATCTCTCAAATGATTGACCATATAAATTTAACCAAAGATGATGTGTTCATAGACCTTGGATCGGGAGTTGGACAAGTTATTCTACAAGTAGCAGCGACCAGTATGTGCCACATCTGTATTGGCATTGAACGAGCCGATGTTCCCGCAAAATACGCTAAAGCTATGGAAAAAAAATTCAAATTTTGGATGCAGTGGTATGGAAAAAAATATGGACCGTTTCAGCTTATCAAAGGCGATTTTTTCGATGATATTCATCGAGATAAATTTTCAGACTCGACTGTTATATTTGTAAATAATTTTGCATTTGGACCATCAGTCGATCATAAACTAAAGCAAAGATTTGCCGAACTCAAACATGGCACTAAAATAGTGTCGTCTAAGAGTTTCTGCCCTCTTAATTTTCGAATTACTGACAGAAATTTAAGCGATATCGGCACGATAATGAACATTAGTGAAATTACTCCTAATACAAGTTCTGTATCTTGGACTGATAAACCAGTTTCTTATTATCTACAGGAAATAGATAGAACTAAACTCGAAAATTATTTTGGGGCAAAGAAAAATGGTACGTTGCAAACATTTACCTCTGAAGATGTGGAAAAGTCGTGTGACTCGTTTGATACTACTGATAGCAGAGGAGATAGCGAAATTAATTTAGTAATCACCCCACCGCCAAAGAAAAGAGGGCGTAAGTCAAAAATTAGAAAATCCGAAAGTCCAGTGATAACAACGGTTGCTGAAAATAAGTCTGTACAAGAAGATACATCCTCAAAGGCAAATATTAATATTGAGCAGCCCGGAAAAAGGAATAGTATTATTAGGCCAAGTAGACTTATATTAAGTAAACCTCGGGGCGTAGTTTCTGATGTTCCAAAGAAGAAAAGGGGCAGAAAAAGAAAGGAAACAAGTCGATCTTGTAGTCCAGATTTTGACTCAAGTAACTGGGTTTCACTTGGTAACTTAAAGACATATTCTAGGAAAAATTCCGAGCATGTAGTCGGTCATCCAAGTAGGTCATTAACTAATTTAAAATACACGCCCATGCAGGAAAACCTTAAGCGTCTAATGGATAACTTTAAAGTTCAATATCTTCAAATGGTCGGAGAAATGTCTGATCCACTGTACAAAATTAAGATTAGAAAACAGTTTGAGGAGGAGATAATAAAAAATATGTACTTAAAAATGAGAGTTGAAGATATTAATCAAGAAATAGAAAATGTTATAGTTAGTATGCAAAATCGCATTAAACAAGCAACTGCCAAATAGTGTTAATAACTAAATTAATTTTGTGTTAAATTAATTATAAAGCTAATCAAGAATTTGTTCTGTTTATTAAATATTTAAAATATATTTAAAACAATCACAAACAGCACTTTTTTACAAGGAATTATGACATATTCCCACAACTTATAAAACTGATGTTTCTTATTCTTTGTTAAAAATATGTAAAAACCAAATATTTTTTATATAATAAATTAATATTTTTGTGGTATGCTTATAGGTTGAATTTAGTTATTATTTTAGAATTTGATTAAGGACATTTTATTTTGTATATGTAAAAACAAAAACTTTCATATTTAATGGCTTATGGCTTTTTTAGTTAAACCTTTTTACAAGTTACATTTTTAACGTGTTATACTGAATTTTGTTTTCGACAACTCTAATTCATACACAATATTTTTTGGCTTTAAATTTTTTCTTTTCTTCTGTTTGAGAATTTATGCTGATTCGCGTTATATAACGTATATAATTTATACTTGTACATTGTAGATTAAGGAAAAGTGTGTACCTAGACTATTTTATGATATATAAAAATAAAACTGCCAATTTTATACTATGTGAAGAGTATAGTATGTTTATGTTAATTTATAAGCAATAAAAGTTAATAAAAAAAAGTAACTAAATTACTTCATTCGTTCGTTTTCAATTAAAAGAAAATACATTTTGTTATTAATTGTTGTTTTAACAATAAAGAGTAGTTGCGTTTACAAATTGAACTTTTTATTGTCATTAATCCATCATATAGTCATATCCATAAATCAAATTTTCATTTACAATATTTTAATGTATGGTCATCAATAAACAGTGTCTTTATTGTTTGAGAGCTGCTGGATTTAAATGTCCTTTTTCTTTAGCGACTTGCGCGCCTTTTTTCCAATCATCTGGCGTTTGACGTTTTGCGTCTGCGTATCCAATAATAATCTTTTTAAAGGTCTAAGGCCCAGTTTACTTAACTGTTAAAATGTATAACCTGAAAACGTTTTAAGATATATATATTTTTTTCTTAACTGCTTTTATAATAAATGTACCGTCTAAAATTATCAGAAATGTTTTCTTTTCGCGACAAATTGGTTAGTTTGTAGTTTACTAAACTAGTAGTGAACTGTGAAATGGATCATTGTTATTGCGACTTCACGACAATACTACATACTAAAATGATTCATTCGAGTCCTAACCTAAGGAATTGATCTGACATTTCATTTTGTTCCCAACTAACTAAACGGATGTCTTGGCTTTTTGTGTCGATATTTTCGAAGAAAAATTGCATATTTTAGAAGTAATTGTTTGGTAGCGATTTCCAGTTTGTTAAGTATTATAATATCTGTTTTATTGTATAGTAAAAGGGTACTTCAACTGTTATGCAAAACACATAAAGCACAAGGTATTACTACGTTCTTTAATTCCCTCCAAACTTTGCTTCTGTCTTCAAAATGCCTCTCCTCAGAAAAAAGGTTTTTGAGAAACATGTTGAACCAGATTATCTACGAGACGATGAAGAGGTATTCTACTGTGAAATAACCAACGAAATTTTTAAAGATTACCAGTAAGTATATGCATTTTAAATTGTTTTTGATTGTTTCGAATTTCTTGTATCTAGCTTTAGTGTAAACTCATTACAGGTAATTCTGTAGCGGGATAGTACTTACGTTTTACCACGCCATTATTTTCCTCTTTATGTTCTTGTCTTTAGGTAATTTTATGGACATTTTTCACAGTTTTTCAGGTTAGGTTTTTGATTACAAACTAATGTTGATTTTTTTAGAACATCTTAATATTGTTTCACCAGTAATAAGATTTTGAACTATAAGGAGCAATTTTAAAATGCCGTTACTTCTTCCACGAATCGTCGAAAAAGTTGGTTCACGTCTAATAAGAAAAAATTAGTTATGGTTTCTTATTGCTTCTTTTTAAAGTTTCTCTCTGCAGAATATTTTTATCCATTTCGTATTTTATTTATTATTAATTATTATAGCCTTAATGATGTCAAACCTGGTGCCAACCTAACGAGATAGATCCATCACACATATAGGTACACAGTATACTTAGGTTTTGTTAAAAAAAAAAATGCTACACTTTTTTACATCACCTCAAAAATAAAGAGTTAACTGGGGCTAACCAAAACGTGATTATTTTAAAAACCCAACTACATACAAAATTATTAAGGTTTGTTAAAAAAAAAAAACAAAAAAGCATCATCGGTCGAATTGGGACTAGAACACAGATCCTTTTTTTGAAATTCAAATTTTTATTTCTTGTAACAAGTTGAGATACAATTTTTCCACACGTCAGCTATATGCCTGCTTCTAAGTATAAAAGAAACAAAAAAATGGCAAACTTGCTTTATCTATATTCAAATTCTGATAATATATATATATATATATATATATATATATATATATATATATAAAATTTAAAAAAATTGGACGCTAAGCAAAAATCATACAACATAACTAGGCAATAAAAAGATATACAAATAACAAGAAAATAAAATATAAACAACATTACAGGTATTTAAAAACAAACTTAAATGACAATTATACATGAATAAAAAGGAGAGAGACAAGATTTAGAAAGTTCGTTCACATTAGCGTAGGAGGAGCAATGGTGATTTTAAATATATAGTTATATAACATAAAACATCTAACTTCTCTTAGCAATTATGTACAAACTGTTAATAATATTACAAAACTGTCATGATTCTAAGTAGTCCCTCATTCATAATATTTAATTTTAATAGTGACTTTTCGGAGAGAATGTTTCTATGTAACTCTATGGTCTGGACATGCTCTATGACTGGTAAAGCAAACTTAACTTATCAAGAGGCAATCGAAAGTGAGGAACATGCAGTACAGTGCCTCAAAGAGTTTCCAAATGAACTCAAATTACCGATTTTGTATCTTTCTACTTTCACTAAAAGGACATTTTTTGGTGAAATGGCAGATGATATTTTTGCATATATAAAAGAGAGGTACTTTGTTGGGGAAAATGTAGAGGCCTGTTTTACTGCTAATAAATGGAAGGATTGTCATGTTATATCTGTAATTGCTCCAGAAGAAGAACAATATAAGCATGATATAAAAGCTAATGGGTAAGTAGGTAGTATTAGGATATTATTTAACTAACTGAATTTATAAAGAACTTTTTACTACATTCTGAACTAGGTATATTTTGTTAATTATAAAGCCACATAAATCTGAAAGTACCTAGGTTCCTATAAATTAAAAATTTAGACATTCAGCGAGAACATTTGAAAATGTGTTTTCTTAGAAATTGTGTAGATAGTAGTAATAAAATATGATAAAAAAAATGTTTAATAGTTGTACAAAGGTATGTAAAATTAATTTTTATTTTTTATAATATTTCGTTGTTTATCACAAAAAGCCTATTAGTTTATTTCACAGTAGAATAGAATACTACCAATATCTCATGATAACCAGAATTGGGCAAACTACTCGAAAAAGTAGTTGAGTGTAACTACTAAGTGAAACATATTTTAACTACGTAGCAGTTTAACTACTTTTGCTAAAAAGTAGTTAAAGTTCTAACTACTAGTAGTTAGTAAATAAAATTTCAACTATTTAAGTACTACTAAGTATTTTTAAAAACATTTATTAAAAAATGTATGTATTACACATTTTGGGAGCAAACTTCCCTTCTTCTCTGTTTTTATTTCTTATAAATTTGTAATTGTTTTCCTTTGTCTCCCTAATTTTTTTTACCAGGCTTGTGCAAGTCTGTTAGTACAAAATTCTGACGACAGAATCAAAATTATCAAGATTATAAGCTTAATCAAATAATTTTTCCAAAAACTCAACTCCTATATTAGAACAAGTAGTATATTGTTCTTATACTAAATATTTGAACAAAACAGAATTTATGGACTTGTATTATTTTTATTTTTAATTTATAATGAGATGAAATGTTTTTAAAATTATTACCATCATTTTTACCAGGCTAAACAAAACAAAATATATTAAAAACGTTTGTTTACTTCAAAAACAATAAATATCATTAACAAAAACATGGTTAATTCTGCCTTATTCAGGTACACATTTATCAACAAAAAATGGCTTGTTGAAGGTTCCGTTTTTTATGACCCTGAAGACATAAATATTATTTATTTCTTAGAAATATTAAAATTTGTTGCGGATTATGAGAAATTATAAAAAAATATATCATGAACTATAATAATTTATAGGTGAAAAGGCAGAAGTAATAAAAAAATTAAATATGCGGAAAATGTATTGAAAACTCCACGTACCTGATCTTTTCTAGACATGGTATCACAGGGACTTCTTTCATTCTGGAGCAGTGTAGAGAAAAAAATAAAAGCGATGTATGTACTGCGGTCAAACAATAAAATTTTGTGGAACGACTCTTGTACTTATTGGTTCTGCTTCTGCCTTAAAGGTCAAATAGTATACACTTGCATGCACGCACTCCAAATGTCCATTTGCTAAATATGATTTAAAAATGTTAGTTTTACTTTAGATTACATACACATATTATACAGTCACTCACTCAAAAGGTTAAATGAACTAAAATCTGAAATATAGTAATAGTTATGAATTAAGACTAAAACTAAACCAGGGTACAATTTTATTTCTGTCAATATAGTCATTAATAATTATTATAACTTATGTGTTCAAGATGTTGATGTCTAAAATAGTCATCTATTGAGTAAAATAGATGTGTTTTAAAAAATACTTTTATTTTTTCCTTATACCTAGTATATGGTTTGACACACTTGATTGATTCGGGGAGTGATTTGAATATTTTAATTCCAATATAATAAGGTCCACTCCCGTAAAGAGTTGTAGAATGTCTTGGAGTATTGAGACAATGCCCTTGCCTTCTTACAATGCTACTATTTCTTACAAAAGTGTTACTGTTAAATTGGTCAGTATTTTGATAGATCAGCATAGAAAAGTGGACATATCCATAATAAAACAACATAAGAGTGTTCACTAACTTGGTCGCTTAGATTAGAAATTGCATAACTTGCCGATGAAATTTTTTTACATATTACTTCACTTTGTGATAGTGATTAATTTAATTTTTCATTGAGATTAAGTCCAAGAAACTTTTAAGTTTGAAACTGATTTATTGTTTTGCCTCTAATTTTGCTTTGATCAAACTAGAACCTAGATCATTGCAGAAAATTAGAAATAAAAGAAGTGAGAGAAGAGATCCCTGTGGAGCTCCTGTGTTAGTAGCAATAAAATCTGACTGAGGGTAATTTTTTATATCATCATTTTTCACACTTTTTATTTTCACAGCTTGTGAGCAATGCTGTGGAAACGATTTAACCTCTTGTAGACTTGTACCTCTAACACCTGTCCACTTATGTTTATGAAATAAAATTTCATGGTTCATTAAATTAAAAGCTTTGCTGAGATCAAAGTAAATTCTCAAAGTAGTCTTACCAGAGTACAGGGACCCCATTATAGACATTATATGGCTGTAAAGAGCTGTGTAGATGAATTTATTCTGGAGAAACCCATGTTGGGAGGAATTAAAAAAAAAATATTTTTATTGAGAAAAGAATGTAATCTCTGGTAGAATGCTTTTTCGACTATCTTTGACAATATTGAAGGAATGAATTAAAATAGTGGGAAATTCACATTCAGTGATAGAATTACTTATTATATACTTAAGCGGTTTGCATATTATGTGAGATATATTTTTTAGAATATTACAAGGAATCTCATCTAAACTTGAATTCTTAGAGGATGTTGCGTTTATTATATTAGTTATTTCATGAACATACACAGGAGTTAGAAAAAAAGACTCCTTTAACTTAACAAACACACCGTTTTATTTAATGTTTAATTAAATAACAAATTAGTTTATATACTGATTTGATCTATGTATGCTATTTATGACTATACTGATTTGATTGATGTAAGAATTATAATTTCTTACACTATTTTTAATGCAACAACCCACATATATGTGTAGGCATATTACAAAATCAGTATCTTTATAAAACACCTAGGCCTCGACCTAGGCTTTTTCTAAGCGACCGCATGGATTCAAGTCCCTATAAAATAGGTGTTTGTTTATAATATATATGATATATTGTCACGCTAAATTTACAAGAGCTTAAAAAACTTTATTGTGATCTCAGGGAACAATAAAGTAATCAGGTATTCCAATGGTGCGCTTACATAGATAATACAAAGAAAGATTAAACTACTTACCTAGGGAAGATAGTCAAACTTGATGTTAAGTTTGTATTATCAGAATATTAGGGGGTTGAATACAAAAACTGTAAACTTTTATTTGGAGCTGTCAGAAAATGAATATAATTCTGTGGATGCTAGTAATATATTCAAGGGGGGAGGTTTTATTGCAGTCCAAAGCTCTCTAATATCTTCTGTAATAAAATTTAATACTGTGTGAATTAAGTACCTGAAATTAGTCTTATGGGTTGTAAAGTGTGTATAAATAATACTCCAATTTTCATAATTCTTGTTTATGTCCCTCCATCCTATGTTGTTGATGACTACCAATATTTGTTTGATGTTTTTGAATCATATGAATTTTTTTATTCTTGGCAATTGTCAGTTTTAGGTGATTTATTTATTTATTTATATATTTATTTACAGTATCTACAGCAGCATTGCGAATTACAGACAGCCAGTTAATATTTAATGTTCAAACAAGTACATCATAAAATACATCAATTAATTGTCAAAAATTATTAATTAATTAATAGTTTAATTCTTGTGAACTCTGCCAGACTGGTTGTTCCCAAGTCTCTGTCACTAACAGATTTGATAGAAAAGGTATACCAGGTTGATGTTATTTACACAGACATATCAAAGGCCTTTGACAGTGTTCATCATGGTCTCCTACTCAACAAGTTTTGTTTTATTGGTGTCTGTGGTACTTACTTAGAGTGGATCTGATCCTACCTTAGTGGATGAAAACAATATGTGAAACTGAGAGGTGTCTCTTCGCGCGAGGTTAATGTGAGTTCTGGTGTTCCGCAGGGCTCTTATTTGGGACCAATACTATTTTAATTGCTTGTAAAGAGCGTCGTCTCTGTTTTTAAAAAATGTAGATGTTTGTTGTATGCAGATGACCTTAAATTCTTTAGTGTTGTCAATAGTTATAAAGACTGTGTTTCCGTTCAATTAGATCTTGATAATTTAGTTAACTAGTGTCAGGAAAACTTTCTGAATCTTAATATTACCAAATGTAAAATCATGCGCTTTTATGGATGTAAGGATCCAATAATATTTGACTATTATATTGGGAGGCGATATTTTCGAATCAGTAGGTGCAATAAAGATTTAGGTGTAACATTTGACAAAGAGATAAACTTTAATAAACATATTGACATCATGCTAAAAGCACATAGAATGTTGGGATTTTTGAAGTGGAACTGCAGGTATATCTGCGATACCAAAGCCATTGTGTCCATGTATAATTGTTTAGTTAGGAGTATTCTTAAATATTGTAATATATTTTGGTCTCCAGTGTATTTATGTCATATTAATAGAATTGAATCTGTCCAGAACAAATTTTGCAAGTTTCTATTGTGCAAATATAATATACCTTATAATGACATTTCTTATACCACTAGGCTACAACTAGTTCGTTTCAATAGTCTCAAAAAGCGCAGACACATTGCGATGGCACTTTTTCTGTTTAAACTGTTAAATGGTTTTATTGATTGTAGTGACTTACTGGCTAATATTTTATTTTGAGTTCCTCACAGGCCGACCTGTTCAACGGTCTTGTTCTCGGAAAATTTTCACCTCACAAACTACGGTAATAATAATTCTTTTATCAATAGAATAGTGAAAAATTACAACAAACGATTTCAAATCTATCTGTTCTGTATTAACTGTTCTGTATTAACTTTAACATTTAAACTTAAGTTTTAAATGTTTAATTTTAAATTATGTGTGATGTTTTAGAATTACTACGCTACAATATTTAATACTTACTATTAAGCTTGCTATTAAGTTTGTTTGTGTATATCTTTATGTACCTATTTTTTTAATTTGTTAATCCTTTTTATTTGACTTTAACTTAGAACATTCAATTCTGACTAGTCTAAGCCAATTGGAGTTATTCTCTGTAGAGTTTGAGTAAATAAATAAAATAAAATAAAGACATAATCTGGGGTATTCTTATAGAGAGTAGTTCTAGAAAAATCCAAGTAAAATGTATTTTTTTGCCTGGCACTAATACGGGTTATGGAAAATGGAAGCTTTGATAAAAAATCCCTTGGTAAAAAGTGTATATGCATATAGCAAACAAATTGTTATTTACATGTTGTCAATAGATAATCCATTAAATAAGCTGAGTAATCTACTGTGATCATAACCTGGGGTAACCAAATATTTTTCAAAATAAGTACTTTAAAACTGTACGCTGGCTCTTTCAATTGTTTTTTTCCACACCGCAAACTGAGGTGCTCAGAATTGCTTCAATATTCCAAACTAGGCAGCACCAGGCTGTCGAAGAGGTTTTAACATGCATCAAAATGCTTGGTAGAGCTGACAATGAAAACCATTGTGCTATGTGCATTATTTATTTTTGTTGTGATCTGGTCAGAAAAGCTTAAATAGCTAACAAACAAAATGCCTAAGTCTTTCTGTATTTTATTTTGTTCTTCTATGGCATTATTAATTTTATATTCCTTGGCAATAACATTCTTTTTCAGATTAAATGTCCAGAACACTTTCTTACATTTAAACTAAAACCATTGTTTCCACACCACTCAACCAGGGTGTCCAAATCCTGCTGCAAATAATAAGGGCCTGGAATACTTCACAAATTCCATTAATTGCTACTAGAAATAAGAAAGGTCCCAAATTGGACCCTTGAGACCCACCAGATGTGCTATGATATATGTACGAATGTGCCCCTTTTATTTCTACTTACTGCCTCGTATTGGGCAAATACCATATGATCAGATTCACCAAATTCTCTGTAACATTCATTTTTTGTAATGCCTAAATGAGAGTACTGTGTCAAAAGCCTTCTCCATATCTCCTGTAAAGATAACATTAACCTGTGTCTTGTTGTTCAGGGAGTCCTAAAGATACTGATAAAATGACAACAGATTAGTTAGAGTGGACTTTTTTGGCAGGAATCCATGCTGGTATTGAGACATGCAATATTTTACAGAAATGCAATATTTTATATTTGTCGCAAATTCTATTAAATTGTACTATCTCATATATCTTAGCTGGAGCATTTACTATATATATTGATCGATAGTTACCATTTCTTGTTTTATACCACTTTTAAATATAGGGATAACCTTACTGATCTGCATTTAGTGGCAACTCGCTACAACCATTAATTAGATATCCTGGAAGCCCATCTGGTCCTTTGGCTTTATTTGCTTTTAATTTTTTAAAAGCAGTTTGAACTTCATGTTCTGTAATAGGTTGTTCACAACAATAATTTTTGAGTTGAGACTCACAGCCAGTCATAGGTTCAGCTGGAGGAAAATCTCAGCTAAAATACTGTGCAAACCCATCGGCTATGCTTTTTGTTCCCGAATAGATATCATTGTTATATGATAATTCTGTGGGAATATTGGAGTTGTTCTTTTGTTGTTTAATGTTTAACGTAAGACCAAAAGTACTTCGAATTCTTGTATAGACTGCTTTGCAATTGGTTTAGATGCTGCATATGAGCTTCACTATTCCTTAATTTGTTTAATGCCCTAATGACCTTGTACTTATTTAGCCAGTATGAACATTGATACTTTTTGTATTCTAAAAATACTTTCTTTGTTTTTTTACTAATGATAAGGACACAGTTACAAACAGGGAAGGTTCTTCCAACTTGTGTCAATAGAGATACACATTGATTTAATACATCCCGCCAAACTTGATAAAAATGGGACACCTCTTCGACATTAATACAATCATACAGCTCATAAAGGGTAATAGAAATCATAAGTGTCGCAAAAAAAGTTCTGGAGAAATAAGGGGACATGAACCTGAAAAAAAAATCACTCATTAGATTATTCCAAATTATAATTATTTCTTTTGTGAGTACTAGTCACAGCATTACATGTGCCAACATTCAAATAAGTATGTTTCCTAAAAAAATAAACAAAAGCAGATTTTATATAAAATTACCATTGCAAAATTGCATTAGGACTACATGAAAATGTTTTTTTACGCGAAATTTACTTCAAATTAAATGGGGAATTCAAAAATAATTTTTGGCTTTAGAAAAAGCAGTGGCGTATTTTTTCTTAAAAAATATTCAGTCCACACGCCGTACGGACGTTACTGATAGAAATTAAACATTACGTCAAAAACTGCCATTTAATGGGTAAAAGATGTACACCAAATTTGATGAAAATATCTAGAATGTTATAAAAGGTATGATGGGAAAACTATTTTTTCATAGAATTTTAACACCATGTACCTTGAAAACTATTTATTTTCGGTACCTATGTTTATATGAACTTTTTGTCTTAGAATCACGCAAATAATCGTGCCTTAAAGTTTGGCAGCGTACTTTTTTAACATCCTGTATATATACATACATATATATTGTTGTTTTTTACAACCTATTTTTAAAGTTGCAAGATGAGGATTTATTGTACTTTCCGGTCTGCCAGAAGATACAGACATATTAGAGCCTTATTTTCGAGCATTTTACGCAGATTTTACAAAAGTAATATAATAATTTTCCTTTTATAACAGAAAAACGGTAAACTTAGCAGCAATGCGAAACTCGCCATTGGATCCGGCATAATTTGTAAGTGTACATATTTACATTAAATTCAGGTAGGCGGTACCTGAGGTACTATATACATATATACATATATACATATATACATATATACATATATACATATATATATATATATATATATATATATATATATATATATATATATATATATATATAATATATGTATGTATATATATATAATATATGTATATATATATAATATATAATGTATATATATATATATATATATATATATATATATATATATATATTTATATATATATATATATATATATATATATATATATATATATATATATATATATATATATATATATATATATATATATATATATATATATGTTGATATTTACTCCTTCACGGATGGAAAAATACAATGTGTTTTCATTCCGGGTGTACATCCGTTCACTACTGTCGTTCTGAAAAGAACAGTTTTGCTGACGTTTCGCCAAAATCACACTGAAGTCTCTATTCGGACGCGAGAAAGAAAGCTTCGAAAATGCCAAATGTGATTTTGGCGAAACGTCAGCAAAACTGTTCTTTTCAGAACGACAGTAGTGAACGGATGTACACCCGGAATGAAAACACAATATATATATATATATATATATATATATATATATATATATATATAAATATATACATATATACATATATACATATATATGTATATATTTATATTATATTTATATACTACTACTACTACTACTACTACTACTACTATTAAAAAATATTAATATGTGGGTGTTGCATTAAAAAAAGTGTGTATGACGTCATAATTTTTACGATCATATCGGTATTTCTAAAAGACCTGGGGCCCAAGAACTCAATATGACAATTATTCCAAATTATGAATGATTCTAATTTATAGAATTTATTCTAGCATAGACTATATCTCCCAGTTTACGTCTTTAAGCGTTTATGAAATAGTTAAGGCGCACACCAGCTTATGTGTTTCTCATTTTTAGACTTAATTTTCTTTTTCAAATTTAGTTTTACTCGTTACTGTTTTTTTTTAAAGGAAATTTAAGATATGAGTAGGTCAGTTTCAAATGCCCTTTTTGTGCAGTGCAGTGCATCAAAAAAAAAATTCAGATTTAGATAGATCTAATAAATCGTATTAGATTCACCACATGAAAAGAGTTCTATTTTGACTTTGGGAAGCAAACCTCACTTATTGGCGGCCCTGAGGACCGATAGGCTTGTTTACCATCTCTTTTGCTGCTCAAGATCTAGTAATTTTTATTTTTTTGTAAAATAAATAAACATGTTTTTTTGCTTACTTTGTGAACAAATGAACATGAATTGGGAGGATGTTTTTCAAATATCGTTAAAAGCTTGTGAAACTTGAAAAAATCGCTGTTGCAAACTGGAAATTGATTTCGCGTTTGCAAGAGAAACGAAATAGTAATATAAATATCAGTTAAAATATGAAAAATGTGGCGATGTGGATTTATGCTTAAGTGTGAGTTTTGCTTATTTTGTAGTAATGATTTTTTTAATTGTTTTATTTTTCTTATTTACTATTCTTTATTTTTCTTTTACTAAATATAATTTTAAGTACATTTTTATTGAAAAGTGATCTATTTTCTCGTTTTAGAAATAAAAGCCCTTCAGAAAGACATTTTATACCATCTTCTGGTCTTTATAAATATGAAATAGAACACTTAGATGCTGAGGACAATCAGATCAGCGAAATAATGATTGTTGATAGCACACAACTCAGAAGGAAGAAAGCGCATTTTTCAAAAGACAAATGCAAGCTATTTTTGAAGCAAAATGTCGAACAAGACAATAGAGGTATATTTGTGATAAAATCAAGCGCCTTAGAGAATTACAGTGTAAAGAATGTTCTATGGGAAACAATATTTGATGGACCCCTTCCAAATTTTCAATCATCTAAGAATTTTGAGAAAGCTGTAAATGGCAAGAAAAGGCAGAGGCAAGAGACTATGTCAAAGTATCTTCAAAAGAATGGTTTGGTAATGAAAAAGGAAGGACAAGGTAGTAAAAAAGAAGCTCAAGGTAATAAAGAAAAGAAACAAAATTTACTGGATCAAATGAAGAAAAGAGAAGAGGAATTCAAGAAACAGAAACAGTTAAATGAAGAGCAAAAGGCATTAGAGAGGCAGAAAAAAAAAGAAGAGAGTATGAAATTGGCTCAGTATTTAAAAGAATGGTCTAAACCAAAAGACGATTTAGAACTTGAAGATCATATGGTAAGATTGTTTTTTAAAGTTACTTTTTCTTGCTAAATAGACAATTGTGGTATTTATTAGGCGGTCCAACAAAACAGCTGACTGCTGTCAATATGGCTGGCATAGGACAAACATTGTTTTGTTCCATATGAATCCGTGATAATTTAAAAGAAAATTTCAAGTATTTTATAAATATTTAGTGCATTTTTTTATACAGGACCATTTTTTACGATTGTGTGTTTGCTTTAAACTTACTTATAATAAGTGAATACTTTTTGCAGCTTCGAAATAAGAACGCCGAAGTCGCCGTGCGGTACAAACAAAATATTTTTATAATTGAAAATTAGATCGTTTTGTAGTGTGGATTCAAAAGACTTTCCGCCAGTGACAAATATGGACATTGTTAGGTACCCAGTTGTTCAATTTAAATTATATATATCCAAGTTAAACTTAGTTCAATCTGTGTTTAATATTTTGTACTCAACTGAATAGAAATATAAATAAAAAGTTGTCTTTACAATAAACCTGATGACGAGTGTAAAGGATCTAAATTTTTACCAGCATAATGAAACCTTTACCTTTTACTAGACTTAAACTTACTTATGTCTAGAAAAACTTATATACTTGCACTCTAGGGCAGGATTATACCACGGAGCAAAAAAATAGTTACATTTTCGTCCGTCTAATTTTTTTATCGTTATCGTGAAACTCAAAATTTTGAAAAGTGTCCAAGCCTTTATCCTACTTGTAATCCTGAGTCTGGAATTTCCACCCTTCATAATTTAAGAACTTCTGTCCTGAATGCGTAACAAGATTTTTCTTTATTCAGTCATAGGTTTTGCCGAGGGACATTTTTGGCAAATCTTAATATTAAGTAAGTAATAACCCTGTATATGGTTATCGTAGCTTCATTTATTATACATTAAAAAAATTGTAAAAACTGTAAACCACACTTGTGCTAGGATAATATCAATATAAAAACATACATTATTTAGTACCTATAGTATGTAATAAACTTCCAGCTTCCACATATGATAAATTCACTAAGTTTGAGATCGAATATAAAAAAATATTTATTACTCGTATAATGAATATAAGAACTATGAGTCTTTTATGTAGGATTGCCTCACTTTCCCAAACCAAAAAATAATTACAGAGTTACATAAAGGTTAAAAATATTAAAAAAAACTCTTTCAAAATACAGATAATTATTTAAGTCCCCTAAAACATAAAAAAATAATACAGCATTAAAGTATGTAACAGTACAAAAATATAATATAACTTTTTCAAACAACGATTAGATTTTTAATCAGTCTCGATTGAAAATCATAATAATTGTTAACTAGCTAGATTAATTGTAGTTTTTTAATAAATGATTAATATAAATCCTCTTCTTATTGCTGTAATCCATTTCAGCCACATCGACGAAAGTTCATTCAATCGTTTTCATATCTAAAATTGAAAATATTTGAAACTTACAAATAAAAGTAACATTATGTTTTGTCCCTCTACATCCACAATTTGCAATACAACAAAAAAAAGCATTTTAAGGTAAAAAAATAGAAATAAATAAAAAACTGCCATATACTATATAAAACAGCTGATTGGTGACGTTCAACTGACAGATCGTTGGAGTGCCCAATTGGATTTTATGAAATAGGGTAAAGGTTTTAAGAAATTGGAGTTGACATTATCCTAAGAAGAAAAAGTTAATTAATTCGTTTTATAAGTTTATAAGTAAATACCTTTTTACATGATAAAGAGAGGTACTTAATTCTACAAACAAAAATCTTTTTTGGCATTTTCGCAACTGAATAAAAATATTTAACTTTAAATTGTTTATATTATGTATCAAAACATTCTGTAGACAGACTAGTCTACATGTTGAGATACGTAATTTTATTAAATATTTGCTTCAATCAATTTAAAGTTAAATATTTTTATTCAGTTGTGAAAAAGCCAAAAAAGATTTTTGTTTGTCAATCTAAACGCAACAAATAATCTGAACACATTTAAGAACTTAATTCAACTGACAAAGCTTGCTTCCAATTACCTTATAACAATGTAATATACTATATAACTATATTAGAGAAACCACTAGGTACAGTGCCATGGCATTCCTAACAGCAATTTGCAAGAAATATAAAAACAACAAAAGCCATTAAAAACAAGTTAGGACAAGAGTATGAGTCAGCCTGAATATAAAATCACAGTATTAATAAAAATAATAATTTTGTCCAAGTTTTAAAAAATCTTGTACAATTAAATATATAAATACTTTAACAACAGTGAGTTATTAGGACCATTTTCATGTGGGATAGATTACAAATATGGTTTTAGCAACTGTAATATTATTGCAGCATGTCAAGCTCAACCATGTATGTATTTTGGGTTTAATCAAGAGCATTTGATAGTTTAATCATGGCTTAATTCAATCAAAATACAGTTTTAACATTTCTGTACTGCCATGAATTAATCTGTACTTAAGTAATACAAAACAACAGGCTTAAATTCATAGTATAGTTGTCATCAAATTTACTACCAGTTTATTACAAGGTTAAAGGTGTTTTGTTACAGGTAAAATTGTCAGCAGTCAGTACTGCAGTATCTTGGAAATAAATTTAAATGTCCCTCCAATACTCATTATAGATCAGCAAGACATAACAAAAGTCTCGACACAAGACTGCACTGCAATTGTTAAGCGAGTAGTGATTCAAAGTAAAATATGATAACGGGGAGGAAGATTATTTGATTGCTTTTGTTAGAGTTCAGCAATGTTAGACATCTATATATTTATATAATTTAATATACTTACAATATTAATAACGACATATATATATATATATATATATATATATATATATATATATATATATATATATATATATATATATATACATATATACATATAATTATATATATATATATATATATATATATATATATATATATATATATATATATATTATATATATATATATATATATATATATATATATATATATATATATATATATATATATATATATATATATATATATATATATATATATATATATATATATATATATATATATATATATATATATATATACACAATGTGTCCCAAATTTGGCTTACATGCATTGCTATCTCGTAAACCGCTATAGCTACAGGGTGGGTTAAATTAGGAAAGTTTTAGAGAATTTTATTACAAATTTGATGACGTTTTGAAGTTTAGGATATCTTTTGTGGTTTTCAAGATAATTGGGAAAAATCAAAATGGTGCATTTTCAACTTTTGCCCGTAGCTTCTAAACGACTCGTATTATGGTTTTATGGTTTATACATTATTAGGGCACTTTTATTAGAGGAACATTATGCAGGTAAAACGAAGTTTCTAGCTTCAATTGTTTTTGAGATATTGGCATCAACTTTTTATTTTCTTACCGACGCCATATTGGATTATTGTATTTTTGGAAAGATCTTTTTAAGAGCTTTCCAATGATGTATAACAAGGTAAGATTATTATTTTTCTTGAGCTCTAAAAACCAAAATAATGGTTTTTTTTTAAGTAGGCTTTGATTACGCATGGCGGCCATAATGAAACAAAAGAATGCCGCATGTCAACAATCATTTTGTGTTCCTGAATAGTACTTGTTATCATTTTCTCATTGTGCCGAGTTTTTACAAAGTTTATTTGAGTTTCTTATACTACTTAAAATGGAGGGTAATTATTCCAACGAAGAGAATTTGGATATGATAGAACTTTATTTTAAAGCAAATAGAAATACACAAGCAGCTGCGCGTTCATACGAAGAACAATTTCCAGACCGACATCAACCAAGCCAAAGGCATTTCAGATTTCTAATTGTAAACTTGTTAGCTTATGGGTAAAAATATTAATTCAATCATCGATGTTTCAGATTTTCAACTAAGATATTATACTAACAGTGAATACCTAGTGACTAAAATGTAACTATCACACTATTGAAAATACCTAAACTAAATTTAAATTAACACATAAAAAAAATATAAGTTAAACCACATGCCTCCCTCCATTTTCCACACATTTTTGACATTTCTCCAATACCTTCCGTGTAACCCTTCTTAAGGTGTTCCTGTTAATATTAGCAAAAACATCTCGGACTCTGTCTTCTAGCTCTCTGAGACTTTCTGGCGGAGAAAATTCGTAGACCTCATTTTTTGCGTATCCCCATAAATAAAAAGCGGGAGGAGTAATATCCGGTGACCTTGCCGGCCAAGCAACAGGGCCATTATTAGCGATAATATTTTCCCCGAAAGTATTTCTGAGGACCGCCATCACCTCTCTGGTACCGTGAGCCGGACAGCCATCTTGTTGGAACCAAATATTTTGCAGGTCGTTTGGGGGAACAGAATTTATAACTTCTGGAATAATTTGTTCCCGTAATAGTTGCAAATATCTGTTACCCGATAAATTTTCTTGGAAAATGAACGGCCCAATCAAACGGTTATCTAAAATACAAATTGTTATGAGTGATTTAAAGCAGAAGTGCATTGTTTGGAATTACCTATAATGCCACACCACACATTGAACCCAAATTTTGTTTGTAAACGTCTTTCTTCTAAATTATGAGGATTCTCGGTGCCCCAGTAATGAGTATTATGTTTACTGAAAATTCCACAGTTTGTAAATCGTGTTTCATCTGTCCAAAGTACTTTAGAATGAAAGTTGGGTATTTGCTGGCATGTGTTGATGAACCATTCACTAAACGTGATTCTTCTAGCAAAATCATTTACCTGAAGACCCTGTACAATAGTAGGTTTATAGGGATGAAAGTGAAGTTTTTTCAAGACTCGTTGGACGGTTGATTTGGGAATTGCCGTTTGTTCTTCAATCTTTCTTACTGAGGTTGTTGGGTTGTCCCTGACACTTTCTATTATAGCTGCGTTTCTTGCTTCATTATCTATTGAATAGGTCTTTGGTTTCGGTTTCAAAAAAGACCCGTAGGCTAACAGGTTAACAATTAGAAATCTGAAATGCCTTTGGCTTGGTTGATGTCGGTCTGGAAATTGTTCTTCGTATGAACGCGCAGCTGCTTGTGTATTTCTATTTGCTTTAAAATAAAGTTCTATCATATCCAAATTCTCTTCGTTGGAATAATTACCCTCCATTTTAAGTAGTATAAGAAACTCAAATAAACTTTGTAAAAACTCGGCACAATGAGAAAATGATAACAAGTACTATTCAGGAACACAAAATGATTGTTGACATGCGGCATTCTTTTGTTTCATTATGGCCGCCATGCGTAATCAAAGCCTACTTAAAAAAAAACAATTATTTTGGTTTTTAGAGCTCAAGAAAAATAATAATCTTACCTTGTTATACATCATTGGAAAGCTCTTAAAAAGATCTTTCCAAAAATACAATAATCCAATATGGCGTCGGTAAGAAAATAAAAAGTTGATGCCAATATCTCAAAAACAATTGAAGCTAGAAACTTCGTTTTACCTGCATAATGTTCCTCTAATAAAAGTGCCCTAATAATGTATAAACCATAAAACCATAATACGAGTCGTTTAGAAGCTACGGGCAAAAGTTGAAAATGCATCATTTTGATTTTTCCCAATTATCTTGAAAACCACAAAAGATATCCTAAACTTCAAAACGTCATCAAATTTGTAATAAAATTCTCTAAAACTTTCCTAATTTAACCCACCCTGTAGCTATAGCGGTTTACGAGATAGCAATGCATGTAAGCCAAATTTGGGACACATTGTATATACATATATATATATATATATATATATATATATATATATATATATATATATATACATATATACATATAATTATATATATATATATATATATATATATATATACATATATATATATATATATATATATATATATATATATATATATATATATATATATATATATATATATATATATATATATAATATATATATATACTATATAAGCACTGCTATTGTTAAGCGAGTAGTGATTCAAAGTAAAATATGATAACGGGGAGGAAGATTATTTGATTGCTTTTGTTAGAGTTCAGCAATGTTAGACATCTATATATTTATATAATATAATATACTTACAGTATTAATAACGACATATATATATATATATATATATATATATATATATATATATATATATATATATATATATATATATATATATATATATATATATATATATATATATATATATATATATATATATATATATATATATATATATATATATATATATATATATATATATATATATATATATATATATATACCCGTTCATTAAAAGTTTTTGATGATGCCATTTAGATAAAAAATTCAAATTTTGGGATTAAGGTAAGGTCAAGGGGTACTTCTTTTTTGAAATATTTTCAACTTCCTGTCACTTCCGGTTTAACCGGAAGTTGGTATCAATTTGCTTATTTTAAATGGAACACCCTGTATTTTATGATATTTTTGGATTCTACGGAGAATTTTAATGCTATTTTATGTTGCATGTCCTATACCTAGGTTCAAACGTTCTTAAGATACTTGACCTTGAACCAAAAATGAGCCTTCAGGGTACCAAATTTTAAAATCTCATATTTTTGTAAGTTTTGAAGACATAATCTTCATATTTTGCAGACGATCGGTAAATAATCTTAGGTTTCTATTTTTTTTTATTGAATTTGTCTATTTTTATACAGGGTGTCCTAAATTCAGCGGCTAGCATTCTCATTTTCAAAGCCGCTAAAGTCCGTTTTTTTAAATGGGACACCCTATAACTTTATGCACTATCAAATGTAGAATTTAATTTTCTATCGAACTGCATTAAGGTTCCCTTTATCTATTCGTAACCATTTTCGAAATAATTTGGTTTTATAAAAATATCGTATGTATTTGCTTAAATGTTTACATGTTCCAATGGTGAGCCATGGAAAAACAATTGAGATCCAATATCCAATATGACAGATGATTAGTATGCGTTATTTATCGAAAGCTATCAGTGATAAACTAAATCTTCTAAATCGAAATGGAAGAATACTCAAACGCTGATATTCTCAATCTATATATCAATATATATTTATATATATATATACATATATATATATATATATATATATATATATATATATATATATATATATATTTATATATATATTTATATATTTATATATATATATATATCTATATATATAAAAATGACTCCCTATTTCCCTTGGTCACGGCATCACGCGTGATCGGCTGGACCAATTTCACTTATTTTTTTTGGTTGTCTTTGTTATTGTCAGGAGAATGTTCTTATGAAAGAAAAACTAAAAAAAATTGCGAGGAAACTTAGAAAAATCTCGATAATACATTTTCACTGCCTACCTCCCCCTTTCGCGCCGCATAATGGGTCCGTCCAAGGTGTTTAAAACAAAAGTTCATAGATGGCGCTACTAATAAAATCTGTAAATTCTTCTTTTTTGTTTAATATGTTTTTTCAGTTGACGTTACGAACGCAATTATTGTTCAATATTAATTGATTTTTTAAGAACACTTTGAGAATATTAACAACCATATAATCAAATCTATTTTATTGATAAGTTAGTTTAGAGCCATTACACCGAATCTCGATAATACATTTTCACTGCCTACCTCCCCCTTTCGCGCCGCATAATGGGTCCGTCCAAGGTGTTTAAAACAAAAGTTAGTTTAGAGCCATTACACCGAATATTAAATGTAATTTAATATACAGTTTTGGTAAGTTTGGATAGAATAACATAAATAAAATCTGTAAATTATTTTTTTGTTTATGTTTTTTAGTTGACGAAGTTATTTAGAAGTTAGTTTAGAAGAATATTAAAGAATAGATATATTAAAACTTTAATTTAATTATAGAGTTTTGGTAAGTTTTAATAGAAAAACATAAACCTTATTACCAGAGACCGGAATTATAAGCATCAAATTATTGAAAAAAAAAGCTTAAGGTTTTTTAGGGTTCCGTACCCAAAGGGTAAAAACGGGAACCCTATTACTAAGAGTCTGCTGTCCGTCCGTCCGTCTGTCACCAGGCTATATCTCATGAACCGTAATAGTCAGATAGTTGAAATTTTCACAGATGATGTATATCTGCTGCCGCTCTAACAACAAATACTAAATAAGTTTATATGACGTATTATTAACTATTACTAATTAATTGTTATTACTATGATGTACATATACAGGAAAGATTAATTTTCCTTCCATGTCTCAATAGCCTAGATCGTTTAGGATCGGTCTGGCGATAAAGTGGTCATAGCAATGCAGCAGTAACCCAGGTTCGAATCCTGGTCGCGGCAAGCAAACTTTTTTTACTTTTTTTTTATTCAAAAAAAAATTTAAACTCAATTTTTTTATAATCATAATTCAGCTTTAGGGAATTTTTATCAACAATAATTTTAAATATTATGTAAAAGTGTTAATTTTTTAATATCTTGCAAAAATACTCTATTCCGTTCAAAAAAAGGTAGCAATCCATGGTACGGAACCCTACGTGCGCGAGTCCAACTCGCACTTGACCAATTTTTCAAAATAAGCATAGCTTTTTGTCAAAAAATCAAATATAAGTTCGGTATATTAAATAATAAAAAACACCCAAAAAATATGTTTTTGTATTTGAAAAACTATTAAAATATTCAAAAAACATAATAAAAAATTAACATGTCAAAACAAAATTAAAAAAATATATGACAAAAAAAGGCCAAAATAAGCAAAATAAGTTCTGATTTTATAAGTTCGAAATTAAGAAAAAAACAAAAAAAGGCATATTTTTTTATGAAAAGAATAGTGTTTTTGTCATTGTTAAACCTTAAAATGAAATTTAATGGAGCTGCTTATAAATTTAAGCATAAGCAAAATTGCTTAAAATCCGGTCTCTGCTTATTACTGATAACATTGCGATTTCGGTGCTGCTGGCTGCGGGCGGCTATCAGCTGCGTCTCCATGAGGTTCAAAATACGTAGACCTATCGACTAAGCACATAAATAACCAGTCCAATTTTGTTTCTGAAATCATAATCTTATAGGCGGTACGAAGTTCGCCGGGTCAGCTAGTATATATATATATATATATATATATATATATTATATATATATATATTTAAATATATATATATATATATATATATATATATATATATATATATATATATATACATATATATATATATATATATATATATATATATATATATATATATATATATATATATATATATATATATATATATATATATATAATAATGTTACATTTATATTAATAGAACATTGGACTCTACAAAACTACCGGTGAGGTATCTCAGGGTAACTCATTGACGCCAGTAGAAACTGTTCGTCTTCCACAGCATGCGATGACACATGGCAAATAGTAGTTATGTACAGCCAATAAAAATATATAATCATCCGCCACCAAGATTTAAAGAGCAAAAGAACAGGGGTGCCTTTAGGATGCAAATCAAAGAGGTCTCATTAAAATACACTTTTTATTCCCTGCAGGAATTTTTTGAGTGTCGAATGAGTTGGAGCTCTAAGTTTGTTTTAACATTTAAATTATATCTTAGCCAAGTGTATTTTAACATTTTATTTTAATTATTGTATTGTACCATTGTAGTGAATAATAAAAATAATTAAATAAATACATTTTTAGAGACTTCCAATACCCATACCAGTCAAATGTAAAGTTCCAGATCGGTATTTTGGCGATATGCTATCAATTTTGGAATTTGTGCATTACTTTCCAAAACTGTTATCAACTAAAGATTTTTTCCCTGGGGGATTTAGTTTAGAAATATTAGAACGAGCTTTAACCGAAAAGGAAGTTGCTGGACCCTTGACAGATTTAATCCAGATGTTGTTGGTTGCGATTTTTAATTGCCAGGAAGAGGAGTCCAACAGCTATAACACAGGAACTGAGACTCTAAAAGGTTAAACATTTTATTAAATGTTAAAATAACTTAACTAAAATTATGTTTTCCTTAATTTGACCAATCCTTTTATGAGAATTTGGGTTAGCAAGAACCTATAATTATTATGACAATTTATTTGTGATTTGCTTTAGTGTAAAAATATTTGGTTTCATTTGTATGGACCAGTATACTTACTCTGGCCTATATGCCTGGATATTTACTTTAGTGGGATTTCTGTAGTTTTTGAGAGCAATGGTTGTTTCCATGGAGAAATTCCTCTCTTTGTTTAGTTATCAATTTAATTATTTAAACATTCTCACTCTTATTTCATTTTGTTGAAATCCATTGTTCATATTCAAAACAATATAAATATATATTTAAAATACACTAGAAATTTTGTATTACAGATATTCATGAAGAAAATTTGTCTACTACACCTAGTATTAAAGAAGGTACTCATTTAGCTACTTTAGCATCAAAATGGCCAATCAAGCATCAAGGTCTGCCGATCAGTCGACTACCTCTATATTCATTAACAGTATCTGAAGTTTTACGGCTTCACTTATTGTCGTCTGGGGCGAGAATTAATGATAATGGCGCTAGATGGCGATATGGCCAAAGAGGGGGATACACAAGCGAAGATGATCCTGGTTTGTATTTAAGATTGCACCAAGCACATATACTAAAAGCCTTAGCTATTTACAATGTTGTGCAATTGCCTATAAGAGATAAAATGAAAATTATTACTTGTTTAATGCATCAGATATTGACGTATGCTGATGTAAGAGATATTGTGGAAGAAAATATTGAAAAAACCCGCCAGGCCAAACTCGAATTAAGAACTGTCAGAACAGCAGAGAGGAAGAGAGAAGTGGAATTTGTTGCTCAGAAATCTAAATTAAGGAAGGAAATGGTAGAAGATGTGGAAGGGTTAAAAACTGCTTTGGAAAAGTTGGAAGCTGCAAATGAGAAGAAGCAAATTGAAAACAAGCGAAAAATTAAAAAATTGACAACATCTGTCAATGAGGGGCAAGTGGTACTAGGGTAAGAAAATATTTTTTATTCTTTTGGTAATTGTAAAAAATTACCCTCCAAGACTTTTGCAGATATTTACGATTTAAGTGCCATGGATATAAAAAATGTAACCATAGACTTCATATTTTGCTCACAAATCAATAGATCATATGGCGTTTTTTCACACGAATTCTGTCAATGAGGGGCAAGTGGTACTGGGGTAAGAAAATATTTTTTATTCTTTTGGTAATTGTAAAAAATTACCCTCCAAGACTTTTGCAGATATTTATGAATTTCCCTTGTTAAAAATTTGCCAATTTACCGATGTTTCATTCTCTGCCATTTTGTTCATTTTTTAGTGGATCCACTCTTAGTGTTAGTTCATGAGATTAATTTCATAGTCGAATGTAGTGTTTTCCCATTGCCTTCTATGCAGTTGTTTATGTTTTGAGTAAGGAGTCTAATTATAATAGACTCGGTGTAATATTGTTCACACGCAAAGTTAGTAGAAATGTCACTTAAAAACGTGTTCTCTGACCTTCGGAATGATTTTATGAGACACCTGGGGCTATATAACGATGCCGATATTGAGGTAAAGGTTTCGAGTACCGCGCTGTAACATGAAAAACTCAAAACTATGTGAAAACAAGAGTATATTCTCGATGATTGCCCAATGGATTATTACGTCTATGAAATTTTTTGGAGAAGTGATGCGCTATTGGATATAGGTCCTTGTTGTTTTGAGTGCGATAAATAGATCGCATGACAACTTATTTGGAAAAAAAATTAAAGAGTCGGAACCTTCGGACGGGACATCCTAAAGATCTAAAAAGATTTTTTTTGCTGAAAATATCTTTAATTAATTTCATTCTTCTCCAATACGAAGTGTCTGCTGGAAACGAGATTTTTTTTGCTTGAAAATAAGCTGTTCTTTGCCTGACACGTTTCTTTTTATATGGAGAGCAAAATCTTGAACTACACTTTTTATATTCACAGTTTTTACCTGTTTCTTGCACTTATCGATTAATAACTCCGGACCTATAACCGCTAGGCCGATCGAACTTTGATTTACTATTGGTCCAAATTTCGCCTAAAACCCAGACTAGAGGCTTAAATGGTTTCAGATATAGGGTTTTTATTATCGGAAGACAAGTTACGACTTTTATCGAAGATTGTGAACTTATCCGGTCTTGTTTTTGAAAACTCTTTGATGTTCAGCTAGTTTTTACTAGGTCTTCAAAAAATATATGAAACAAGCGTTAAAAAAAGAATTACCGATTTTTTCATTTTATTTAGTCGCTGAAGAATGTTGTAACTTGATAAATTTATTAAATCATTCCAAGAGTAATATACCTCTTTGATACATCTTTTCCTCACTCTTTAGAAATAGTTTTGTAGTTTAGTAGGTGTTAATACTTTAAAAACTTAAAACAACTTTCTAAATATTTGATGACACTTGCTAGTTTCTCCATTTATGGTACAACAATATTTTAGAATGTATTTCTTTTATTTTGCTTCTACTTGTTTATTAACTTTGGTTTATATCTCACAGTTTTTATTTTGATTTAAACAGTACATATACAGAATTTTTACCATACAAGTTGCTTTTTTTAGAAGGGACCGAGCTTACAGAAAATACCTCAAAATTGATGCTGTTCCTGGAATATTTGTTAATTGGGAAGATGAACATGCAGGAACCTGTCTTGAAAAACCAACTCGCCAGTACCCAGAATTGGCCAATGCTGGCAGGCCTCAAGTATTGTCTCACATTAAAAATGTATATAACAGTATAGATATTAAACAAGAAAATTCACTTATAATAGAAGAAAATGCGCTCTCAAACCATGAAAACGCGGAACCTAAGAAAGTAAACGGTTAGTATCTATTAAAAATGATTTATTTGTAAATTTCAGTAGTCTTTCATAATTAATTCCTGTTTGTAATGGAAAGAACATGCTAGTTTGAGCCACATCATCTAGATTGTACATTCTCTCTGGGAATATCCTCTTTATCCTATATTACAAGCCAGGTACTACAAATTAATAAAGTGCATATTTACCCAATAAAACCCTAAATTGGTGCCATTCATATATTATTAGGCATTTTTGGCCTTCATAATTCATTATTTATTATATAATTTTAAGCAGCGGTCATATTGGAGTCACATTTTTTATTCCAAGTTTCTAATAAAGAAGATATTAGATCATAGAACATAGAGTTTATTTGTGAGCACAGTAATTATAAACCTTTCACTTGTCAGAAAAACATTTACATAATTTAAAAATTTTTTGTTCAAATACATAAACAAAAAATATAAAATATTACATACATACATAAAAAACAAATTTTGTAGCTATATGACAAACAAAACACAATTATGCAAAACTATGGCTAGTCTAGTTAAAAAACAACCAGGTAAATCTGCAATAATTTTCTCTGATGAAAAAAACGTCCCTGAAAGACAGCCTTCAAATGAGATTTTAGTGGCTTGGGCGGCATGAGCCTGACATCCGGCAGCAGGTTATAAAATTTGATACCATAATAATTGACTCCAGTCTGACCTCGAGTCAGTCTAGGGTATGTTATTACTAAGAATGTCATACTTAATGTACATGACATATTCAAGAGCATAAAGACAAGGCAGGGTGAGTACACCCAGTTGTACAAAGGCATTCACTACTATCCTTATAGCTCTACGTTGCAGTCGAACAGCTTCTTTCTTTCTTTTTTACTATTTTGGATGTACATTTATATATATATATATATATATATATATATATATATATATATATATATATATATTGTTTTATATCTGCCAACTTATAAAACTGTTGTTTTTGTATTTTTCTTCTGTTTTACCTTTTAATCTATTAATTAACTATATCTGTTTGGTTAGGCATTTATATCTTTGCATGCGAAATTTAGTTTAAGTAGGCATATGATAATTATTTTTTCTGCTTTTTCAACAAGATTATACCCATCTTAGACAATAAAGCATATTTTGACTTAGAAATTATCGGTAATAAAACGACGTCAGCTATAACGTCGACGAAAGATAGCTGTTTCGGGGCAATTGACAGAATTGATATTCTCCATGTTATCGATTGGATAATGGGTCGTCAAAAAGGTAAAAAAAAATAATAATACATATATAGTAATTAATTTTGGTATTCTGTGACAAAAAAAGAACTTTAAAATTATGCAATCAATCAAAGTTCAAAAATTATACTTAGCTATAGTACCCGTAGTATGGAAGGACGGCAGCATAGTATGATGGCCGAACCATAAAACCCAGGCTGCAACCCCATTAAAAAAGCCCAAAATTAGTTCTAACTAAAAATTGATAGGATTTCTTGTGAAGTTCTATTATTTGCGCTTTTTCATCTTTAATTAACATTACTGCATTGACGATTTTTATTTTTCACGAATAATTGACAAAAAGTCCAATCGACCTTCACATTATGCGGGACCTCTTGCATCCAATGAGGACTTGACCCGCGGTACTGCATGTTATGCAATGTTTGCCCTTCATCGCTATTGAAAGCAGCTTCATCTGTCATGAAAATATTAGACAGCATTCTCAGGTCATCTTGTATTTTATTTAAGAAAAAATATTTTTGACAGTAAATCGCAAATAAAAGTAAAAATAAGTAAAGTTTTTAGTTATAGTTAAGTATTGAATGTCAAATACTGAAAAAAAAATCATTATTTCGATTTTTCAATCTAAATATTTCCTTAACTGTAACTAATTTGAAAAAATTTACTTAACTTTTATTTTTTGTGGCCTTTAAAACTGCCAACACAAAAATGTTATTTTTTAAAATTTTTAGTTTTTGAAATCTATTTTTTCGTATTTTTGAGCAACCTGTATATCTAATCTAAAGTTTAATACTGTCAAAAATATTTTTTCTTCAAGCACCAACTATCAATTTTTTGAGAGAAATGTATAATAAAAAAGTTTCTCATTTGTTGCATACTTCTTTGAACACATAGTCGTTTTTTTTTTATAAAAATGTCTATGAATGACCATTATTTTTGAATGAATTTATATTCATATTTACGAAGTTACCTTACTTATGTCAGCCGTATTTATGGAATTTCCTGTCCTCAGCTGTAAGATGTGTTAAATGGTTAGAGAGGACAGAACTTAATATATATGTAATTTTATTATACATGATTGCCCATTTTTTTTGGGACACTACTTTATCTGAGAAGGTATACGAGATAGAGGCAATTGTTGAATACAAAAGTTAATTGGGGTATTCGAGTGTTTTTTTTTTCATATATACGGGTCACGTTTCGTGGGCAAGTACCAACTTTCTAGTTTTAACTGAAACCCCCTGTATATTTATATAGAAAACCATATATGATTTAATGGCTTTGTGATGTAACAACTCGGATTTATTGACATTTATCATCAATATGTAGTACATTTTTTAGGCCAGCATATTTAAGGTATTTGAGTATTTTTTGAAACTCTGCCTGAGTCATAAAAAAGACAAATTTGGTTTTTATTTACTGCCTAGTACCCAACTCTCAAAATAATATGTGACAGGCGTATAGTTATTTTTCTCAACATTTTCAAATGCAACCCTCTGTATTAGACCTCTGTTAGATCCAAATAGATAGCTAAACAAGATGGGTCTGCGAGGCACCGTTCCGGACTTATAGAAGATTATTTTCAGTAAATATTTTCTTTAACTCCAAATGGGATTTCCAAACATTGTTAATGACATATTATTTACATAATGATCTACAATTGTTTGTATTGTTTATGGTATGTGTTTGCGAGCTAGATCTTTAATAGTACATCACAATCCGTTCTATTCTTTGTATGTTTTTTATATGGTTTCTTTGTCTTCCGGGAGCCTAGCCTTTGTATTGTGGCACATATATTGACATATTCACGAAAGTTGGCCTTGAACGCATTTTTTGTTTTTGAATGATGTCATAATTACACAAATCTTTTGACACATATTATATCGCCTTTTTTTTGTTGTGTTTATCCGCGTGTTTACTGTGACAATAAAAATCGAATATAACTAAATTTCTATTAGAGCAATCCTCAGAAAAAAAGATCTTTGATAGGATTTACCAACAATTCAGAATAAATGAAAACTTGCAGAGAAAGGAAAGGAGACATTATCAAGTTTTAATTGATAAGGAGGAACTCAGTATTTTGTTGTATTTTGAAGAGACCAGGCGTGCATCTTTTGAATTGAATTTGGACATCCGAATAACAACACTGCAAACGTGATTACAACTCCAGGGTACATTTTTGCAATATTCTTATGGAGAGACGTTTCTTAGAATATATATTTACTAATATTATTTGGAATGATGAGTCCATTTTTGCAACCTCAACTAAAATCTTTAACCTGAAAAATATCCATTATTGGAACAGTGAATATAAAAAAAAGTTATGGAAGTTACAAAATCAGGAAAAACTTCAGTAAAAGTTTGGTGCAACATTGTAGGTCCACAATTTTTTTATCAGAGGTTAAATTCCCGCTGTTACTAGAGTTTTTAAATAACATCCAACTGAGCAGGAACTTGAGCTTGGAAACTTTATATACCTGCATTGTCCAAAATAGAGGATATATAAAACACTTTCTTTAATATAAGTTATTTACTTAATTTCGTTGTTAACAAAATATTTTAATACTGTAAATAATAATAATTCGTTAACAATGTTTGGAAATTCCTTTTGGAGTTATTTAAAGTATTTACTGAAGATAATCGTCTATAAGTCCGAAACGATGCCTCGCAGACCCACGTTGTTATATATCATTAAACTCTTCTTTTTGTTCTCTATATAGATCTAACATAATACACAAGTATACGCGAAATTTGGCAACACTGCGTCATTTCTTATTTTGAGAGTCAGCTACTAAGCAGTAAATAAAATATACAATTATTTTTTTATGGATCAGGCAGAGTTTGAAAAATACTATACCGGTCTAAAAATGCTAGTACATTTTTAATGATGATAAATCCGAAAAGTTGCATCACAGATCCAGCAAGTTATATATGATTGAAAGCGTCATGAATAGTACAATTCTATTCAGAGAAAAGTGGTACAAGTCTTATGATTGTTTTTATTACATTTGCTTGCAACCGCCTATTGCAACTGACGTTTTTTTACGTTGTCACTTGCTAGAGGCCAAATATTCAAAACATTGGTGCCAGGGCCGTTCCGAGGGGTCCAGCCGCCTTTGTGCCAAGACCAAAAATACATATTTGTACTATGTGTACTATATTTGATTCAATTTTAAGTTATATATGAATAAAACGCAAACACAAGTGTAACTCTTAAAACAATAATTCATAAAAATGTAATGTAATGACAACAAAATATTAATGAAATATTTTCCTAACCTTGCAAATTCATCAATTAGATTTAAATATTATGTTAAATTTACAAATATCATTCTTTATTGAAATAATGAAAGGGGTTAACCCTTCCGGGTAGAGTTTTGAGAAAATAGTTTTAAAATCTCATTTAGTTGATGAGTTATTGTAGAAAAAGTAAATTATTTTTTTTACAATTTCTCATCAACATTTTATATGGTTTTACGCCTTAATAGTAGATTATTAAGTCATTGAAGAATCTTAAAATCATCCTTAAAATTTATTTAAAGAAGTATTGTTAGAAGATAAAAATATATTTGACCCAGCTAAGTATCGAATTTAAAAAAATTCAGAAACTGATTTTTAAATAAATATTTCTAAAAGCCGTAGGCGAAGTAGTCGTTTAAAAAACTAATCTATTATAAAGAGATTGTAAAAAGAATACATTATTTTTTTACGCCCTTAAAGATGGAATTTCGAATAATACGGAAATTCATTGTAAATAATTATTTTTAAAAGCCATTGGCAAAGGAATTGTCTTAAAATCACATTTAGTTAAATATATTTTGTAAAAAAAAAATAAAAACACTTGTCGCCATTTTTTGTTCTATTATAATAAAGGAAAAGGAAATAAATATATTTTAAGATAAACAAGAACAAAATTTAACATGAATAAGAAAAATACTAAAATAACCAAGAATAATCAACACGACATAAAAAATTAATATGTTATCATAGCGCCTTCTTTCTGGATTATTTGATTCAGTCTGTTAGGCATTGAGTTAATTACATTTACCACAATATTGAAATCAAGTTCTTCCCAGCACTGATCAAATGTTTCCCACAGTTTATCATAATCTTGAGGCCTAAACTTACGTCTATATATAAAATAAACCGCTGTCTTACATTATTGGCAGCATGGACAGGACAATTATCATGTTGGTAAATAAATGAGTTATTTGGATATAATTGGACCACTGATGGAAGCATTATGTGTTCCAAAATATGTTCATAGTATTCTGCATTAAGCCTGCCTTCTATGCGTTAACATACGCTTAATCCATGGACACTCATTCAACCCCATACATTAACGAAAAATCGTCCTGTTTTGAAAGCTAAGCCGCTCGTATATTTTTCTTGAAATCTGCTGTTGTCTGGTCGGTATTCACGAATTTGGCCATTACAGGTGGATTGAAAAGTCTTTTTACCAGTGAACACGATGCTGTTCCAAAATTGTAGCTGACAGTATACATAGTTCAAGGCAAAAATTAGCCTTGCCTGTTTTCGCTTTTCCGTCAGCAACATTTTTTTTTGCAGCCACTTGGTTTTTTAATTCTGAATTGCTAATCCTACTGGCCGTGGGCTGCAATCCAGGAAATCCTGTCGCAATCACAGCATACCTAGGGACTGCAAAAGGAGTTTCTCTCAGGTGACCTATGCGTTGGAAACCCTGCTTTCCTTTCTAATGTTCCCTCTAATTCCCATCGTTTTTTGATTTTTAAGATGGTCTATTTACTTTTCCCTTGTCGCTTTGGTAGGGCACGAATAGACCAAAGTTCTTCTATTCTGGTAATTATCTAGGCTTTTTCAACTACGGTTAGTTAACCAGGCAAGATCAATCTCCAGATTAACCTAAACTATGCAAAATGTGAAGCAACATATTTCAAACTCAAACTCTCAAACTCAAAAATTTCCATTGACAAAGCATACTACAAAACAATATAAAATACAAACATAGTAAATACAAGTATGTGCAAAACAGTACAGCTAAAAAAAACATAAGATAGATAACATATACAACCAGACAGATTAGGCAATAGGGTCAGCATAAAATTCGGCAAGGTTATAGTAGGCTTTGCCTAACAATACTTTTTTAAGACTTCTTTTAATGACCCAATTGTTCTAAGGCTACTTGGCAAGTGGTTAAAAAGCTTTCTGCTCTCATAAATCAAAGAATTCTTAGTCAAAGCAGAAGTAGGCACTGGCAAAGTCAAATCCAAAGTGTCTGGTGTTTCGTTGACCTGCAGGACGCTATATATTTTCTCGGTATTTAAAGATTAGACATGCTGTTTCGAGGATAAATAAAGAGCTAAGAGTTAGGATTTTTGTGACAAAAAATAAGGTATGCAGGATTCTCTTAGACCCACACCAGCAATAAAGCGAACAGCTTTCTTCTGCAGCACAAACAAGATGTTTAACAGATATTGACTACTAAAACCCCAGAATGGAATCCCATATCTGAGGTGCGATTCAAATAAGGCAAAGTAAACGGTACGCGCCACTGCCATTCCGAGTTCATTTCTTGCAATTCTGATTGCAAAGCAGCCAGAAGAGAGTTTCTTGCTCAAATTTAAAATGTGATCCTCGAAACGTTAATTTTTATCAGCAAAAACCCCCAAAAACCTTGTCACGTGGCTGTCAAGGATTGTAACACTGTCCAACTGCAAGTTCTGCATGTCACACCTAAAACCAACAACATTAGTCTTCGTCAAATTGAAGGAAAGTCGGTTTGAATCACACCATCTTTTAACCTCCAACAGGTCTTGAGTTATAATTTTCCTTAGCTGAGCATTCTCTTTATTATGCCAAACAATCGAGGTGTCGTCCGCAAATAAGGTAAATTTTCCTGATATGTTAACTTTCACAAGATCATTAATATAAATCAAGAATCGGAAGTAGTTACAGACTGGCTTCGACCTGAAAGGTATGAAGAAAAACACAACAGCGCCGAGCCCCTGAAACCATACAACTCGATCTTAGACAGCAATATTCTGTGATCGACACAATCAAAAGCTTTTGAGAGATCACAGAAAACCGCTGCCACCGCCTCTCCGTGATTAATGTTAGTGTAGACACCGTCGAGAATACCAAAAATTGCATCATGCGTCCTTTTTGCATTCTGAAATCCAAACTGATTCAAGGTAAGTAAATGAAATGTCTCAAGATACTCACACAATCTCTTCTTAGCAACTTTCTCGATAACCTTGGAGACCGTAGACAAAAGAGAAATTGGACGAACATTCGAGAGCTCACTGAGATCCCCGCCCTTATGCAAGAAAATCACTATTGCCGATTTTAGGCATGAAGGAAAAACTCCTTTAGACCAGGAATCATTAATTGCAAAAGCGAGGGCATCCAAAGCACCTTCCGGCAACTTTAAGAGAACTTCAGCTGAAATCTCGTCATCTCCACAAGCTTTCTTGTTTTTTATACTAAGAAGAGTCTCTCTAATCTCCTGGTTATGTGTGGGGAAAAAATAAAAATAACCAGACACAGATAAATATTTCAAATAAGAAAGAGGATCAACTCCCACAGCCAAATTCTGGACCAATTTTCCTGCATTATTGCAATAAAAACTGTTTAATGTATCTGGATCAATGTCACTATAACAACCAGACCTATTAGATTTGTTTTGCAATTCGTTAATAATGCACCAACTCTCTTTCTGTCTGTTCTTAGCACATGAAAGTCGGTTTTCATAATAATAATGTTTTGCGGCATTTACTAGTCTAGGGTAAATCCTACAATATCTATTGCAATACGAAATAAAACCTAAATTATCAGAATATTTTTTAATATAGTTAAGACAACGAAGATTAGCTGCAGATATTTTCAATCCTTTAGTCAGCCACAGTTTTCGTTTCTTTTTCCTATGGTTTAACTGACGCAATGGAAAAGCCCGGTTAAAGACGTCTAGTAAAACATTGTGAAATGTTGTGAATGGCCGTGGAGACACTTCTATACCCAGCCAATTGACATTAAGACAAAGATCCCGAAATGCATCAAAATTTGCCTGACTAAAGATTCTACCATGACAGCATTTATTATTAATCTCAGCCAACATACCAGAAAAGGTACAACACACAGCCTTGTGGTCAGAAAGGCCAGCATCTATGACTGAGCAAGATGTAACCTCAATGTTTGAGCAGAAGTAATCAATAGTAGTGGCTGAAGTTCTAGATACACGAGTAGGTGAGTCAGTATGCATTTCCAAATCGTAAGTTGTGAGCTTACAAGCAAAACAGTATTAATTGAATGTTTTTCGGACTCCATTTCCCTATGGTGCATATATAATAGAAAATTATGATGGACAAAATAATATGCTTATGATTGAGTTGAAGTTGAAGAATAATCATTTTACCGATATCTAAAGAAATTTTCGTAATTCGCCGCGCCGGTTGATATCCATCTTTTAAAAACCTATATAACCTACCATAATCCGCTTAGAAACACTTACAAATACATCTACGTCACTTTTTCTCGGAGCAAGTTATGTAAACGATTTTTTAAACGCACAGACCTGTCACTTTTTAATAAGTTTATTAACAAGCTAAATGATAATAACACACTTACAATTTTATATTAATAATATATATCCGCTAACGAAATCGAAATTATACATCGAGCGTCTAGGACATTCACGGACACTTTCATCTATTAAAATCTTCCGAAACGTACAACTATCTTATTGATGATTATTTTGTCATCTTAACCTTTCAAGCTGAATGTTTGATAGAAATAAAGTGCCATCTTTGTTAATTCAGTTGAGATAGCACTATTTGTAAATGATATTAGGAATAGGATTAGGTTTTTGATTCTTTTTTTCTTTAATTAATAATAAACTGGATTTTAAACCTTACTTCAATAATTATATACATTTTAAAACTCATATCTGCTTCTATATGTATTTCATTAGGTTAATGCCTTTAGTCAAATTCGTTTTAATGTTACTTTGATATACTAACTTACCCTAACGCGCTTTCTCTATATTTCCTTTTTTTTAGGCGTAAGGAAGTCATTAGTTGAAGCTGATATAGATACATGTGCTGATTTGCTTCTTTGTACTGCTGACCAGGGTAATTGTCCGGTTCATAATGAAAATTTAGTCCGACAGAAGTGGTCTTTTTTTTATGAAAAGGAACAGATTGAAGATCTAATTAAAGCCCTTAATAAGAGAGGTTTCCGAGAAGCTGAGCTGAAGGAAACATTAAAATCTGAGGAAGATCACTTAATAAATTTAATGTCTAGGACACCTATTTCTGTACTTAATTCTAAATTAGAAATTCCACAAAATGAAAAGGAAGAAAGACCTGCTAGAAATAATGGCGCCAATAAGAAAAAAGACAGGTATGTATAGTAAGAACTCTTGGTATAATAGACAGGAATGAACTGTTATTATTCAAAGCCAAAGTTGCAAGAAATTCAGCTCTAAAACGTGTTTTTTTACCTTTGCATTTCGATAATTCATTTCGTTTTTCTCCAAGACTAAGCGTCTCCTGAAAAAACCTGAATTTTTTGCCTTAATCTACGTTCAGTAATCTTAAAAAGCCGTACCTCGCCTATCTAGTTTCTTTTCATATGGAGCTAAATTTTGAACTAAATATTTTTTATATCGTCTCATTTCACCTATTTCCTGCATTTATCGATGGACATGTACTTGCTAGGCTAATCGGACTTTGACGTGATATTGGTCCATGTTTTACCTAAAACTTCCAAAAATTTCAGATCGGAGATTTACATGGTTTCAAAGATAAGATTTTTTCAGCAGAAAACATATTGCTACTTTTGTCTATGAGTGTAGGAATATGCAGTCCTGTTTCTAAAAACTTTGGTGGACAGATAGCTTATTTAGTTGGCTTGGAGTCCCATATTTGAAGGTTTTTTGCAGGGTCTTCAAAAAATGCATTTCTCAAGCGGTCAAAGAAAAAATTATAGATTTTTGTGGCATTTTTTGCTCAATTTTCATCAAAGTATCATTACCGATGATTTAAAGCTGTTTGTAACAAGGGGGTTCGATATACAAGGTGACTTTTTCTTGATGAATCCGTGGGGAAATTTTCTGAATCTTATAACTTGGAAATTCTACTAGATCGAGCCGCAAAATTGTTGGAACATAAAATTCAGAATTTTTGACGAAATCTATATCATTTAGCCGAGATTTTTGAACGATTTGTAGGATGATATTTTCATTATCCCAGTATCATTAATGAAATTATCTGACAATTAATATACAATCAACTTAAAACATTTCATGGGAAGTCTGTTGGCGTTGTCAATTTAGATATTTTTAATTCAGCATGTTTTTGGTTACTCTGAAATTTATTTAATAAATATGTAAATTGATATTTTAAGATCATTTACATTCTTAACATTTCTCCTAGCTTATGAATCAAAAATCATAATATTTTGTCTGATTTTACTTAATGTAACTCAGTTGTACCTAGTTATTTAAAAAAATTTGTCAAATGCAGTTGTTTTATAGTACAATATAACACGCTTCGTACTCGACTGGAAAACCGAAAGAAGTCAGAGAATCTGGTGAAATGTTTGTTATTTAGTACTGTAATAAAAAAAAATACCCTCCAAGATTTCTATAGATATTTACGTTTCAGGGTTCCGGGATGCCGAAAAACATGTTTTCTCAATTCCGTCTGTCTGTCTGTATTTCTATTCGCGGCATAGTTTAAAAACTGCTTATCCGATTAATTTCAATTTCTAATTCAACATTTTGGTAAAAATCCAATATGGCGGAAAATGCAAAAAAAAATATTACTAAAAAACTAGTTATCCAATTTACCCCAAATTTTGCAGAAAATGTATGTATTATATGGGGATGAACTCACAAAATCTTACAAAATCAAGAAGTAGATAAAAATTCACTGATTGTTATTTTATTCCTCACAAAAATCAAGAGTAATATAAAGATTAACAGGTAAAATTTTGGAGAGGAGCTATTATGGTGGAACAAAGTGACGGCCTAATGAATCTAAAACATCAGTATCAAAAAAACTATGGAACCAATTAGCAATCAGTCTGAAAGAACTACTTATTCAATTAATTTCTGATTTTTCGAAGGAATTAGGTGTGATATAGAAATGAATTGGTAAAATTTTGGTAAGAATTCAAGATGGCGGAACAAAATGGGGGCAAAATAAAATGTAATCATGAAAAAATCACCATTCGAGATTTTTTAAGATCTTCACGTTTCACGGCCCCTAGATGCCAAAACAAAAAAAAAACATGTTTTCTCAATTCCGTCGGTGTGTTTGTCTGACGCGGCAGAGCTAAAAACTACTTACCCATTTGACTTCAAATTTTGGTCAAAAATTAAGGGTCATGTGGGGATGGCTTGGTAACTTTTTGTTGAAAATCCGATGTCGCGGAACTAAAAGCCGGCTTTATAGAATGTTAAAAAAATTATTACTAAAAACTACTTACCCTGTTTACCTCAAATTTTGTACAAAATCAAATGTGATATAGGAATGAGCAGGTAAAACTTTGGTATGAATCGAAGAGGCCAAGCAAAATTGCGGCGTATTGAAATGTTAAAAAAAAACCAGTCTGGAAAAATTACTTATAAGATTATTTTATCATGTTTCACGACAAAAAAAAAACGTGTTTTCTCAATTTTGTCGATCCACCTGTCTGGCTGTCTGTGTTAAAAAACTACGTATCCGATTGGCTTCAAATTTTGGTCAAAAATTAAGGGTAATAGGGGGTTGATATGCTAACATTTTGGTAAAAATCCAATATGGCGACCTATTAGTATGTTAAAAAATAAAGTGCGAAATGGGAATGAACTGTTAAAATTTTGGTTCGAATCCAAGATGGCGAATTAAAATGGCGGCCTAATAAAGTGTTTAATGCGGTTAAATAAAAAAAATGCCCAATGTTGGCTGCAAGAGATGCTACTTTTGACCACATTTTTTCGGACACCCCCTGTAGTTCGCGAGGTATGGTGCAATGGTAAAAAAGCTTACTTAATCCATATTAAAATATCAAAGGCGGTTTCACGGGGATCGAAATTACGTATACTTTGTACCATGTCCAATTTGAAAATGTACTTAAAAAATAAAAAAGTGGCAAACTTAATGGACGTTAAGGACCTTTCTTTGCGACCTTACGCTCATAGTTGGGTATAAATCAGCTAGTGTTGTGGTTATGTCCATATTAGAAACGTTAATTCCTATAGTAATTATGAAACATTTAAAATATCTGTTTTATAGGGCTTGCTTAGACATGTGCTTTAAATAATATTTAATTTTTAGATATGAAGATGCGAATTTAGGTTACCCATCTGAAATGGATTCCGAACAGGTATTACAGAAAGCCCTTGTGGAAAACATATTAGAAATGGAAGAAAAAGTATCTGGTGGTGGTTTAGGACTCCTGCCAGTTAAAGACAGAGATAAATGGAGATATTGTTTGCAGAGTAAAAATTATGAAGAATTTGAAAAAATTCAGAAAATTACCGTTACCAGTGATAAAGATAAACATCTAAAAATAAAAAAATCCGAAAAAGGTAATTGTAGTTATGTAATCTTTATTTATTTTCTGACAAAAATTAATGATTGGAGAAATTTAGAGTGTACATTGTAAATATTTTACTGATAAATATGAATTACTTAGATAAAAAGGAGTATCAACTCTAAAACTTTAAGTCACAAGGATACTAGAGAGATGACCTTAGTTAAGCAAAACAAAATTATTTGTGAGATTAGATTGATCAACAAATTAACTTAACCTAAACTAAGTCTAGGCATATACGTGGCTAATGTGCCAAAGGAAAACAGTGCCTCGGTTTCCGTCAAAATAATGTAATTAAGTAACAATTACATGAGTTTCGCCAAACAAACAGGAACCTGTTTAATGAATTAAAAAATGAAAATCCTTTCTTTAAACAATAAAAAAAAAGAAAATTATCAACTAGATAAGTAATTTGAAATGAGATTAAGTATTCCAACAACAAACAATATTAATAATAATAATTATATATTAATAATATAATTAATAAGATATTAATAGTTATAAAAAGTTTTGGCTATGCTGAGGATTGAACTCATACTTTCCGTTCCAAGTCAGCTTATTTACCTTATGTTAACTAATTGGTCGCTATACTATTGAACTAATGTTGAGTTAAAAATTAAGTTTATATATCGTTTAAGTACAAGGGAACTGGACTTTTTGATCTTTTATATTTTTAAGCAAATTCAGTGTTTGTTCTTTTGAACATTGATGTAAGAATTGAATCTGAATGTTATTACCAGCAGCGTTAATGAGCTTAAAGCTACTTTTACCTCATTGGATAAATCTAGCACCACTGCAAGTAAAAATCTTTCAGATGTTAAAAAGACTACTATGGCATCTGCTGTTTACGATAAAAAGCTAAATGAGCTGGAACAAAGTAATAAAAACTTGCATACTAAGCTACTCGAAAATGAGCTTCAGCTACTTACATCAACATCGAATTCTATTAAAACTACATCAAACTTAGGACCTCCACAAATCTCTTCTCAGATCCAACCTACCATTCAAAATGTACCCATGTCCATGAGGCATGGACCTAGGAGCTCTCATTCATCTAATGGTCTTAAACCCGCTGGTGAACAAAGATCCCAACGACCAGTCAACAACAACAACATGGAGCGCACATCAATGTCTAATTCAGTAGGAGTCTCAGAGCGCTCAAGTAACAAACCTGTAATAACACAGGTTTGTTACTTGGTACGGTTGTCACAGGTACCGACAGGGGTCTATTCTCTGCAGGTGAGAGGCGTCAGTGGCTGTATCTGGGTCGATGTGATCCAGATACAATCGAGAAACAGATTTCTGATTATATGGAGAATGGTCCATTTCTGATGTCAAATGTTCAGCACTGGACAAAAATGATGATGTGATTTCATTTAGAATTGAAGTTAAAGAATCACTTTTGAAGGGCCTGCTTGATCCTAACCTCTGGCCTGCAGGCATTGCTGTTAAGGAATTTCGTCCTCGCCATATGGGCGCTAAAGCTTCCACAGCAAATTTTCAGAGGCGGGACAGAGAAGACCAGTCTCCTTAGATCATGCCACTATCCTGTACCAACATGCAAGAGGCTTAAAAACCAGACTTAAACATACTTTTTGTGCTGTTCGTGCTGAAAATTACTCAGTAATTGCACTCACGGAAACCTGGCTTGATTGCAGTATCAACGATGCCGAATTTCTGGGCTCTCGTTATTTTTATTTACACATTCAAAATGACCAGACACGAAGTAAGTCTCTTCTGCACATTCCATATTGCCAAACTTGGTACTTATTATTTAGTCCAGTTAATAGAATATCTGCTAATGTCAATAAATTTTATGAAGGTCTTGACTTCTTTAATTTATCCCAAGATAAATTGAAGTCTCAAGCCAAGCCATTATCTTAGGTTAGGTTAGGTTAGGTCTGTAATCTCCATATAAACTTCAAATGTATTTTTATACGTAAATAAATAAATAAATAAAAAATAAAGATGTTGAAATTTTCAGGACCAGAAAAACGATGACTTGTTGAAAGTAAGCCAGTTTAGTTTCAGTAATATCTGGATTCTTATATTTATTAACAGGGCTAAGTGTTCCTAAATGTATGTATGTTTTTCAGTATGATGTTTTGGTTTAACTAGGTGCTCTTTCTTTCAAAGTATGAATTGTTTAAAAAGCTATATACAGATTAATGTTTTTAAAATTTTTGGCCAACTGTTGAAATATACTACCAAAATAGGTAAGGCAGCAATAAAGTAATTTATTGAGGTAACTTCCAGGGACATCTAGCGAAACCAATGTTCTTCAAGTAATTTGTTCTATGGAGTTTTTGGTGGAAAAGTCGTGTAATCCAGCGACGAAAGGCACCATTGGTCTGATAGGGATCCTTTCCTTAACCAACCAAAGCCAAAATAAGTGACGTTTTTAATTTTGTTCCAACCAGTTATACCTTTTAAAATTATATCAGCAGGAGAGTGGCCAAGCTTCATAAGGGTTAAATCAAAAATCTAAAATATATGTTTATCAGTGTTTGTGGAATTATGTAATTGTGCGTGTCAGTTTTCTATACTTTTACATGTTTTAGTCAAATTAAGGTAGGATTTTTATTTTTTAATTTATTAAATATGTTACTATTAGTTTTTTTTTAATATACCTTAGGGTGATGTAGGTATGTTTGGCATAACATGAGTAGTCATTCTTTATTACACTATATTGACTGAGACCAACACATTGTTTTCCTTTGCCACAATATATAAGCCCGTGCCCAGATTAGAACAAGCAAGCTGCTGAGCAAAGCTAAGTCGTCCTCTACAATAGATGCAAGTTCCAATTTCCATTTATTACAATGTATGATGCATTTTAGCAAATAATAGCAAACATTTACCGATATCATTGGTTGGATTATGTGGGGTCATCAGTTAAGTAGTTTTTGACCTATGCTGCCTATAGACAGGAGACTAAAGCGCAAAAATCTCGGAGGGGGATTTTTTCGTGATTACGTTACTTCCCTCTTAAGAGAAGTAAAAAAAAACAAAATTTGGCAATCATCCTTGATTCATGAGGCTTTGCATAATAGCAAATACGGCCAAAAAGATTCCATACAAGATCACCTTTTAAAATATTTACATCAATCTACCAAATACCCTGTATAAAGTAGCATTTATACTACTCTGATCTGGCAGACTAATTTCAAATTTGTTCAGATATAAGCTCTATGGCAGTTCATCATTTAAGAATGAAACTTTTATAATTCCATTTTTTTTTGTTTTTTAGTTTTAATCTGTCAAGTGGGAGTAAACGAAAACCCACTTGCAAAATCAGGGTGAAGGTTTTCAGTCTTGTTGTCATCGGTGCTGTATAATATAAATATGTGCCAAATTTCAAACAAATATTGTAAGTGAAAATAGTGCAGATTTGACTGAAAAATTAAAAATCTACAAATTTTGCATTGGCTTTTTTAATTAAAGATTTATTGGGGGTATCTTGCACTATCCATTGTTACAATTTTCGTCGACATCGAATTGTTTTTTATTTCTACACGTATAATCGAAATTCAGTTTGACTAATGGAATACTCTAAATGTTTTCAGAAAGAAGTAGATCTAGTACACCTGAAGTTCCAGAAAAAAAAGACGAATATTACGATCCGGGAAGATTTTTGGGAGCAACTTTTGATATTGACCCAAGAGACTCTGAAGCAGATAATAAAAGCGACTATATTCTTCTTCAAGCCGATTCTACGAGAAGGGCAGTAAACTGTTTGGCAAATGCCCTTTGTCAAGTCTCAGAAGCTGTTGAAGGAAAACATCTTAAAAGACCTTTGGGTAAGTTTTGGAGAAACTTGTTTCGCACAAAGTATAACGGCGAATTAATATCCGATCATATACCATGTGTTTATAAATTGAGAGTAGCTCATCAGCGTGGGAGTCGGTTAATTCTAAGGGTTTATGCTATTGTTCGTTTCTAACTCAAGTACAATTTTTATTGGATGTCAATATAAATATTTTCAATATTTTCCCTGATTTTCTTGTATGTTGTCTTGATTTAAACCAGTATTCAAATATGTATAATTAACTAAGCTTAAGAATTGATATACCTAGTATTAGAATAACATATTTTAAAGTTTATAGAGTTAAGTAACTCTATCATAATAAATAATTTTAAGCATACAAAAAAAATTATATTTTTAGATTACCTTAATGAAAGTCAAAGTTAAAAGAATTTACTTAATAAAAACATGAATTTAATTAAATAAGGACAGAATATGAATACTTAGGACCTGGTAGGTAAGCAAAAGATACCTAGACAAAAGTAAACTTTGAATCAGAGCCTAAAAATATTTGGTTTAATATGTTTTGTTCATTAGCCAACTACTATCATACCATATAATCTACACACTATCAGAATTTGATAACCAATAAGATAAAAATTAACATTTTAACTGTGGTAATCACTTTCTTGTTACATCTTTTGTGATATATTAGTTATTAGTATTTCTCATGTATGATTTTATGATTTCATGTGATTTGTAAAATTGACAACACAATTTATCTGCCCAAAAAGTACCTCCAATAAACTAAGTATAAAGAATATTTAAAACAATTTTCAATAACTACTCAAGACACTAGAAGCCGGACCATCAGCTAATAAATAATCAAATTTTAGTCAAAATGAATGTGATAAAAATTGTACAAGATGTTCTCATAAATTTAATAAAAAAACATATTTGGTTGGATGTTCGAAATGCAATGATTGGTATTGCCTATCATGAGCTAAATTATCAAAAAAGGAAGCTTGTGACTTGAAAAAAATAGGAACTGGATGGAAAAGTGAAAAATGTCAAAAAAAAAAGACAATAGTGAAAAAGAAAATTACTTTAAAATGAAATTAAAATTTCTAAGTACAGGAAATTTGGAATTAAAATGTATAACTTGAAATTATTAATCCGAAAAATAAACAATGTAGGAAAATAATTAAACAATATTTTCAGAAGAAAATAAATCCAGTGGTGGTAAATGTTTCTATGTTTCCAGAAAGAAAAACTTAAACATTTTAATTAAATTGTGTGCAATATTTGCTTATGTGGAGATATGAATATTAACTTTCTTTAAAAAAATAACACTATAAGTAGCCTTTCTTGAGATATTTTCAACAAATAATTTTAATGTAATGTGAATACCTAAGACTGAAGTGGGTAAAACTAACAGCTTAATAGATCACATTATAACTAATTTAGAAGATAATATAAATATAAAGTTAATACCCAGTTCACTAAGTGATTATGTTTTTCAAGTTATTGACATTGCTCTAGAACAAAAAGAAATCTCTAATAAATTTGAACATAAAATATGTGTAAATTTGAGGAAGAACAATTGAAGACCAAGTTAAGAAATTTAGGCATCATTAAAAATTTAATAAAAATTGTAGATGAATTGTATGATAATTTAGAAACTTTTCAAATCCTCATAAAGTAAACATAAGAACAAGAAAAAATACAAAACTTGGTTTAATCCAGGATTAGAAAAATTAATAAAGACTCCTAACAAATATTATTTAAACAAAAAACATTTCCAGTTAACTTAAGCCATGCATTAATTTTTTAGTGAATATAATAAATACATAATGATTAGGTCAACGAAACAAGAACAATTTACTTCCTTTGACAGAAAATATTAACTATCTATTAATTACACAAAACAAAATAGTATTGAATATCTTTTGATTGTTGGAAAAAATAACAGAAGAAAATGGAAAATGTGAGGAAATGTTCGTTTTATTAAAATTGCACAAATTTTGTGTAAAAAAAAATTAAAAGACCATGAATTAGAAGTGGAGCCAATGCAAGAAAATTGTATGTTTATCGATGAAGCAAGCGTAACTAATGTGCCCATAGAAGAAATTATTAATAACCTGAATTGTAGAAAATCTAATGGAAATGATATTTCGATGAAAATTGAATGAAAAAATGAAATGTGCTTTATAGAAAAAATAATTTTGACTGTTAATATTATTTATTTTGTTCTTTAATTATTATTTATTTTGTTATTTAATATTATTCTTAATTGTTAGTTTGTTATAATATTAGTATTGTTAGAATTCCCTGTAATGAACTTATACAAGTTGGTTGGGAATGTTGAGAATAAATAAATAAATAAATAAATAAAATATATATATTAAAACAACAAATAATTATAGACTTTTATAATTAATCTGTACTACCACTAAATTATCAAATTATTTAGAAGTTCAAAAATTAGTGTTCAGTGGTCAATATGGACGAAAGTTTAAGAATACAGAGACTGCAGTTATTGATATTATCATTGATATTCAGTTAAAAACTGATAAAACTAAAAAATGTTGAATCTTGTCCTTAGACTTATGCAAAGTTTTTGACACAGTTACTCACATTTTATTAAAAAATTATACAATATTGGAATTCGAGGAAATATTTATTATTGGTTTCAAAATTACTTAAATGGTAAACAGCAATATGGTCAAGTTGTAAATAACATTAGTTCTAGAAAAAAAAATTATATATATATATATATATATATATATATATATATATGTATATATATATAAATTCAATTTTAAAATTTAATGAAACTATAAAACTATTCGTGGATGATACAATTTTTTTTGATTTTGGAAATAATTTTTCAGAAATTAGATAATTTGCTTAAGTATATAACAATTATTTCCAGTTGGCTACAATCTCATAAATTAACTTTAAATTTTAATAAATATTTTATGTTTATACATAAACTTCTTTTTCCCAAACCAACAAAAAATTTAAATACATAATTCTGATACACGACAAACAAATTTATTAAATACAATTGATATTCGAAGCAATTTTGCTAAAAAAATTATTATATAGTGGTATATTAATATATAATAAATTACCAATACATTTATCCGGTATAAAAACTTTAAATTTAAAAAGCCAGTAGAAAAAACAAACATTTTTATTGAAACAGTTTTATAGGAAAAATAATTTTGGCTGTGTAATTATATATTTTGTTCTTCATGTATTATTTATTTTATTATTTAATATTAATCTTAATTGTTACTGTTATAATATTATTGTTTGTATTCCCTGTAATTAACTTATACAGTTGGTCCAAGATGTTGAAAATAAATAAATACTCTTTTGAAAAGGCTAACTAGTTTGCAAATTCTAAAGTAATAGTATTAAAATGCTTGTGTCATACCTAAGTAACAGTATCCAGATGGTGATGTGTAATACTGTAGGTTCAGCTAAGGGAACTGCTATTAATGGTGTCCTATAAGACTCAATCCTGGGTAGTATTCTCTATCGGATACATACCAATGATCTTATTGATTACAAAGCCATTGGCTTTATATAGGAAAGACCCGCAACTTACTGTAACATACTACTCATATGGCCAGGGCGCTAAAAGTAAGCGCGTGTGGGCGCTTAACTCCGGTTGCTTCTGATTGGTCGACCATTGCCATAGCAACGGAGAAAAGAAATGAATATTGCTCTCTTCGTGTAATGTAGGGATTCACGAGTTTTTATTTAACTTCACGCTTTCCTATCTAAATAACTGTCTAAAAATCAAATTTTGTAAGTCAATTCTGATACACTTTCCAATTTTCGATTGTGCTGAAATTTTAAATATATAACTCCCGATATAATTATGAATACATAATACCTGTAAAATAATACATCTAAAGGATGTGTCTAAATTTAGTTACCAAATGTTAAGCTTATTTATTATTGAATGTTAGATCAGATATACAGCATGACCAAAAAATAAAAACCTCGATTTTGAAAATCATATCTTATAAGCACACAATATATTTCACGGTGCGTTTGATGGGGCTTGACTGGATCACATTATTTTTTAAATAGTTATATAGCTATTACCGTCTTAAATTATCTTAAAAGCTTGTCACAAGAAATTCATTCATATTTATTTCAACAGACGTAGTATAACGCATATATATTTCGCGGGAAGTTTATTTCATTGTTAATTAATATATTGATAAAATGGAGAGATCCAATCAAACTATCAAACAATAGGTACATATTTTTCTAAATCTTTTTAGATCGTTTTATTAAAAGCATTTATTAAAAATGTATGTTTTATTGAAATTTATGTAAAAAGTTCGTTTTTTTTATCTTTTTGATCAAGCTTGACATTTGCATTAAAATTGTACTGGCAGACCATATGGTTTATCTCCGCCCCAGAGGGGAAAATCTGTTTCCTAATAAGGATATTTCTAGTATCTGTTAAAATATTTAAAGGAACAAATAACTTTATTCTTGGCACAAACAATAATAATCTAATAACGATGTTCATATTGTGTTTGTGGTTTTCAGGGACACTAATTTTATTTTTACTAATCATTTTAACATTTGGCAACTAGTATTGCTGATTTGTATGCATTTATTTCGTGGTGCTATGTACACTAAATACTCTGGGAAGATTTGAAGAAGTGATCATTATAGATTAATTTTTTAAGAAGTATTTAGAGTAGCGCCGAGGCCATTCCATAGCAAGTATACCAGAAAAATAAAAACGAGGTAATGACACTACTTTTATTTTTTGCTAGAAAGTTTTCGCAATAACTTTTTAATATTTTACCATATTGTCTTGAACTTTGGAGAATGAACTATAATTAAACAAAAAATATAATTGTTGCATAGCAATCTTCTTCATGGTCAGATTATTTCGCTAGTTTTTTTTTTCGTACTTTAAGGGTATGAGGTTTAACTCTTCTAATCATATTAATCTTTGGTAAGGGTAATATTTATTGTTGGTTTTCTAGAACTACGTAAAATCTCACTTTTTATATATTATTAGTTACTAGTTATCGTGAAGCTGGCAAAATTTTAAGTTCAATATTTGGACCCAGTAGGTAGGATTTAATGTATATACACAGTTACTGACATATATTTCGACATCGGAAACTTTGAGGCTGACGTTTAGAATCAAACCTATTATAAATAAAAGGTAAAAAGGATAAAATAAAAAATAACAAAAAAAATAACACCGATAAAAAAAAGTGAAAAGTAAAAAATAATAGTTGATTCAATCTTCAAAATTTGACTTCATGAAGTCGGCGTTAACTAGTAAAAACAGCAAATTTTATTTGTGGTATTAAATATTACTTAGACATTAGTTGGAGTCAAATTTCTACATTAAATAAAAAATAATTTTTGACTTTTCAGTGTTTTTTTAAGACGGTTATTTTTACTTCCCAGGTAAAAGGGAAATATTAAGTATTGTAATCGTGAAAAAAATCACCCTCCGAGATTTGTTTAGATCTTTACGTTCAAGGTCCCTAAATGCCGAAAAACATTTTTTCTCAATTTCGTCGGTCTGTCTGTGTGTTCGCGTTATATCTAAAAAACTAATTACTCGATTGACTTCAAATTTTGATCAAAAATTAAGGGTTATATGGGGATGACCTGCTAATATTTTGGTAAAAATTTAAGATGGCAGAACAAAATGGCGGCCTAATGAAATATTAAAAAAAATATTAGTAAAAAAACTACTTTACCAATTTATCTCAAATGTTATACAAAAATTAAGTATTATGTAGAAATCAACTAGTAAAATTTTGGTACGAATCCAAGATGGCGGAACAAATTGGCGACTTAACAAAATATTTAAAAATTCAGCCTGAACAACTCTTAATGGACTGATTTCAAATTGTATGCCATAACTAATTGTGATATAGAGATGAACTAGTAAAACGGTGGTACTAATTCAAAATGGCAGGCAATTAAAATATTTGTAATCGGGAAAAAATCAATCTCTCAGGTTTTATATATTTTCATGTTTTAGCGTTCCCAGGTATCAAAAAATATGTCTTACCAATTCCGTCGGTGTGTCTGTCGGTTTGTCTGTCTGTCTTTCGGTTTTCTGTCTGTCTGTCAGTTCGCGGCATAGCTTAAAAGTTGCTTATGAGATTGACTTCAAATTTTAGTCAAGAGAAAAATCCGATGTCAAAACAAAATGGCGGCCTAGTGAAATATTTAAAAAAATCATTACTAAAAAACTACTTACCCAATTTATTTCAAATTTTGTACAAAACCAAGTATTATGTAGAAATCAACCTTGTAAAATTTTGGTACGAATTCAAAGTGGCGGAACAAAATGGCGGCTTAATAAAATACTTAAAAATTCAGCCTGAAAAAACTACTTAATGGACTGATGTCAAATTGTGTGTTATAACTAATTGTGGTATAGTGATAAACTAGTAAAACTGTAGTTCTAATTCAAGTTGGCGGAACAAAATAACGGCCAAAAAAAATATTTTTCATAGTGAAAAAATCAATCTCAGGTTTTAAATATTTTTAAATTTTAACGTCCCTATATACCAAAAAAATATGTTTGATCAAATCCGCCGGTCTCTCTGTCGGTTTGTTTATCTGTCTGTGAGTTGGCGGCATAGTTTAAAAACTACTCATCAGAAAGACTAAATTTTAGTCAAAATTAGAGGTCATATGGGGATGATATATTGGTAAAAATCCAATATGCCAAACAAAATGGCGGCCTAGTGGAGTGTTAAAAAAAAACACTTATCCAATTTTTCTCGAATTATGCACAAAAATCAAATATGTAAAAATCAACTGGTAAAATTTTAGTACGAATCCAAGATGGCGGAACAGAATGATGGCTGAATAAAATATTTAAAAATTGAGCCTGAAAAAACACTACTTAATGGACTTATTTCAAATTGTGTGTTATAACTAATTGTGGTATACAGATCAACTAGTAGAACTGTGCTATAAATAAAATATTTTGTAATCGTTAAAAAAACACCTCAGGTTTCACATATTTTCAGGTTTTAGAGTCCTAAAAATGTTTTTATCAATTCCGTTTGTGTCGGTCTATCTGTTTCTCAGTTCGCAGCGTAGCTTCAAAACCATTCATCATAGTGGCCTCAAATTTTAATCTAAAATTAAGGGTCATATAGGGATGATGACCTTGTTATAATTTGGTGAAAAACCAATATGCCGAAACAAGTTAAAAAAGTTATTACTTAAAACTAATTATCCAATTTCCACAAATTTTGTACAGTTGTTCACTAATATGCGCGAGAGCTTTGGATTTATAAAACACATTTTTTTGTAAACAAGCAAATTGTTAAACAAAGAATTAATATATTATAATTGAAATTCCGCATTTTACTTCTGTCGCAAATGGGATGTATTGTAATCGTAAAAGAGTCACCCTCTCAGGTTTTTGCAGATCATCAGGTTTTAGGGTCCATAGATGCCAAAAAAAAAATGTTTTCTCAATTTCGTCAGTATGTCTGTTCGCCGCATAGCTAAAATCTGCATACCCGATTGGTTTCAAATTTCGTTTAAAAATCAAGGGTTATATTATATTAAAAAAAATATTAATAAAAAAATACTTATCCAATTTATTTCAAATTTTGCATAGAAATCAAGTATTTCGTAACAATAAACTGGTAAAATTTTGGTACGAACTACGAATCTAACTCGCCACGACAAAATGGCGGCTTTATAAAATATTTAAAAAATCAGCCTCAAAAAACTAGTTACTAGATTGACTTCAAATTTTGTGCAACAATTAACGGTGGTATAGATATGAACTAGTAAAATTATCGTATGAATTCAAGATGGCGGAACAACATAGCGATCTTGATGTTTTACGGTCCTTAGACGCTAAAAACATGTTTTCTCTCCGTCGGTCTGTCTGTACATCTGTTACGATAGAAAATAACAGTTTTGAGGGAAATCTGCCTGATTCCACTATATTACAAAATACAAATATATAAAGAAAGCTAACTCTATTGAATATTATTTTATTATTATAACCTAATAGTTAAAAATGGTATGGTTTTTGAATGAAAAGAAACATAATTTTTGCTAATAAAATTCGCCAAAAGAAATCAAAGATACATATAGAATCTAAAGAGAAAACAACTGGATCACCTCTATACACAAGTCTTTCGTGCCCATGCAAAAATATACATAATACATGCATATGTTAGACAATAAAAACACATATTTTTACAAAGGTGTATTAAATATTATGTTTAAATCTGAAGATCATTCGTCTTTAATTCATGAACATTGAATTTCTAGTGTATAGGGTGAGTCAACGAAGGAGTAAAGTTCATTATCTCACTTGTTTCTCGAATTACAAAAAAATGTTAAATACAATAGTTTTAGGGAATGTTAAGTGCACAGTTTAAAATTATTTTTGTGTATATAGCGTGGTTCAAAGAAATCTGAGTAGATGCTACAAGATGTTCAAAATAAATTTAGAAATTTCGACTGTTTTAAACGAAAAAATCTCGACTTTTTAAATAGCACTGTATATTATCATTTTTCGCATAAAATTTACAAAATTCTTCAACTTTCGTGAGTATGTCGGATACCTATTTTTAATAGTTTGCGATTTATTTTGAATTTTTCAATTTTATTTTTAAAGATTATGTTTATGTGAATCCCTCTACAATACCAGTAGATATGAAATTCGGGATGCGTGCAGGACAATAACGACCTTTATGATAAGAGAAGTGAAGGAATATATAGTAAAATGACTAAAAATGTGGATTCAAGTAGACGGGCAAATGTTTGAACATTTATTACGTCCTCATAATTAAATATTAAGTAAGTGGAATCATATTGAAATTATTATTTGTTTTTTTACAATAGCTAAGTGTATTAAAAACAAGAGTAAAAATTGAGAAACAGAAAATAAATTGCAAACTATTAAAAATGGGTATATGATATACTGAATGAAAGTTGAAGAATTTTGCAAAATCTATCAGAAACATTAATAATATATAAGGTATGATATTTAAAAAAAGTCGAGATTTTTCAATTTAAAATAGCCGAAATGTATAAATTTATTTTGAACACCCTATAGCATCTAACTAAAATTTCTTTACGTATGTTTTTTTTTCCATTTCACATATTCGTACCAATAATGAGCGATGCACCTTCAGAAATGGCGCTACTTGCCATTTTTACAAAACTGAAAAGTAGCATTTAAAAAAAATTAAGTATTAGAGAAACAACTAGATTTAGATATATAACATTATTAATAAAAGTTTGTTTTATTAATAGAATTCTACGCATAACGTAAAAACAGAATGTTCCGTTTAAAAAAACATATGTTACATCCGCCACACTTTTTTGAGGCGTGGCGGATTTTTTTGAATCATCCTGTTTACTTAAAAAATAATTTTACACTGTTAACATTCCCTAAAACTATTGAAGTCAACATTTTTTCGTAATTCCCGAAACAAATGAGACAACGTTACTCTCTCGTTGATTTACCCTTTATTATATACAATACTGTTTAAAGAAGGTATGGTTTATCTTATTTTATAGACACTCTTATAATAATAACAAAGGATATTGTTACTCCAGTTGAGAAATTCAGGATAACTTGATTTTTTCTGACATTTTTAGTGTTTTAATATTTGTCAAAAGTGCCATAAACATATCACTTGATTTAAATTTGTAACCTAAGAATCAATAATTAACTAAATGGATCCGGAAAAAAACGTCTATTTTTTTTAAAAACTCGTATATATAGTACGGCCGTTAAACACTTTTTTTTTCGTCTTAGAAAGTCTATAGATACAGGCAGTTCGAGTTAGTCTTTTTTAGAGTTAAAAGTAGGCCTAACTTAATTGTTTTTTAAGTAAACAGTACTAGAGACTTGACTGGATCTATTAGGTGTTACAAAAATATAATAAACAATGTTTTGAATATATTCTTCTATTATAAAAAACATAAACGAAATAATAAAAATACCGGCGTCTATTTTTTCGACGATTTTCCTATTCAAACCTAAAAAAAATATGCTTGAGGGAAATGTTTTTAAAATAGTGAACCCGAATTTATGGTTATGTTGCAAAATAACTCTTAAACGGTAGCGGCGTAATATATCGAAACCATAACGAAGGACATAAAAATTAAAAATGTCTAAATAAGTTAAGAACTCGAAAAAAAAACCGACACGCAATCAAGTCAATGTTTTTATAAAAATATTGATGAGGCAAAAAAGCTGGAGGCTCCCAAAAATCTCACCCTGTAGGTTAGTTTAAATCGTAAGAACTAAAATTAAATATTAAAAAACGCACGTCGGTATTTCCAGTATTCAATGTGTCTGCACCCTGCACAATATACATATTATCTGATATAAATAGATTAAAGGCATTAAAAAATATCACCACGCATTAAAGGGATTAACATGCCACCAACCATATATAGTTCAAATGAATATATGCCCTCCGTCAGATTCAGGTTACCCAATATGCAACGTCTTATACTTTTCTGACCTTAAGAGGTTATCAGAGTGAATCTAAATGATTGATTCTGATGCTGTTATTTGCAATGTGACAGATCGATGTGGGTCACCGACAGAGACCTGTTTAGTCTAACAAACGAACTGGATGTTCAGCCGAATAAACAATATAGTGTTTCACCTTGAAAAACGGGTCGTCGTTTAGTGAAAAAAAAAACAGTATTTCGAAAAGTTAAATTTTTTTCTAAATTTTACAACATATTATCCAAAAGTCTACAGTTTTTAATAAACAAAACGATAAATTGTTGTCAAAAAGAAAAAAAACTAATATAAAAAATACTGACTTGATTATACGACGTTGAAAAGTCCATGGTTTTAGAATTACTCTGATACCCTCTTAAAATATATTCATACCTTACTTCACTCTTCAAGAATATTATTTAAATGTTTTACGTGTCTTTAAAATTTGCTACTTTTTGGTACTACAGGATCACTAAAATTTATAATTGACACTTATATTTACTTATTTAACAGTTAATCGCCACAAAAATACTATATAACTTACTAGCGGGTACCCGCGACTTCATTCGCGAATATGACTATAATGAAAGGGCTGTAAAGAGGTACTCAAATCGCCTCATTTGAGTACTTCTTTATAAACCACGTTTGTTAATACATTCTCTGGACCCACTATGTGAACTTACTCTAGAGCATACTTACTTACTTACTCTGTAGCCGAGTTCCATTACACAATTTTGGTGGTTTTAATTTTCGAATAAGCATCACTGGTGCCCCCACTTTTAAAGTTAACTCACTCATGATTCCTGAAGGGTTTAGAGAGTGTAAAAACTCGACAGGATAATTAACCGCATTTTCCGAAAAATGTCTTCATACTAATTATTTATTACTTAATCACAAAGACAATTATGTATTGATTGTTTTGAATCTAATCACTCGTATAATGTCTACTTGCTGTCTTTATTAGTTAGACGCCGAGTTGATAAAATTTTCAAGATTTATTGAAAGTATTATTTTGGGATTTTAGTTCTGAAGCCAGTTTAATTTTTTTTATAGTAATAATATTTTATCCCTCTTAGTTCTATTCCTACAAAATACGGGCCAACTTTAAAGTTTTCGAGGCCTAAAGGTAGATTAAAATTTTGGGCGTTCCTAATAAAATAAGTAAGTAGGTAGTAGTCCATTGTATATGAAATTTTACTAGAATCGCGGTACAAATATTTTATAAAAATCGCCATTTATACACATTTATAGAAAATCAGCAATACATATTATCAAAAGATAAAAAGGTTAGTAAAATTAAACCTCGTACAATTAAAACCCACAAAAAACAAAAGAAACATCATATTTTACAATTACCCCCTTTTTCATCTTCACTTATTGACAAAAGAAATGTTTTGTGCGAAGGATTAAGATGTTTATTTTAAAATTACAAACCGAGATAACCTAATGTAAAAATATTGTGCTACTTTTGGTTAATTACAATCCGTACACTAAATTTTAAAGCAGTTAATTAAAGCAATTCAAATTTATCACAGAAACTCCTAGATATAAAATGATTCAAAATGGCAGCAGCACTTCGCTGAAAACTTCTTCCGAGTTTTCAAATCATCCTGGAGTAATCGGTGTACATACATATGGTCGAATTGATAAATAACTCTCTTTTTCAAGTTGGTTAAATTTAAGATTCATGAACCCCTTTTTTATATCGCTTTTACTAAATGAGTATTATTAACATTCCTATTTAAAGCCAATGGTATTAATGAGGTTTCTTTCAAAGTCTAGGCATCTACTAAGGAAAAAAGAAGTTTTACATGTTTCACCGTTTTTTTATTTTTTTCTTTTTCCAGGGGGCTGTCTCATGCTTTTAGGGCTATCTTGCATGTTTACGGGACACATTTTCGCACACATCCGTACAGATATCATAGATTTTTGTTCTAAAAATATATTTTTCGTATTCTAGGGTCGATTATACCCAGTCACCTATATTCTACGCAAATTTTTGCGATTTCAATACTTCATATATGTATATAGCAGTAATAGCAATTGACCACATAGTGCATTAAAAATGTATTAATAATACAATATATTGGCTCTTATATAGGGAAGTAAAAATAACCCCTTTTTATTGGCCAAAAAGTGAAATTTTTGAAAAATTCTAAAATTTATATTTATATAATTATTTTTGAAAACCATTGACGGAAGAATCGTCTTAAAATCTCTTTTAAATAAAGGGTTATAGAAAATAATGTAGTTGTAAACATATTGCACCCCTAAAAGTGCTGAATTTTGAAAAACCTGTTCTGTAACATTTCACGACAAACCTTTCCTTAATACTCATAGATGCGTTTGTTATATAAGAAAATTCTGTGCAAAATTCCTAGACCCGATTAAGGGGGTGTCCTATTGTTTAAAAAATATAACTTGGCATATTCCAGCTATTTGACCGACTTTGTATAATTAAAATTATTACGTTCTGATAGATCTTAAAATTTCTGCATCAAATTTCTTTCGTTACCTCGTATAGTTTACGCGCATAGAATAAATTAAAAATTATAATTAAAATATCTACCACTATTAATGATCCATTGTAATCTCATTTAAAAGAAATCTGAGAAATCTAAAACTTGGAGAATGTCTTGTCGAATTATGACCCACAATATCGACAGTGTTCTCCAGATTTATTGGCCATTATTTACAAAATAATGTAAAAGTGCAAATGTAAAAAATGTATTACTTTTAAAAGTCAAAACTTCAATCCAAAACTCAACAATTCATCAGCGAACGCTCTGAAATTAATATCATATTTTTGTTCCTACACGCGCTAAATCGAGATCGCTACATAACACTTTATCTGCATCGTCGCATAGCTTTAAAATCCCGACGTAAACGTAGGTACATAGCCCCTTCCCCGCTTCTACCAATGTTCGACGAGCGGCAGTGATCTATATTAAGGATATCAAACATTAAGGATATTAAAATGAGCCAAAAGATACATGTCCTTCGAAATTTATCTTCTTGTGTTATATCATGCGTCCTGAGAACGATATACTTTACCCTTTTCAGTTCTATGTGTCATATGCAATTCTCGCCTGGAGACACTCGTCAGGGTTTTATAGACTCTTTGGCCAGCCCAGAGGAGCAATGAGGATTCTGGCTCATCTCAGCTATAGAGCCGATAGCAGTGATGCCTTCATTTCTCTAATAATCTCACTGTACTTTTAGAAATTCTTATACTTTCTCGAGGAGCACTGGTTCGCTGAGTTATGCGAACATGATCATACCAGAACTAAGAGTAACCTGGCGTCAAGACGGCCCTGGATACTGGGCTATAAGATGTTTGTATCAATGTACTGTTAGAACACCTAAAGAATCTGCCATATAAAGTTTTCCATAGTAAAATTAAACAAATTTAATTGCAAACCCATTTTATTGATTTCAAGAGTTTTTAAATTATACATTTTGAATTGTATTTTAATTTGTGTGTTTTGTCTCTATTAGTATTTTATAATCATATTTTTTTATATATTATGTATATTATTATATTACGTATTTTAGATAGTAAGTTATTACGATGTGTGGGAGCACTTTTTTGTGTAATATGACAATACCTCCCTACATCAAATGCTAGAGGACTGTCAACCTGTTTAACATTTATTTTTGGGGAATTTCAAATAATATCCTGTTTGCAATCCGAAGTTAGAAAAAAATTCAAACGGTAGGTTAGCTGATTTATTGCTTCAGAAAATGTATATGTTTTTAATTTTCTGTTGTGCTTTCTCAGAATTAGGAATATTAGGTGAAACTTTTTCTTAAGAATCATGTAACCACTTTAGAAACCATTGTTTCTTAGAAGAGAAAACCTTTCGTGTTAGGGCTTGAATTGGGACCCAGCCACTGGAAGCGGATCCAATCTATGCACCCTTGCTACCAGCCAGCATTGGAAGATGGATTAGAGGAGTTTTACTACTTGATGGTTGATAAGCTTTTCTATATATTAGTCACCATGATGAAAAGTAAATAAATTTCATGTGTTTTGCCGTTTTCTGAAATATTTAATCGTTTATGAAGTAAAATTTTGTTTTGCCTTGAAAAAGTTTTGTTCTTGTTTTAGCCTAAAAGAAATTATGTGCAACAATTAAAACAAATAGGCTTCTCTCGCCAATAAAAAAAAAAATAATTTATTAATTTTGTCCCCTTAGAGTAACCCCATATGAAAAAATGCTTTTATATTTAAAAAGATAAAATATATCAACGGATTTTTCTGTTTTTTCATGAAGCTCAGCGTTTTGACAAAAATACCAAGAGTTTTTAAGGGGCTGTTTTATTTCCCTAGAGCTACCCATTTTAGTGGAAAGAATGTTCAAGAGATAGAAGAAATTTAACTTTTTTCGATATATATCTTGATTTTTTGAAATACATTCACTAAAAAAATCAAATACCTACGCCAAGCACTTCTACAATTTTATGAAAAAGTGGAAATATTTAAATTGAAAAATGAATTAGATAATTTAGTAGATGAAAATATTTTCATGGAGCAGCTAATTTTGACCCATGTGGAAAATGTTAATTAACTTAGAATGAAGACCTAAATAATGTAAATAGTAAATTTATGTCATTGGGTGTTCTGGAAGAAGAAATCATGTATTGTAAGGAACTAGAAAATAAAGGGCAGAAGTGAAACCTATGCAACAACGGATTGTTGTGAGGATAGAATTCAGCAAGGTGTGGTGAAAAATTCGACTTTTCCATAGAAAAGTTTAGAAAACTTGGTGCTAACTGATACTGGTCATGTAAACTGGATGTGTTAGAGATTGAGAGGTAAATTTATTGGGTATGTTCAGGACTAAACTAGCTGTTAGGGGGTGGTCCAGTTTAATTGCTAGCAAAAAATGTTGCCTAAAAGACACTGTTATCACCTCACTTGATTTAAAGTAACAACAACTTTCAAAATTTAATGATGTAGAAACTGCTTGCTAAGTGTGACAATGTCCCCTCACAACCCTTATGAAAAAATAACTTTCGGCCAATTTTTCTAATTTCTTATTTACCGTACAGTACCCAAAATAAGAGAAAAGTTTTATGAGAACAAAGGTCCGAAAACGCTTTGTTTTCTAGATATAGATTGAAAAATATTTACAATATTACACTCGGAAGTATTTACGGACCTTATGTTCATTGATGACTTTTTTTCTTATTTTGGTTAAGTACTATATGTTAAATATGTTGTGTCATCCAGTTTCCTTATGCATTTTATATGAGATTTAGATAAAATTTTACTCTGTATCTTAAAAATCAGTCATAGGATTAGTTTGTGCCCATGGGAACTTTTGATATGGACATAGAGAACTGCATTATATCAAAAAATTTGTAAAATTAGCCAAAAGCCATTTTCCATAAGAGGTGTGTGATGGGTCTTTGTTACATTATTTGAAAAACAAATATTTTTATAGGACTTATGTTAATCAAAATATTTTCGACACTGTTCTATGTATTAAGATGTAAGTAAATCCAACAAAGCCCGAAACGGCAATGTATAGAAAGTTTACATGACCAACATTTGGTTTATTTATTAAAAATACGCGCTAATACGTATTTATATTATACAACTTTTATTACTTTAATCATTTTCTTTCATCATATATATATTTTTTTTATGTGTACAAATTATTTAGCACTTTGGCACGTCTAAATGATCTGATTGATCAAAAATCATCCCAGAATTTTATTTATTGTAGGAAGAGCTGACTTAAAACCAAGTAACAAACAGAAAGAAAAATATGACGTACTGGAGAAATGGCAGCAGTCACTTTTAGCATCAACTAGCTTCAGTCAAGTGTTTCTTCATTATGGCACTCTAGATTCTTGTGTAATGTGGTCAAGATCTGCACTTTTGGCGCGATGTCGAATATGTAGGCGACAAAAGGATTCCGAAAATATGCTATTGTGTGACTCTTGTAATTTGGGACATCATATGTATTGTCTGAAACCCAAGTTAACGGTAGGTCAAATTAAAAATTCGTCCTTATCTTGGTTAATATATTATTATTAATTTTTTTGCACCATATATTTACGAAGTAGAATTAAATCATTTTACAATTCCATTGTTAAAAATGCATCAATTTTGTGGAAAATACTTCTTATTTTTTTGCACGGCAAGCATATTAATTATGGATACTTCGAGCTTATTGTTACTATCACTATTCGAACATTACAGTACATGAAATAAATGTAACACAAACAATTAAATAGGGACAGCGCCACTAATATTACTTTTAGTACTTTAAAAAAATCCTATAGAGAATTCTAAAATTTAATTCGATCAATTTCTGCTATATGTACATTGTCTTAAAATTTTGACCACAAAACACAAAAGAACTGATAGGTTTTTGTTTAAAAAAAAAAACCTTTTCTTAAAAAAAAATTAAATTTGCCAGATATGCAAAGTGTGCAAAATATGATATTCACAAAGAGGTTTAATGTTTCAAAATATTGGCTACATAGCATGTCCAATTGAAATTATTAATGGTTAGAACATAGAAACATATTAAGAGTTCTTAGTAAATGTTAAAGAGACATGTTTGAATATGGTATTTGAAAATTTGAAATTATTTGAAATTATTAATGGTGACAGCTTATACGAGGGTCGATTTTTATGTAATCTACCTAGCTATGAAAGAAAACACTGGGATGCCAAGTAATATTTTATTTCTCAACATAGACCTCATTAACATTGAGCTATTTATTCCAGTATTTATCCAGAAAAAAAAATGATTTTGGTAAGTCAGCAAGAAACTTGTGTACTTCTTCTTTTAGGTCTTCATCAGAAGAAAAACGACGTTCTAGCAAATATTGTTTTAGCTTAGGTAATAGTCTCTTGGACCTACATGTGAGTTGTACGTTGGATACAATATATCTACAAAATCCCAGTTGTTGGTTTTTGACTTCCTGAACTTTCCTCGTCTTCTGCACCCTGCAATTGTCATTCTATATCAATATCTGTTTTTGCTTTGTAGGTGGATCTCAGTAATACACTCACGACTCATTGACAGTTGAAGGTTTCAGAAAAAAAAGCCTCCATAATCAGTCAAAGTTTTCTTCGGAAATTTGTCGCCTGCACAGCTTTTGTTCAGCAGTTTCGGAATCCAACATGACACTTTATTCATTACCAGATCTTTCTGTAACATTTTTAAAGTTGTTGATCTGATATACCCACCTCTCAATCATTGAAAGTTTCTTGATGTTTTCCTTGGATTTTGCTTTCACGGTCCTAAATAATATATAAGAGAAAATAAAGTATTCATAATAAAAACACCTTCAAACATACAGAATACTTTATTCTCCTTGTAACTGTTTTATTAAATATGTTATAAGTAATGTATTACGTAAAGAAAACATTATAATAGTTACGTTTTGCTAGGCTGTACCACAAGGTGATTGGTTCTGTGATAAGTGTAAAAAGGAGAAGGAGAAGCAGGAAAAATTATTAAGTCCTCCAGAACCTGTTAAGAAGAGAAGACAAATATTTATAGAGGAAGAGGTAGATGAAGAGGAAGTAGAGCAGGACTCAGGAAACGAAGAAGATGGGGAAGAGGAAGAAGAAAGTAGTGAATCAGGCGAGACCAGTGACGTTGAATGCGATGATGATGGGTGAGATTTTGACCTTCTTATATTTATATATAAAATATTTTGTAAAAAATAACTTTTAAAAAACTGTCTACAGGCACGCTGTATATAGGTAAACTAAGTTGTAATTAAAGAAGAAAGAAATAACTCTTGCTTTGCTATTATAAGCACCTGATATTTTCGGTGGAGGCCAGGCAGAACTTTCTCTGCTTCTTAGTAGCTTTGCTATTAGCCTCGACGATGTGTTTTTAGAATGCCACAAATTCTCTTTACCTCATTTTAAGATTTCTGGCCACTTGTTTTTTGGCATGTTTTGTTAGTTTGTGACTTGGTTTGAAAACTTGAGAATTAACGCTTCTGGGGTTAGGCAATAAAGAGCAGGTTCAGTAATCCATACTCCCGAGTAACATTAAGAGTTCTGGGCCGAAAAAAATACTATCCTTACCTTGCCGACGTTAGCTTAGTTAAGTGAATGTATCCAGAACATAAATTATCGAAAAACTGTCGCTAAGTGGATTAGTGTACGTTCATATAGCATCGAGAGACGATGCTATAGAAAATTTCTAAATTTGTATTAATTTAAACGAACACATTTAGCTAGGGTAGCATGCGATACGAGGCGATCTCGCGCGGTCGGTATAACTACTTTTCTTTTAACATACTTAAATTTCCCGCCACGTCGCGTGCAAATCTACGTATGCATACCATGGACGGTGCGTATAATTTAGTTGTAATAGTAATATATGGGCGGAAAGGAATGATGCACAGTTCTTGTGGAACAATGTGTTATTAGATTTAAATTAAACATTAATAGACAAAATTAAAGTTAATAGTTAGAAATATCTATGAATACACTGCAGGATAATCAAGCAACTCGTAGACCTTTAAATAATGAATTAATAATAATATCATTTACCTTAAGTTTTTGTGGACATAGAGCAGTTGTACAAGTGTTTTTGTCCTGTGTTGACTTATCGGGATGCTAATAGTTAGAGAAAAGCATTTCTAATAGAAAAGAATTTCAAAATTTTAAATTTATCAGTTTGTTTGATGTGTAACTTAGAAGCAAAAAATTGATGATTTGATAATGTTTTTTATAAATGTGTTCGGGTTATTTGTCGCGAAATAATAACAAACAAATGTGTTTTTTGATTTTCTCGCATCTCAACTGGAAACTTAAGGTAAATGAGGTAATTTTCTATTTTTGTTGCTTAAATAATATTCTTTATATCAGGTATCAAAACATTCGTGGACGGACTAGTTCCCATGTTGAGATATTAATTTACAATCATCTCTATCGATGCAAAATATTCTACTGAAGCAGAAAATAACGTACGTTGATTCAATTACAAAGAAAATACCATCATCACTTGATTTTTATCTCTTAGCTTAGCTTGAATCAAAAATCTTACATATGTAGTTTTCCTCCGAGCGATTGTTATAATACGTAAAAATAGTTTTACCTTCCATAAAAAATATGACGGAAAAACTTAAGAAAAATTTGAGAAAACTTTATCCTTTATAAGAATATTTGACAATTAAGGTTATGAAGTAAACCTTCAACAGTCAAATCCTCTTGCAATATGCGGGATGAACAATTTTTCAAAAAATAGATTTTCCCCTATAATTTTGTTTATTTAATGTTTGTTTTTTTATGTAATATGCTTACAAAGGAGTAAAATCGAGTGGCCGCCTTTCATGCGATATCTTGTGCATCCTCCATGGGGACGTCGCTTAACCTTGGGTATGATGGTGGGCCAGTGCTCTCCGAAATTAAGCAGCCAAATGGGAAAAGGTTTCACCTTCCTGTTGACATCCTCTTCATATGACTGTCGTTTAACTTCATATTGCGAAAATAGGGCTTGGAAAGCCATTTAGATGCGATATTCGCAAAAACAGTTAGCGTTTTCTGCCTCTGCAGAATGTAGCGGCGAACTTTACTGCTGATACACTGAGTGTATCTATTCAGGATGATTTATTTTTATTTATCAGGGCCAAGCTTGCTGGGAACTGCTCCCAGAGGCAGCCGGGTTTCTATCATTTCTATGCGCCCCATTGCTTCTCAAGGCTCTAAAAGCTGTTGGCCCTCGGAACGACATGGGAGTTGGTCAACAGAGATGCGTTAGCTAAGGTCTAACCTTGCCTATGAAACCATGGAAGCCGAATATATCTCATGTTCTGTATTAATTAGCTGAATAAAATGATATACATAATATACTATTAAAATATATTTAAGGTAATTTGTAAAATGGTTTTGTTCTATAAAATAGTGATCCTGAATTTACACTATTTTTGTAATGATTATAAGAACGTTCCGCAATTTATACTACCTAATAGATTAAATGAAAATTAAGAGAATGGTTGATTTTTGAAATTGAAAATGTTTCTTTCAGAGATGTACAATTAGAATTATGCAAAACCTGCGGGTCGGGAGGCGAAACCATGCAGTGCGAGAAGTGTGAATTGTACTACCACAAAGAGTGTATTGATCCACCTCTCAGGAGGATACCTAGAGCTCCTTGGATGTGTCCTTCGTGTTGCAGTAAAGGGAAACATGATAATAGATATCGTGAAAAATCAAATGAAAACGGTTATGAATCAGGTAAGACAACATTTAATTGAAGCTAATGTTGATTTTATATATTGTAATTGAAACTGATAATGGTAATCTAACTTAATATGGATGTAATATAATTCTTCCTTTTTAAGCTAAACTATTTCGCAAATGAAAAATCATTCATAAGATCTAAATAAGTTTTTTATACAGATTTTGAAAAGCTGTTTAGTTATCGAATTTGATGTTCCTTTTTTTTTAATTTTTTGCTTATAAGGCAAATGTGAAAAATGTAAGTACTATGTATACAACCGGAAGGTTATATTGCGTCTTTAAGTGATTACCTTGTAATTTTTTACTAAAAATGTATTTCTTTACGCAGACTGCGATGCTATTAACCTGGCTGGATTTACATACAGCCAAAGGCGCTGCGCAGCTAAGGCCAGTCGTAAGATCCACGCCTTTGCCAAGGCTCTGCGTGTTCTAGACTCTAAATCGCTCAGTTCTAATGATGGTGGGTCAAATGTTACACTAGTCTTTTCTAACATCTTATTAATTGCTTGCTTTTTGTTGCCTTTTGGCTTGGCATATTTGTTTATCCTTTATTTTTTCTTCTGATCTTTATATCTCTATTTAGCAATAAAAATTAACTAATTTTTTTAATGGAACACAAATTTAAAAATACGTTATCTGAATGTGGATTTGAAAGTACATTATTCAGAACAGGTAAATACGAACAACAAAAACTAGGAAATTACATTAAATCAACAGAATTAGTAGAAGGGTATTTAAATAAACTTATAATTGGTTCTGTTTTTAAAAAATATTTATATATTGCTTTTTTCTGTATAGGTTTTATATTTACTGCCATTCACACGAAGCACCAAAATCCACTTTATTACATATTTTTCTAAAGTTATTGATGATCCTGCCTTGGAAACCTGTATTTCAAAATTTGTTGTTTACACTATTAATAAAAAAAATTCAGTTAAAATCACAGTCGTTAGTCTTAAAATATTGTTATTTAGGTATTAAATTTACTAAAGACTGTTAGAGACCATCAACTTTTTGTTTTAACTTATTTTATTTATCTGTTTTACTTACTTTATAAAATATATATATATATATATATATATATATATATATATATATATATATATATATATATAAAGAGAAACAGAAATTTCAATTTCTGTGCGGTTCTTGGTCGTAAAAAGTTATACAAAACGAAACCAGTAACGGTAAGGATTACTCCTTCACCATTTTGTCGAGAATCGACCAAAACATCACGCTATGTTTGTTTCCAGGGCCAAGATGCCATCTGCTACCGTGGTATCTGCCCCGGCAAGGCTCATCAGGCAGTTTCCTTGGGGGGTATCGGTATTAAAACCGAAATACCCAAACCCTGAAACAAACAAGGTGTCATGTCATTCGACTTTGAAAGTCGACGAGGGAAATAGGCAACCAGTGGCGCCCATATATATATATATATATATATATATATATATATATATATATATATATATATATATATATATATATATATATATATATATATATATATATATATATATATATATATATATATATATATATATATATATATATATATATATATATATATATATATATATATATATATATATATATATATATATATATATATATATATATATATATATATATATATATACAATGAGGGCATAAAGTCTGGAAACCTTGAGATATGTCAAAAACTATACAAGTTGGGTAAAAAAGTTTCATATAAAAGTTGTATAGTTCCTTACGATTAATGATTCAAAAATGTCTTGAAATATACAGGGTGTTTTAAAATCAAGTTACACACCAAAAATTCAGAATCTCTAATGGAACACCCTGTATATTATTTCATTTTAAGAATCTACATGAAATTCTGATCATATTTTATTAAGCATACCCTATCCCTAAAGTCAACTGTTTTTGAGATAAAAAAATGAGAAAATGGAAATTTGGCTTTAAACAAAATTAACTCATTTCCCTATACATAGTGAAATCTGGTGGATTATTTTAGAACTCCCATAGAAACCGTCATGTACTGACAATAAACTGTGTCAATTTTTAACATAATGTTGGAGAGTTACTTTTTTCCTGATAAAAATGCTTTCAGAAAGAGAAAGAATAGAGATTCTTATGATGTTTGGATGGGGAGATCGCCAAAGAAATCTTGACGAAGTATGTGAACTTTTTAATAATACGCATCCCGAGCGAGGACAAGCAATTGCAAAATCCACAGTTAGCAAAATTATAAAAAAATTTCGTGATCATGGTTGTGTAAAAGATCTTCCCAGGACAGGTAGGCCAAAACTAGATGATGATATTAAATTGAATGTTTTACTCAGTTATAACGAAAATCCACATTTACCTACCTACAAGTCAAGTAGCATTAGATTTAAACCTTAGTCAATCATCGGTAAAAAATATTCTGCACACGGCAAAGTATCATCCCTACAAAATAAGATTAATCCATGAATTAAATGAAGACGACTTTGACCGCGGACTTGAGTTTTGCGAAAGTATACAAGAGCGGTGCAACCTGGATCCATTCTTTTGTGGAAATATTTTATTTTCCGATGAAGCCACCTTTTTTCTTAATCGTACTGCCAACCGACAAAACTGTAGATATTGGTCTACAGAGAATCCCCATTGGGCTCAAGTGGCTCATACGCAATATCCCGAGAAAATCAATGTTTGGGCTGGAATATTTCAAGATAGAATTATAGGTCCCTACTTTTTCGACGTAAATTTAACCGACGAAATTTATCTTGATTTTTTACAACTCGAGTTGATTCCTGCCTTAGCTCAATTGTATCCAGGTAATGAGCCCGATATGCCTACTGCAGCAATGTGGTTCCAACAAGATGGAGCACCACCTCACTACGCGCTACCTGTTCGGCAGTATCTCAGTGAAATATTTCCTAATAGGTGGATAGGACGTCGTGGTCCCTACGAATGGCCGGACAGGTCCCCGGACTTAACTCCCCTAGATTATTTTCTGTGGGGATATTTAAAGAGCAAAGTTTATTTGAACAGACGACCTCCTAATATCGATGCGCTGAAAAATCGTATAAGAGATGAAATCCGACGAATCCCACCTACTTTTATTCGAAATCTACAACAAGAGTTCATCAATCGATTAGGATATTGTCAGGAAGTGAACGGACAACAGTTCCAGCATTTATTACGTTAAAACGCATCATTTAGAATTTTAGACTGTCGTTGTTAATCGTTATTAAAAAAATTTTGTAAAACAGTTTTCTCATTTTTTTTTATCTCAAAAACAGTTGACTTTAGGTATAGGGTATGCTTAATAAAATCTGATCAGAATTTCATGTAGATTCTTAAAATGAAATAATATACAGGGTGTTCCATTAGAGATTCTGAAGTTTTGGCGTGTAACTTGATTTTAAAACAACCTGTATATTTCAAGACATTTTTTAATCATAAATCGTAAGGAACTATACAACTTTTATATGAAACTTTTTTACCCAACTTGTATAGTTTTTGACATATCTCGAGGTTTTCAGACTTTATGCCCTCATTGTATATATATATATATATATATATATATATATATATATATATATATATATATATATATATCTATATATATATATATATATATATATATATATATATATATATATATATATATATATTGAGCTCATTTTATAAAATTTAGGGACTTTGTAGTGTCATTTGTACCAATTAGTCCCTTATTTTAAGAACCATTTACATGGATATTATTATAACTTATTGAAAATATATTATTTAGTGTTTTTGTATATGTTACTGCTAAAGATCGAAAATAGTTAATCCCCATATTAATTAATAGGTTACTGTCATTTTTAACTAAAGGGCTTGGATATGAAGGTGAAAATATTTTTTCTGCAACATTAGCCATATAATATCGCTATGAACCATTGCCTCCAGGCACACAGTTACGAATTTAGTTTGGGGGTCCAAATCAGAAATTCATTTAGCGGAGAGGGGGTCCAAATGGTCAAACCTCAGGAAAATTAGTAAGAAGCATGCCTATATCAACATATTTTGGAAGTTTCGGGGGGTTTGTCGTCCCCGCGGACCGTGGTCTACCTGCTCAATTGCATTATGACAGTGTAACATGACAATATAAGCAAGTAGATTAGGTTGGGTTAATTTACATTTGACGTAATCAATCAATTGTGATATAGATATTTCTCGGTTCATCATAATTATGTAAACCCAACCACAAGGCCACATAGATAAGGTATTGATAGGTCCAACCTAGCCTAATCTAATCTGACTTTATGTATGTCTCCCCTACCTTTATTATTTGAACCAGTCGAGTTTTAAATTTTGCATGTCAGTAGAACACCAAATGCTGACGACATTAAAATTTTTGGCAGTTTTCACCATTTAGGAGAATCTGATTGCTTTGAAATGTGAAGTACTCCAATATTAATAATTATATCCTCTCGAATAACAATGTTCAATGATAGTATCGAAAGTAGAGAGTTGTATTTAAATTGTTGTTAACAAAGTAGATATGTTTAGCTCTCCGGAAATTTTTCAATTACTGCGTTTTTATTTGCACTGGTGCAACAATTAACATGTTTCATTTTGATTTTTTAGTGATATCGTTATCGCACGTTTGTTGTGTAGTCTTTTGCGTTGATTGTATTTATTTAGTTTATCTGATTTAAATTTTCGTTATGTTTTTTTCTGGGCTTGATTTTTTTTAATTTTAAATATTTATAGTTTCAATTTAATTCGATTTTACTAAATAATCTATACTTCAGCAATAAAGTGTATCCTGCGAATGTTTTTTTCTTAACGTTAAAGAATTTTCACTTAATTATTATGTTTTTAGAAAATTCTGAAGACGAAGTAGTTAATAAAAGGTCCGTGAGACGAGAAGAGAACAGAGACGACTTACCTTTACACAACGCCGCACTTCAAGAACTGCTTTCAGATATTATGAAACACGAGGCAGCGTGGCCTTTTTTGAGGCCTGTCCATCAAAAAGAAGTTAGTAAATTTGGCATATAATTAAATCATATAGGAGCTATGTGGCAGAGATGAATAAATGAACAAATCATGTTAATTTTCAATTTTTTTTTTTTTCAAGTTACATTAAACATTTTGAAAATAAGTCCTGTTCGTAGACACTATTGTTGACTTTGAATGTTTTTATAGTATACAGAGTTTATTTGTTAATATTCTTGCTTTTATGCACAGAAAAATTTTTATTTAGAAAAATATAAACAGGGTTGTGTAATTGCATGTAGAATACTGTTTTCTACGTTGGATATAGATCTACACACACACACACATATCGTCATGTTTTTGTATTTATTTCAGGCTGCATTTGAAGATATATTATTACATTACATTAAATACATTTTACATCTTTACATCAACTTTTTTTCCTTTACAAGATAATGAACCAAGGTTTCATTCGTGGTTTCGTATTCGAGGTCTCATCATCAATTGATTTTTTTTTAAATACAGACCTGGATTTTTTATTTAATTTTTAACAAGGATTCATTCAACTCCCAAAACCAACCCACAATAAATGTTTGAACAGAAAATTTTAAGATTTTCAAGGGTTTCAAATTCAAATTCAAATTGTTTATTGGTGTTAAAAATAACTTGTACACACGTCAATTACATTATATAATTTAAGGCAATGATTTAAAATACAGATACATATCTAAATTACGCTATGTCAAGACATTACAAATAAAATTAATATTAACAAATACTTAATCATAAGATAAACAATATTAAAAAGACATAACAAATTACACATTAAAATCAATTTCAGAAGTCAAATAATTTTCTATATTATAAAACGCATATTTACATAAGACCTCTTTCACTCGTTCCCTCAACTTATTTAATGGCAATTCCTTTATATCCATTGGGAGTTTGTTAAAGAGTTTGACGGCCAGAAATTCTAGTCTGTTTTGACATCTTCGCAGTCTACAAAAAGAAGCCACAATATTGTCTCTATGTCTAGTACTATAGTCGTGTACATCCTTATACTGAGTATACAAATGATGGTTTTCTTTAATATATAGGATACATGACATAATAAACACAGAAGGGAATGTCAATATTCTGAGGTCAATAAAAGCCCGTCTGCAGTCATCCCTGTACTTCAGACCAGCAAGTATTCTTACAGCCTTTCTCTGTAAACCAAAGGCTCTGTCTGCACCTGATGCACTCCCCCACACCAAAATGCCATATGACATAACGGAATGGAAGAGTGCATAATATGCAGACTTCATTGTCTCAATGCTTACACATCCTTTTAGGTTGCGAAGGACAAAGGCAGTACTGCTCAGTTTGAACGAGATGTTATTGATGTGAACATCCCACTTTAGTTTTTGGTCCATATAAATCCCTAGGAATTTAACACTGTCCAAGCGACCATTCAAATGCCCCGGATCCCTCATTGAGAAAATTATTCGCTGAGTCTTGTCTCTGTTCATTAATAACTGATTTGCATTAAACCAGGCTTCTGCTCTTGCCTGCGCCTCGCCAGTCACTGTGAGAACTTCCTGAAGTGTTCCACCAGAATAATGAATTGTAGTGTCATCAGCAAAAAGGGTATACTTTGCCACTGCCTCACCCATTGGGAGGTCGTTTATAAAGATTAAAAAAAGAAGTGGCCCGAAGATGGAACCCTGGGGGACCCCAATATCTATTTCCCTTTCTACCGATGCTATTCCACTGACTCGAACTATCTGTGTCCGGCCTTTTAAATAGGACTTAATAAAGTCGATGCTGTTGCTGTCAAAGCCATAAAAACGAAGTTTGTTCACCAGTATGTCATGGGAGACGCAGTCAAAAGCCTTACTCAGAGCGTACATTGAAGCACAATTGTACTCCGTATTTTCAAAAGAATCATAGATCTCAGAAACAAGACTCAGTACACCCTGCACCGTGTTCCTGCCTGTTCTGAAGCCAAATTGCTCATTGCAAAATAAGCTGTTATTTTCAAAATAGTATGTTATTTTTTTGGCAATAAATTTTTCAAAGATCTTAGAGATTATGGGCAGTAGCGATATTGGTCGATAATTTGAAACTAAGTCTTTATCACCCTTTTTAAAAACTGGCACAACTATGGCTCTCTTTAAAATATCAGGAAAATAGTTCTCTCTGATACAGCAATTTATTAGGTAAGTAAGTGGTGACAATATAAGATTTTTTATTGATTTTACTAGAGGTACTGTAAGGTCAAAAATATCAGGACTGTTTTTATTTTTAAGTCCATCAATAACTTCCCTTACCCCATTGTATGTTACTTCCGTTAGAGAGAATATGCCCGGAACAGTGTTCAGGGCTCCCAAAGGATCGAGATCCGTCACAGGAATACCTCTGACAAGACTGTGAGCAACCGAGGAGAAATAATTGTTAAAGTGATCTGGTGATATATCAGGTTGATCAGTAGTCCTATCCAAACATAAAACAGACGAATTATATCTTTTGTTAGAAGAGCTAAATTTTCCAGAAGTCATTGCCATCACTGAGCACTGGCTAAATATCAATCAACCTGTTTTTATTAAAAACTATACCACAATTGCCAGATTTAATAGAACTAATTTAACTCATGGAGGCACCATGATAATGTCTTCAAACAACGATTTTTCCGAAATATCAAAGTATAATCATTTATTATCTGAAAAAGTATTTGAATTTTCTATCGTTTATCACAATACTTATGACCTTTATATTATTTGTATTTATAGAACACCTGATGCTGATGTGCAATTATTCTGCCATAACCTTCTAAGTTTGCTCGAGTCCCTTCCTGTAAAAAGCAAATTAATCATGTGGCGATTTCAATATTGACTTTTCCAGTGTGTGTGCTGCTCAGGAATGTCTTCAGTCCATCTTTGAGTCATTAGGAATTGCCATGCACGTCAACTCACCAACCAGAATTACTAAGACAAGTGCCAGTACTATAGATTACGTTGTGTCTTCTTTCGATCCTAGCTCCGTCGAATGTAATGTCTTAAGTCCAGGTTTCTCCGATCATGAAGCAATTTTCACAAAATTTTCAATTACATCCAAAGCCAAAAATTCCTCTAGACAAGTAGGCCGTATTTTTTCGGTTAGAAATTTCATTAATTTCAAACACCTATGTCAAATAACTGACTGGGACTCTCACACTTATGATGTCGACACTGAATTTTCTCGTTTTATAAACACTCTAACTAATATAGCTTCTGAATCTTTTCCTCTTAGGCCTATCAAAAATAAAAGAAGTAAACCCTGGTCCACTAAAGGTTTACGTATATCTTCTAAGAACATGCGGTCACTATCTCATTTAAAGAAATTTTCGGACAGTGTCTTTTTTCATAATTATGTAAAATCATACAGAAAAATTTATCATAAAACTATTAAAGCCGCCAAAGATATTTGTTACAATAATAGACTTTCTAACGCCAAAAATGTAGCTAAAGAAACCTGGTCTATCGTAAATGATTTAAGAAACAAAACTCCTTTATACAGCACTATCCTTACCTCTCCTGAGGACCTAAACAATTATTTTGTAAATGTAGCCAAAGATTTGACTAAATCCGTATCTCAGTCTAATGACCCAATTTCATATCTCTCTAATCATAGGGTAAACCTGCACAGTTTCTTCTTTTCACCAGTAGTTTTATCAGAACTTCGTAGTACAATTAATGATATCAAAAATAAATCTTCTTCGGGAACTGATGGGCTTACTTTAAAAATGTATTCAAGTCTGCCGGAATGCACACTAGAGCATCTGACTACTTTGATAAATATGTCTTTCCAAAATGGTACTTTTCCAAGCTGCCTTAAAACTGCAATAATCATACCTCTTCACAAAGGAGGTGTTTCAGAAGAAGCTTCGAACTATCGCCCAATTGCACTTCTCCCTACGCTATCTAAGATCATCGAAAGACTGGTTAAAAAAAGGCTTTTATCATTTCTGTCTAGATATGAAATACTTACAAAACATCAATTTGGATTTCTAAGTAACAAATGCACAAGCGATGCCATGTTTTCCCTTCTTAATAGAGTTTACTCCAGCCTAAACAACCATCACGCTACGGCAACAATTTTCTGTGATTTTTCCAAAGCTTTCGATTGTGTGAATCATAATATATTAACTAACAAACTGCAGTACTATGGATTTAGAGGGGCTCCTCTCAATTGGTTTAAGTCATATCTTAGCAACAGAAATCAAGTTGTGAAAGTTGACAACAGGATGTCTTCTTGTAGGCCAATGGAATATGGAGTGCCTCAAGGCTCGGTACTAGGCCCTATCTTGTTTCTTCTGTTCATAAACGACATGGCTAATTTAAACATTAGTGGAAAAATATGTCTCTTTGCGGACGATACCAGCTTTACGTGGAGCCACCCAGATGTCACGGACCTACATAGGATTGTATCTAATGACCTAATCACCATTAAATCCTGGTGCGATTCTAATCTCCTATGTTTGAACATCTCTAAAACGAAAGTCTTGTCTTATAAAAACACGCTGCAACCCTTTGACCTTAATGGCACCACTATTGATGTAAAATCTGTAAAATTTCTAGGGCTTCTTGTAGATGATTCTTTAAAATGGGATCCACATATCAAGGAAGTTAGGTTCTGCTTGCTTTGCGTTAAGATCTGTTTCCGAGGAGCTTAGCTTTTCTACCTCTAGAACTGTTTAGTTTGCTCTTGTTGAGTCGCACCTCAGATATGCTATTCCATTCTGGGGTACATGTTGTGCGACTCAATTTGATCGAATTTTTATACTACAAAAAAGAGCTGTTCGTTACCTACTGAGACTTAACAGTAGAACTCACTGCCGAGATTTCTTTAAAAGATATAAAATACTAACCCTTCCTTGCTTATTCATTTTGGAATCGGTTTGCTTAATTCGTAAGCACGCACCTGCTCTATTAGAGAGACCTTCTCACAACTACCCTCTCAGAAATACTGAGCACGATCTCTATCTTCCAACCCCACACTCAGAGTTAATTAAAAGATCAGTAATCTACAATGCAAAAAAAATGCATAATCACCTGCCATTTAACATCAAATCCATAATCTCTGACTTCATTTCGCAAGGCTTTGAAATCATTCTTACTGGAAAGAGCCTTCTACACCGTGAACGAGTTTTACAACACATAATTTTACCCTTATGAACCCCTAGTGTGATAGTTGCCATTACCAACCATTTTTACCGAACTTTGTATATGTATTTTTTTAATTGTTTCGTACTTTTTTATTTTTTACTTTGCTTTTTTATTTTTTTACATTATATTTATGAAAATGTTTATAACATAGTACGACTGACAAAGTACATTTCTAATGTACTTCTTTTAGGATTCTATAATATTAATATTCTAAATTCCTGATTTAAATATTATTTTTCTATAATATTTATGATGTGTTTTTGTCTTGTTTTGTTTGCTAATTTTGATGTTTGTAAACTATTTTTTTACAACAGCTTTGTCCACAAAATTGTAAAATTTTTTTTGACAATAAAGCATTTATTTATTTATTTTAACCCCTACTGTTGTTGATAATGTCCCACATGCATCTGGCAGGGTTTGAAGAAGAGCCAATTAGCCTGTCATTTGCTTGTGATTTGGCTTGTAGGATTGAGTTCTTATATAGGAGCCGGAATCTATTATACTCCTGTCTATTCCCAGGTGTATGTATTGTCTCATAACATCTCCCAAAAAATGGAGGTGTTCTCTCATTTCCCTAAGATTCTGGTCAAACCAGTTGATTTTCTCAGGACGACCTTCTTTAACTGTGTAAGTTTTTTCTGGGAATGACTGCAAATATGCCCTCTGGATACAATCTATGAAAAGATTGAATCTTGTTTTAATATCAAGATCCATGTTTTTGACAAGACTCCATGACTGTGCTTCAATATTGTTATAAAAGTTGTGCAACCCGAGTTGTGTAATTGGTCTTAATGTTCTTTTTTGTATCCCACTGGAGGTTGATGTTATACTACCATACAGCACCTGGCCCAAGTGATCAGACATGTTTAGATCTATAGTATCCACTAAAAGGTTATCAATATTAAAATTGACAAAAATATTGTCAAGACAAACATTATTTCGTGTTGATGTCAAAATTGTTCTTTTAAGTCCGTAAGTCTCTAATAGATCACATAGATAAGTAGCTTCCTTTTGACTAGTACCAAACAAAACATTGAAATCACTAGCCATAATAATTTTTGCGCCTGCACTAAGGTCATCTAATATAGACCCCAGTGAAGCCATGAAGATGTCAAAACTTCCCGCTGGCGCCCTATAAATACAAAAAACATATATATTGTATGGTTTCAACAAAATACAACATAGCTCTAAACATTTTTCAATATTAAAATTATTATACTTATGTACAGTTATATAGCTAATATAGTTCTTGACAAGAATTGCAGTACCTCCACCAGAGCATTCAGTCCTTACTGAGAATGTTGCAGTTACAAGGTCTTCAACGCAGAGAACCTCTGCTTCCTCTCTTGCTAGCCACGTTTCTGTGAGGCAGACCACTGACAGATTAAGGCCTTTTAGAGCTGCGCTAAGCTCATGACTTTTGTTCCTAACAGATCTTATGTTGCAATGTAGAAGACCTAGGTGTGAGCAGGCTGTCCCCGTGGAGCCTGAACTGATTTGGTCACGTCTCTCTGTGGAAGGCGTCTCTGTAGGTTCAGAAAATGGTTAACCACAATTCCAGTCGGCCATAGGTTGGACGACATAATGTCTGCCCTTTTATTAATTGGGATGGAGAGCTTAAATGAACTCTTGATGTGATCCCTTCTTGTTTTCATTTTATAACATGAACATTCAAAACCATTCCCTTTCAAATATTCTACTATGTCTGTAGGTGCAGTTGTTGGCTGGAATCCAGAAACAAATATCCAAGCTAGGCGTTTCGGAGTTGCCACTGTTAAATTACATGCACTTTCTTTGGAGCCCTTAGTTGGCTCAGGACGTTTTATCTTTCTCCTATTTACCACTTGCCAGTCGGTCTCAAGGGTTACACCTTTGTTACTGGATTCTTCGGTTATTATATTTATGTTTCCAGTTTTTTTTTTAGAATTTGTTATATTCGTTGATGTCTTGTTAACAAAAACCTCCGAGTCCAAATTTTCATCATCGGCACCCCTAATGACGTCATTGAATAAAGGTGCATCTGAACTACTCTTGCTGGCCCCAGCAGCACAGCTAACTTCGCGTTTGTCTTCCAGTTTAGAAACGTCAACTTCAACATTGTCATTATTGTCAACAGAAATATTTCTATTTTTTGAATGCTTTTGTTTACCTTTTTTTTTTCTGTTCTAAGATTTTAACAGTTTCTTCAAGAACTGCTACTTTATTCATCAAAATTGTTTCGTTTGCTTCCAGAAAAGTAATCTTTTTTATCATCTTTTCTATGGTACCTTTTAGATTTGCTATTTCAGACAAAACATTGTTTGAGGTTACCTCTACAGCAACTGCCTCGAATGTACGCAAACGGCACTTTTCTGACCTGCAGCCTGTTTCAAACATGCACGGTGAAAAATCAGCTCGCACTTAACACATCTAACTTCCGATACTACGTCTTTTTTACAATGTACACACAATTTTTTCGATTTTCGTGGGTCCGAAGTTGAGTTTGACCTCTCTTCGCCGGCCATTGAATGGTTTAATGAAAAGTCCAGGTTCGTGTTTAAAAAAATGAAGAAGTTAGTGATGAGACTTCCAAGACGAAACGTCGGATTTTAAATCTGATTGCACCACATTGTAGAGGCGGAAAAAAGTCTATAGATGTAAAATTTATTTTGTATATCTGTTTAAATGCAACCTGAAAACAGGAAAATGAGGATTTTTCTTTTTTCACGGATATCTTCGGAAGTAGTTGGAATTTTCCAAATTTATCAATGACATGTTAGTCTCTTTTAACGAACCTCGTATCTTTTATGGTTTTTAAAATACCAATGCTGTCCCTTTGAATTTGTCACACCCTGTATACAGGGTTCTTAAAATTGTCGCTGCATTACGACTTTGAATAGCGAAACCAATTTTTGTGAATCAAGAAAGAAGTTGATTATTGTTCATTATTTAAAGAAGTATAACCAATTTCTTTGATAATTTGCGTCTGAAGTTTGAACCCAAAAAGGTATGAAATTATAGGAATTAGTGATTTCAGAATACTTTTGTTTTTAATTTATTTCCGCAAGTCTGGCTGATTCTCCTGATTATTTGGTATTTAATTTATACATGGTGCAGTCAATCATTTACGGTACCGAAGACTTTCCATCAGCTCGCTTTCGATGTGCTCTGATAATTCCTACTGGTTCTAAAATTGCATGGATTTCAGCCGATAACATCGCTCTTTTTGAAGTATCGTTAATATTAATATGGCGAGACCACCTTCCTGCACTTTTGATAAAATGTAGGCCATATAGATCTAGCTATTGTGTTTAAATAAAATCTATTTTTGAACATATGGCGAATTTATTGTTTGCCTTTAGTAGTTACTAAATATTGACAATTATCTTTTTATTAGGTACCTGACTACTATGAAATCATCACAGAACCTATGGATTTTGGAACCATCAAGTATAAATTAAATATGGGCAAATACAGTACAGATTCTCAACTGATGAGGGATGTAGTTCTTATCTTTGAAAATTGCAATACATACAACTCAAGTGCAGATGAAGTTTATCAGTAAGTGTATTTTTCTTAATTATTCATTGCAATTTCAAAGTGTTTTCATGAATTCGCTGTAATAGTAACGTTGTGATTAATATAGAAATGTTTATAATTTATTTGGTTGGATCAAACAAGTATTTAAGAAACGTATCAGGATGGACATATTTTCGGGATTAATGTAAAATTCAAAGTGTCCATGATTTGTTGTTGGTTTAGTGCCGGACATTTTTTGTTGTTTGTTATTCTAGTCGTTGTCTGTAAATCTATGTAACGTGTTAAAAAAGACACACAATAATTTGCCCGTAGGTATATCACAGTGTAATCATGTTACGGTAAATAATATTATAAAAATCAATAGCTAATGAACCTGAAAGACAGAAGTGCTTTTGAACGTTCCAGTACTTATCTCATTAAGCAAATGAACTGATGAACGATTATGACAAACCGAGTTCAAAGGCCCGCTGCACCTTAATATTGATTATCTTGTAATCGCATCAAATTAAGCGTTATTGTATATTTGCATACAACGCGGTCATTTTAACTAGTTCACATTTTATTCTGCTGTAACTTTGTGATCTTACAATAAATCAGAATTATTGAAAAAACATGTTGCGAAACAAATTTAACTTGGATTTTTTTCAAATGGGACACCCTGAAAATTTTAATTCTTCATTCTAAATATACCAGGTTTGATGCCGTCATCTTAAAAAATAAGCGAGAAAATAAAAATAGCTGCAACTTAAAACCATTGTGTGTGACAAAGATTCTTTTTATTCACAAGATTATCTTATGGAAAAGTTATTGTACATTATCTCATTTATATTTGAAGATAAAAGTGTGAAACCACCTTACTTATTTTAGAAAAAAGAAATCGAGGTCGTCTGAGAATTTTTTAAGCTATGACGGAACAAAGGGTATTTTTTGGGCATTTTGTCGATTTAAAAATAATTATGTTCATTTTTGGAATTGTGGCCCTGTAATCCGAGCGCAAACAGTCTGTACCCATCGAGTTAAAGAGAATGTAATGTATGTAGGAATAGTTTACTATTAGTAGATGCCAGAAAGCTATGTCATCCAAACCTTGTTTTGGTAGGATTAGTGTAAGAGTGATACTGCACCAAATACCCATATAGTTAAAGATTAGCGAGTTATGTTTTATGGTAGTAGTATAGTACTTAAATATCGTAATGAAGTAAAAATAGTCGAATGCGTTATATCTTCATTGGCGATGTGGGGCCACCCGAAAAGGATTGTAATTCCTAAGGACACTTCTCAGTCATCAAGTTAAAGGATGAAATCAAATCCAAATAAAAGATAAAGCCTCTAATTTTTTAATTTCATTGGTCGCCCAGGGCAGAGATTGATGGATTATTCTGGTTGAGCAAATGTATTGGTGAATGTAAGATGACGGATTACTAGTTGATATATGCATCTCATTTAGTATGAACGGAAATGTTTCTAATTTTCAAGTCTCAGATTTCTGTATTCGCACCGCACCTACCTATATATGTGCAAATTCCTAGGCAATATTTCAGGTGCAAGTGGTTTCAAAATTTACTTGCAAAATGTTTTTATATTGTAAGTTTTATATGTACAGAATTTCAAACCAATAGGTTAAGTAGAGGCTGTTGTTCAAATTGACTTTAAAGACCAATTTCACATATAACAGTTTAATTAAATTATTGAGTTGCCACCAAACCTATATATGTGTAAAAAATTTTAATTAATAGGTGAAGTGGAAGTGGTTCTAAATCAGGTTACAATATTTAACCCTCACTGACAGACAGATAATTAAACAAACAAGTGAAATTACATAAATGCTTGTATGTAGGAAGAAAGACTTGAAAGTTAGATGCCTTTCCGTTTATACTAAATGAGCTACATATTTCAAATAATATAGAGCATTTTAATTTATTTTCACACCTATCTACAGCTTTAACTAAAGAAGGTAGAAACAAATTTCAATACAAATGTTAGAATTTTAGGTGAATATAAAAAAATTTTAGAAATCATTAAAAATAATACATAAGCTATAATTTTTTAAATGTCTTTTATTATTTTTTTAAGTAGGTCTTTTTATAACGTGAGTTCTATAAAATCATTACTAGTAGAGGGACCTATAAAAAACTGTTGGAACAGGATTTGGTTCAACAACCTTCGAAAGAAATGAAACAGATTAAAGTTTAGACATGTTCGCGGACAGTTTTAAAATCGTATTGGCAAATCATATAAAACAATAGTCAGTTTGAAAAATATATTTTTTTCTAAACATAGTATATTACTTTATAGTGAACCATTTTTCTAGTTTAATTGCTATGTGCTGACAATGGAAGGGCCCTTTAATATCCCATGTGAAAACATAAACAGACTCCTGATTTCCACTTCTGGCCATAAACAGGGCAGTGTTTAGATATGATTAGGCTGTAAACCTTATTTAATTGTCCACAAAAACTATAAACACTAAAAAATTGGAGAACAACCCTTAACTGATATACTGAATCAATATGACGGACATTAGTGGCATTGCCCCTGTGCATTTCGGTGGATGGAGGCAATAGAGTATGCAACTACTATACTAAGAGGGATTTTCAAACACAACTGCAAACTGTGTGTGCAGGCGTTTTGGGAGGAATTAATCCGTCTGTCACTTTATATTGTTTTGTTATATATCTTCCTGTATATTTAATATACATTTTTAACTGTATGTGTATTTAGGGCAGTCTCATAGAGGGGTCAAAGCCACCCTCTTAAACAAATCCTACCAGGGCCAGTTTGAATGACAAAGCTTTTTGGCATCTAATAGTAGTAAACTATTACCAAATACATTACATTTTCTTTAACTTGATGGTATAGCCGCAGTGATCAATTTTCTAAAAATAGGACGACAAAATTCTTTGCTTATAGTCCTTAAGGTATTTGTTTTTCAGTTATTTTCTGTGGTGGAAATTAAAGACTGGGATAGTTTTTAATCTGAATATTACACTTTTAAGGTATAACACGCCATTTTAGGAACTAATTTATTTTAATAACGATAATGTTTCTTCTATTTTTTTTAAAGAGACATCTTTTGATAATATATTTTTTTTTGTAAAAACTGCATATTATGAGATCAGAAAAAATAAGTAGTAGTATTAATTTGAGTCTGTACAAGTGATTGTTCGCTCATTGCAATAATTTTCTCGTATGCTGGGAATAATAACTTTCCAGTCATAATAAATAATCTAACCCTGAAGATGATTATTTAGCTATTGAGCGCCGAAGTTCGGGGAATTCCTTTTCTTGTAGGCGGTAAATCCCCGCTTCATGCGAATCGGCATTTGGTCTGTTATAAACGACTGTTACCTTTATTGTATTAAAGCTATTGATGTAGTGTGCATTTGTGTTTACATAATCTAAGGTGCTGAATCTGAGAGTATAAAACGCGATGTCTAAACGAAAGGCTTTTACAGTTGAGGAGAAAGCTAATATAATTTGGCGTTTGGAAAGTGGGGAATCGAATAATGATTGCCAAAGAGTTAAATGTAAGTAATGCTTATCCAGTTTATTAATTTTGATAATTATTATTTTTGATAACTTTGCTGCAACACTTGTTAACCCATAAAGTTTTTACATGAGAAAAAATTGTATTTTCAGGTCGCTCATTCAACAATATCAACCATATGGAAAAATCGTGAAAAGATACATCAAGCATTTGATAGTGGCGATACTTCGTTGACCATGAAAAAAATGAGATATTGTAACGAATCAGCAGTGGATGAGGCAATGTTAAAGTGGTTTAAGGTAAAAAGGAGCCAGAATGCAATACTGACAGGTCCCATTTTAATCGCAAAAGCTAATGATTTTGCGAGGCAGCTTAAGATTGATTTTACGTGTTCACGTGGATGGATTCAGCGATTTCAAAAGAGGCACAACATAGTGTGTGGAACAGTTAGTGGAGAAGCGGCAAGTGTACCTAAAGGGGTTTGTGAAGATTGGTTATCTGCTGTATGGCCTAATTTACGCAGGGGGTACAAGGATGAAGAAATATTTAATGCAGATGAAACGGGGTTATTCTTTCGAATGTTGCCAAATAAAACCATGAAGTTTAAGGGTGAAAAATGCGTAGGCGGAAAACTGTCTAAGGACAGGCTAACTGTTTTGGTTGGAGCTAATATGACTGGTACGGAAAAAATGAAACTTAGTTATTGGGAAGGCCAAATCTCCACGCTGCTTCAAAAATATAAAAACCCTGCCAGTTGATTACGAAAACAATGCAAGAGCCTGGATGGTTGCCTCACTGTTTGAAAAGGCAATAAGAAAGTGGGACAATAAACTGTTTAGAGCAAATAAGAAAATACTTTTGTTACTAGACAACTGTTCAGCTCATCCAAACCTAAAAAATTTAAAAGCCATAAAACTTGTGTTTCTAACGCCGAATACAACTTCGGTGCTACAGCCAATGGATCAGGGAGTAATCAAGGCATTAAAAAATGAGTTTAGAAAATTGCAGCTAACTAAAGTCTTAGAAAAATATGAGACTTCTAATGACCTTTACAAATTAAACATTTTGGAGGCCATTCTATTTATATCACAAGCTTGGGATCACGTTTCCCAACAGACAATTTCAAGATGTTTTGGTCATGCAGGATTTACCGCCCTGCCGATCGTGCAAGTTCTGATGAGGGGGAAAATCTTCCACTTTTAGAATGGATTAAACTTCAAAGCAAAAATAACCCCCCTGAAGACGAAAACTTACCTTTAGCAGAATGGCTCCGTGACTTACCTATCGCTGACTTTGCTACCCAAGAAAACTGGGAAAATTTTGTAGAGGTTGATGAGGTTCTGACAACCACCGATGAATTGACCGACTCAGAAATTTTGGAAGGTCCGCAAGAGAGTGGAAAAAGTGATGAAGAGGAGGAGGAACTGGTGACCGACGAATATCAGCCACCAGCCATAACAGAGGTTCGTTCAGCAATTAAAACTATCAGACTTTTCTTTGTTTTTAATAATGACAGGGAAGATATTGCAAATCCGACTTTAGTGCATCTAGAGAATATGATTGAAAAGGCGTTCTTAAATTCTAAGAAAAAACAAAAACAATCTGTATTGACTGACTTTTTTAAAAAAGTTTAGTTTTTAGTTTATTCATTTTTTTGTTGAGTTGTTCTGTTTTATAATTAACATTTTATTATACATTTTTTCATAATTTTGTATACAAATGTACATTAAGTATGTACATACATACATAATATGTACATACTCACATAACATTATATGTATGTATGTATGTGTACGCACATACATCTGAAAATATTCCATGTTTTTAACTTTTTTTTTAATTAAGTTTTTATTGAAAATTTTAAGAGATATAATCACTTTTTCGTAATAAAAATATATAAGGCATTTTCTTACTTTTTTCTCTCTATAACGACGCTCGGTTATAACGACCGAAATTAAGCGGTCCGTTCAATGTCGTTATAACCGATATTCACTGTACATCCCTATTTGTTCCAACGTAAAACAAAAATACATTAACAATATTTCTCCCAAGGAAAGTCAGGAATCAACCGTGTAGTTCAGAGCTGGTCGTGGTATTAGCCAGCGGAGTAGTTGTTTCTGTGATTCCATTTTGTGCCTTCATCCTATACAGGGCTCGCCACTAATCAGATCAGATCAAAATCGCGATCGTAGTTTGACGAAATGTATCATTGCGTCTTCGACATTGCAGGACACATTCCAGACAGAGATAGTGGCCTTGTTGCGACGCTGGTGCAATGTGAAACAAAAATACATTAACATTAATACACCCCTTCATAAAAGCTTATTAAATAATACTGATAATCCTTTATTTAGCACTTGGCTAATACATCGATTTACAAATACATTTATAATCAATCTCAATATAAAATATAGAACTGCAGACAAGAATTAAACTAAACGAAATGAGTAGTCATATCTCTATAAATGACAACAAAATTCATGTCCCTAACTACTATTAATAAAATGTATAAAACAGCAACACCTCGTATAAACAGAATCACTAATAACACATACATTTTCAGTTAAAAGTGTAAAAACACATAAACAATCTTGGGAATTAAGTAAACTATAATTTTAAAAACCTTATAAACATCATATAAAAACACATACATACATCTAATCCTACTATACTAAAAGTTAAACATTTCCCAGCTATACCACTTTTATATCATTCTCCCATTATATGCTGTTTCAATTTGGTTTTAAATAGACTAAGGGTTTTTATATTTTTTAATTCCAATGGTAAAGAGTTAAAACTTACTAGACCCTTATGCAAAATAGCATTTTCAGAGCTCCTTTTATTCTTGGCAGTAACATAAAAATTGTGCTTGTTCCTAGTTGGATATGAGTGAATAATGTCATTAGTGATAAGTTTATCTGTAAGATACTCTGGAGTTAAACTATTCATAATTTTAATTACAAAGATCATAGTCTGGTATTGAAGGAATTTTTCAACAGGAAGCCAATCCAATTGACCTAGCATATTCCTTATAGGAGTGTCATTTTTTGACCCAGTGTTATACCCATTGCTCAGTTTTGCTAATTACATTATGGACGAACTAAAAACCCCATGAGGTAGTACCAGTGTATTAAAGACGATCATGCTTGACCAATATATTAGAGCTTGATATCCTTGAAAGAAAACTAATTAATTTCTTGTAATCTTGTCAATAACAAACACAATATGTAGTCCTATCAACTATAAAACCCAAATATTTAATGTTGTCTACGGCGTCAATAATGTTATTGCCTATTTTACCAGTCTAATTAACCAACCCAAATTAGTTTTGATATTTGTTATTACCTATTAACTTAAACTTAGTCTTTTTAACATAGCATAGTTTAAGTAAATGCGTATTAAACCTATATCTGCTGATGATAGTAAATTGGTTAGCGAAACGCGCGTCCAGAACGTAACAAGTTGTGGTGTAGTGTGGTTAGAACATTGGTATTTTGATTTAAATACATGTAGTTAAAAATAATTTTTTTTTTGTTTTCAATAGCAGACATTAAGGATTTTTCCTGTTTCAAGTTGAATGTAAAAATCACACACGGCAACCGTGATGCAGCTCCTATCTGCGTTGTTACCTTCTCACGTTTATTGTCAGAGCAATTATTGTTATTGTTTGTGATTCTTTATCTTTTATTTGTTGGTTAACAGATGAATCCTTCAATTTTTGTAATTCTCTCACCCTATTTTGTGGAAATTGATCACACTTTTTTAACAGGATAGAATTCGAGAAAATCGAATCATATTTTTTAAATAAAATGATGTCTTAAAATGCTTCGTTTCCGATATACAGGGTGTTAAAATTGTAAGAAAAAATGATTTTTTTTATCATCAATTTTATAGAAATACCACTATAGATATTTCTATGAAATTTGGTAGACTATTCTACTATCAAATGATATTTTTTGATGTAAAACATTTTTTTTATTTCTGCCAGTGACGTCCAAACGGGATTTGGAAAGAATATTTTTGAAGAAAAAAATACTACGCCACTGCTTTATCTTAACATGAACATTATTTTTGAAAGATTCATTTACTTTGGAGCAAATTTGGTCTCTCGACCTTTTTTCTTTCGTACGTCGCACTGTTTTCGCGTAAAAAAATAAAAACCGTTTTGATGCATGGCGAAATCGCTAAAATCGGATATGATGTTTTGTACGTAAAATTCGCGATTTCTAAGTTGATATTTTTTACTGTGTAATCATTTCTTAAAAGGAACAACTTTTTCAAATAACATTTTTTAATTAACTCAAAATTAAGCGAGATACTTACACATTTCTGTTAGTATGTTAGTGAGAAAGGTGCAATATCTAGGGCCGAAGTTAAATAATGTGTTCGAAGTTGGCACCTATTTCTCCTAGGCAATGATGTGCGCGTCGTAACCATTGTTCCGTGACGGCGCGTAGTAACGAAATTGGTTTCCCTCTAATTGTTGCTGCAGTCTGTTGTCTGCGCCCAATCATTTCCTCCCTTGTGTTTACCGGCGTTTTAAAAATTAAACTCTTCTTGTAACCCCAATAAAAGAAATCACATGGAGTAAGGTCTAGTGATCGAGGTGGCCTCACAACGGGCCCATTTCGATCAATCCATCTGATGGGGAAAGTAGCATCTAAGAATTCTCGCACTTCCCTTCTTAAATGAGGAGGTGCTCCATCTTGCAAAAGCCACGTATTTTTCCTGATATTTAATTGTGCTTCTTCTAAGAGATTAGGCAAATGATTTTGCAAAAAGGTAGTTTTCGCACGTTAAATGGTCTGATGAGATATGGGGCCCAATGAGTATTCCGTTCACAATGCCGGCCCATACATTTGCGGAAAATCTGTGTTGAAAATGTGTTCATTAAATAACATAAACACGAGTATTGCTGTAATTATTGATCCCATTTCGAGTAAATATTCCTTCGTCTACAGAAATAATTCTTTGAGAAAAATGTTGTTCCATGGTGTTTAGAAGCCATTAGCAGCATATCCACGAGTTCGTTATTTTCATAAATATGAGCCATTTTATCAATTAAAACAAACTGATAAAATCCCTTCGAAAATGTATCACACGAGTGTTCATTTTAAGAAAAAGCAGTGGCGTACTATTTTTATCTTCAAAAATATTCATTCCAAATCCCGTTTGGAAGCTACTAGCAGAAATTTAAAAAAAATACACCAAAAAAAATGTTTTAATAGTAGAATAGAATGTACCAAATTTCATAGAAATATCTACAGTGGTATGAAAGTTATGATAAAAAAACTTTTTTTTCTTACAATTTTAACACCCTGTATATCGGAAAAGAATAATTTTAGAACATAATTTTATTTGAAAAATTGTGTTATTTTCTCGAATTCTATATCCTGTTAAAAAAGCATAAACTTCAAAATCATCCCGTGTATTATAGAGTTATATAGACTTACTTTTATCTCATTTCAGTACTGAACTAATTGCGGTAATTGTCGAAACACATATGTTAAGAACACGACAGTATAGTTTCTGGTCTGTAAAGATTGTTGTGTATTAGGAGACATTAGATGGAATTCAAAATAAGCATTTAATTTACAAAAACAAAAAATAATACGTTAATACTGGGTGTTTCTTAATTAATCTCTTCCACTTCAGAAGGAAATGCCCCACGTAAAAAGAGCAAAAACACTAATATTAACATGGATACGCAAGTCTTTGATTCCGGAGATACAGACGGTTGAAAATATATGTTTAAATACTTTTTTATTAAATAGTGCAACTTATTAAAGTCAAATAATATAGGTATTAATTAATTGGGGACATGCACTGGCGCTGGGTGTTCTCGCTGCAACGCAGGGCTCTGCGAGTTGTGGGAGGCCTGGGATATAGGGCTGATTGCAGAGAAAAGTTCATAGAACTCAAAATTTTTTGAGTTTTCCTTGCATATATATTTTCGAAAACATTATGTTTAGAGAGCCAATCTAGACCTGTATCTTCAATCAGGATAAATACACTTGCATGGCACTCGGGGCAGAGGGCAGCTCTCTGTTCCATTCTGGAAGCTCGATAGATGCTGAAATGGGCCAAACTATTGGGCAATAAGATTTTATAATAAAATTCCGGATAACATAAAAATCTTACCTGATAACCCCTTTTATGAAAAAGAGGATTTCCTTGGCTGAACCTGGTACAATTAATTGAAACACAGAAGTTTTAAATTGTTTTTAGTGTTTGTCAAATTATATGTCCATTGTCAACTTTTTAAATTTATGTATTTTATTGATTTGTACAGGCAATAATTTTATTGTATTCATTTTATTTTGACCTATGTAAACACAATGTGTAATAACATTAATAAATTATGTTTATATTTATGTTTTATCTTTATAATCGGGAAGGGTATTCTCAGAATATGTCAATGGTCATCAGAGACTGGGATGCTCTTGGCATTCCTATGTATAACTCTGCTTTTTTCGAATGAAGGCTTCTAACTAGTTTGCAGCGAATTCAGAGTTTGACAATTTTCTAAATGTAGTAAAACAGTTTTTGCATCAAAAAGCATTTTATTAATTTATTTTCCAGCTTTAATATTTAGTGGTACTGGTTTTAACTGCTTTAATAGAGTAGTATCTATTGTAATTGAGTAATTTTTTTAAAATGTTCGGTGCTACTAGCTATTTTCGTTCAATTTGTTACAAAAAAACTTCCTCTGTATTTTTACAGGCATTTATTTAACTTCACTTGTTTCTAGTTCGTGTGTTTGGCCGATATCTTCTTTTTTGTAAATTTATGTGTAAAATGTGCATTTTCCTTTTTTTTTTCATTTTTTTTGCAAACAATTTGCTAGCGTTGTTACGTCATTATATTTATTTTAAACGTGTGTTAAGTTTCTTTGACTTTCTGACGGAATTTTAAAAACACGTAATTAGATTAATATCAGTGTATAATTGTTTATAATTGTTCGATACAACTGATTTGTTATATAATTCACTGTGAAATTTTAGGTGCTAATATTTCAATAACTGTTGAATTTAGTTATGTGATGTGTTATATGAAATTTATTTAGGATTCATCAAATAAACTAAAAATTAATTTATATTTATTGTGTTCTATTAAAAAAAATAATGAATTGTTTATCTACTTTATATACTATTATGTTTACATAGTTTTTCGATACCTGTGTTAAGGGGGGGGGATGCTTGATCACCCTGTACTTAATTATTTCGGTAACAACGACGTATATACACTAACAGCTGGTATATATAATAATCTGTCTAATTTTATTTGGTGGATATTTTCCATGGTTACAATTACTCCAACAATTTTTTCCACGGTAAATATTCGAAGAGTAAAGTTATTTGGGTATGAAAATACTGACCCTAGTTGTGATATCTTTTACTTCTAAGGACAAAATTAAAGTCTCATCTAAAATTATAAATATAGTAGTAATAATGGACACTCAAACATTTTTCCATAACTTTACAAAATGTAGATTGGCAACCTTTTGCTTATTTTGCAATTAAAATAAATATCTATTTAAGCCAGCTTATTCAGTATTTGTTTCCAGGTGTGGTGCCACATTATTGGCATATTTTGCCAAAAAGGCAAGCGAAATGGGACTTGAAGTACCTCCAGAACTCGAAGAAGACGATGAAACAGAGCACAACTCGGAGCCTAAAGCGAAGAAACGACGTGCAAAATAGTATTAATTTAAAAATAATTCCATTAACTATTTATTAAATATTGATCAATTGAAGGTAGTAAACAACTTTTGTTGGATGCTGAAATCTAAAAATATATATTTATAAACTCTTTTGTGTATTTATGGTAACAACTTATCAAGTTTGCCGTTTAAATTTATTTTACCTGAAAATGTATGTGGCAGCACCCTGTTGTAAGTTTTTGTAATTAGAGGTGTCGGATAATTCAAATAATACAAGAATAAGATTTCCTTATTTTGTTTATCGCTTTAATCCTTCAGGTTGAAAACGAGAAAGGATGAATAACATTAACTGATTATCAAAAATATACATGTTCGTTACTTTGTTATCGGTTTCGTTACTTTGTTATCGTTTGTCATATACAAATCTAGTTAGTTGGTAAATTAATTTTTGAGCTATAGCGCTAAGAGACGAACATACTGAAGGAGCAAACATCAAGTAACGTGAACACATTAACGTTGTCTTGTGAAGGATGTAAAACACTAGTTCTTAATTACTGCATTTGCAGTACACATGTATTCAAGCCAGGTAACCTGACTTAAATGAATAAAATTTAATTTTTATTAACTTAAATTTGGTTCCTTGCAATATATTTTTAATTGATTAAAAAAAGCTATCGCATTTATGAGAAAGACGCGGAATGCTTAATATTGCTTATAATTGATATAAATAAAAGACACTTACTTAAATGGTCATTGATTTTCCTTGGCTGTAGTCGGACTGGTTTAAAATGTGATCAAAATGTAACGTGCTACAATGACCTGCCAGTATTGTCAATGAAGAAAGCATGGTTCTTGATAATACACCGTGTCGATGTCGAATTATTTTACGTCTCTTCACCTTTCGATTAAAAGAGGCATTAGAATATCTGGATTGTAATGTTCTAGATTCATACTCATTCTCTTCATAAGCTTTCCTTTACAGCACAGAGTAACATTTCTGTGGAAAAAATGCAAAAGGGGATAAGTCAACTTATCCCATAACTGTTTTTATTGCACCATCAAGCTCCTAGATGCCATAGGCATCCTTTCCAGCAAAAAAAATGATAAGTATACTTATAAAAACTGCATGGAAAATACATCATTCAAAAGCGATAAGTATACTTATCCCTTACATTTTTAAGATTTTTAAACAAACTTAAATTATTAAATTAGCCAAAAGGGAATAAGTCGACTTAACTAAGCCCGAATTCAAAAATAATATTTTAGCGTAATGGCATAAAGGGATATGTTGACTTATCCCCTTTTGCCTTATACTAATTTAAAAGTGTGTTTACACGGACAAAAGGATAAATCAACGACATGGAAATAATATAGACCCGGTTGTTTACATTTTGGAGGAATCCAACATTAACCCTGGTTTGCCAAACCGTTACTGTGGCCAGATTATAACGGATATCATCCTTTGTACTATTACCTAAATAAACAAGGAATTCCAGAAATTCCTAGTATAAATTTCATATAGAATATTTTAAAACTGATAATTAAATAGCTTATTATAAATAACTCAAACCGAATCTGTTTTAAATGTAATTTAAATCTTCTGTAATTATTATTCCTCATTTCAAGAAATAAAGCCCAGAATTATCGGCAACGTCGAAATTCTACCTTTTACGAGTTTACTACAGATTTCTTTCGGGATTATTCGGAAGACGCCGAAGACGATCGTTGTCATTCATTATTTGGACCTATTTGGTGCGCGGCGTTGTAATTGTTCAAGTTGGTGAAATAAGTGCTTTTCAGAAATCTAAGTGTTTTGTGTGGCTATTTTCAAGAATCTGTTAAAAAAACTTTTAGAAAATGGTGCGAACGTGCTTTATTTGCAGAAAAAGGGACGATTTAAACCCAGAAGTTTGTTTTCGAAGGTAAGTAAGTTTATGTCATACCAGTGCTGTAGTTGAAGGGTAAAATCACCGTCTAATAGCGTTCTTATATTTGCAAATGAAATATTGTTTTTGTATTGCACATTTCCGTTGGGCTTAAATTAAATTTTTATAACTTCAACTGATCTATAAAGTCGAAGACACGTATGATAAACGGAGTAAAGCGTTTTGCTAATTTATATATTTGTGAAAAGTTTCAAATATTCCCCTAAAATTTCTCAAATCACCTTTTTTGAGGTTAATAAACAACATAAATATACTATTTGGTAAAGCATAGGTACTAAATTTTAATTGAGTAAGCTGTAAGACCCACTATTTTATGTTGTCATTAATTACTTCAGGATGGTTTGCATTTTGGATGAAATTTTCAAGGAATATTTAGGGTAGTGTCAGAGTTCTCATATAGCAAGCATATACAAAAAAATGAAAATAGCGGAATGGCGTTACTTTTCAATTTTTCATTTACTATAGATTTTCCTTAATGAATTTGAAATGCTTTAATTTATTGCCTAAAATTTGGTTTTGAAAAATAAGTATTCAAAAAAGTAAATAAATACCATCCTGAGGTACATTATCCCAACTAGGGAGTTTTTATAATGAATGTTAAAAATATTAAACATCTTGGCACAAAATATTTATACTGTCAATAAGTGAAATGTATAGTGGGGAAGGTGGATGGTGGGGAAAAAAGGGGGTAAATTGAAGGATAAATACTGTAAAGATATTGTTTTTCATAATATGGTTTTTGTGGTTTTTAGGGACACGAAGTTCAATTTTGTATTCATATTAATATTGGGCCATGTTTATTGCTGATTTTCTGTACATATGAATAGATCCAATACATGTAAAGGTGGTGCATTTTTATATAATATTCCTTGCCACGAACCTGGCAAACTTTTAAAAGTAGTGGACCCAAATTTGTACCTAACTTCGCGTAAATAGAACTAAAATGTGTTGGAAAAAGGGTGAAATCAAAATGTTTTGAAAAACAAACCCAATTTCCTATGAAGTCGGTGATAAGCTGATAAAGAAAGGTATTAAATAAGCATTATACTCTTGGTATACCCATCAAAACACAATGTGGGTCCATGTAACAAAATTTAGTTTTATCTTCATCTTTAGTAACAATAGTAATAAGAACTCACCCTGTTATTGGTTGCATTTTGTCATGGAAATGCTTGTTCTTTAATGACTAAGCTTATTGCTAATAATAAATATTGCCACATGAACCATTACATAAATATGTCTTTTGCAGGCACGTAGCCAGGATTTCAGTTCTAGGGGGGGGATCCAACCCTGTCAAAACCAATTCAATGACAAAAATATAATTAACAAGAATGCTTTTTTTTCACTTGTTGCTAGCCCCCCTGCAAGTGCAACAAAATATGAAAAAAAGTTGCAAAAAATTAGTTATTAAGTAAATATTTTAAAATTTAATATATGTACTTATAAACTAGATCTTAAATAATATTCTCGATACCAGAGCTTTAAGCACTCTTAGAGGATTGAACAGGTTAATATGTACAATTGTTAAAATGTAATGAATCTGTTAATAAAATTTCAAAAAAAATATCTATTAAAACATTGCAGGTAGAGCAATTATGAAAATGTAAAAAATTATAGGTATATCTTGAGCAAATAGGACGTTGGCGACTTTTGCTTAGTATTTTTAGGTTTTATATATTTAATAGTATTTTAATAAATAAGTGCTTAGTCATTTTGTTAATATCGAGGTTAATGTGGTGTTATCTTCCATAGAGGGTCTGAAACCATATTGCTACACTAAAAATCTGGATTTCTTTAATCATAAATGTATTCATCTCACTTTTTAGTACTTTCTTGAAGTTCTAAAACATTATGATATTAGCTAGATATGTGGTATCTCTGGAAATCTTCAAATGCCTACTTTTAATGAGCGTTTGCTTAATTATGTTAGAAACTATCATATTTATGAAAAAATCATTAGGTGCGTCTTTGTTTAGGGTAGCCTCTCATAATTTTTTACATTTACATATTTGCGAAACTTCTTTGCAATTGCAGAATATCTAACAGTGTAAACTTGGCTATTATTAGGGTCTCGCGAGGGGGGGGGGGTCCGGACCCCCACTAGGCTTTGTGCCTGGTCTTTTTTCACAGATTCCGTGCTTTTGTGTTTAAGTAAATAAGATATGTCGATCTCAAACATAAGGAATAAAATAATGTTTTATTCTTTTAGTTTTTTCTTTTGAAGAGGATTTTATTTTTAATCCTTCAATTACCCTCCGAGATTTTCTCAGATCTTGACGTTTCAGGGTCCCGAGATGCTGAAAAACATGTTTTTTCAATTCTATCGGTCTGTCTGTCTGTTGGCAGCATAGCTAAATATCTACTTACTCAATTTTGGTCAAAAAGTAAAGGTCACATGGGGTGATTTGTTAACAAAATATTAAAAAAAGTTACCAACAAACTACTTATTCCATTTACCTCAAATTTTGCACTAAAATCAACTATTAGGTAAGAATCAACTGGTAAAATTTGGTATGAAATGGTGGCCTAATAAAATAATTAAAAACTCAGCCTGAAAAAACTTCTTAATGGATTGATTTAAAATTGTATGCAATAATTAATTGTGGAATAAAGACGAACTGGTAAAATCGTAACATTTTTGTAATCGTGAAAAAAGGCACCCTCCCAGGTTTAACAAATCTACACCTGGTAGTATTTATAAAAACCCAATATGGCGGAACAAGATGGCGTCCTAGTGAAATATCAAAAGAATTATTACTAAAATGCTAATTATTCAATTTACCTCGAATTTTGATCAAGTGTTACACAGGAATGAACATTTTGGTATGAATCCAGAATAGCAAAATAAAATGGCGGCGTAATAAATAATTTAAAAATTGACTTGAAAAAACTGCTTATTAGATTAATTTCAAATTTTATGGTAGCATTAAGTGAGGTATAGAGATTAACTGGTAAAGTTGTGATCCAAATTCATGATTGTGAAACAAAATCTCAGCCCAATTAAAATGTTTTAAAAAATCAACGTAACAAACCTCCACTTATTCAATTTATTTTAAATTATGCCCAAAGATCAAGTGTGGCATAGATAGAAACTGGTGAAATATTGGTAGAGATTCCATATGGTGGAATAAAATGGCGCCCAATAAAAATGTTTGCAAAGACTTTATATACCTATAAGTGTTATCAAGTGACTACTTACCGAACTAATAATAATAATAATTTTTTTATGCTATTATACAGTAAAATATTTGTCACACTTCAGTATTCCTAATAAAAAGAAATATTGATAATGAGGGAAGTTCCAGGTAAAAGTTTTTATTCCTTATATTTTTTTAGCGTTCCTGTAAACCGTGAAACCAGGGATATGTGGCTTTCCATTTTTGGTATGGAAAATGGCCCACATATACCAAAACGGCCTGCCCTATGTTCAGATCACTTTTCACCTAGTGAAATTGTTACTCTTGCTGATGGGCGAAAGCAGATTCATCGAGATGCACTTCCACTACCTAACCCATCAATTTTTGTAGACCCTTCATCTTCTAGGTAAATATTATATAATTTTAAAAATTGTTTTTGAAATTTTGTTACATATTGTACATCTTTTTAATACTTATTTATATTTCAGCTCCGAGTATTCTGATTTTACGATCGTTGAGGATTTACCAAGCATAATAAGTGGGTAAGATATTTTTCCAGTAAAAAAAAACAAAACCAATGAGGCACAGTGAGATCAATTTACCTTGGTACCATTTTAAATGTTAAAAGTCTTTTTTACTTTCTAACTTATCGGAAAGAATCAAAAACTTTTTTTAATTATTAAAAAAAAAAGCATACCAATCTTACAAGATATCACCATAAGTGGTTGGTATTTTTTTAATGGGACATCCTACATATTTTTTACTATTTGGATATCATTCTCTTGTGATTTCATTGGTATATCCCACTTTATGTTTTGATCCAGCCATTTTTGTATATGCCAATATGTTAAATAATTATATTGCAAAATGAAGAATGCCATGGAAATAAAATAGATATTTTATTATTCTATTTGTTTTGATATGGACATATAGTTAAATAATAATTATAATTATGTTAATGTTTTCTTTTATATTTGTATTGACACCAATTAGCATTTTGTAATTTCCATGGCACTCTATAAGCAATGTATTATTTTATATATTTGCAAATAAACGGAAAACTGCAGGATCAAAACATAAAATGTGACATACTAGTAAAATCAGAACAGAATATGCCATTCAAATAGTAGAAAATATAAAAATATATAGGGTATCCCATTAAAGAAAATATATCTTACAGTGAAATCTTGTAATTGATAGTCTTCCGTTGAATTATTACAGAAAAACCCCACAATTTGTTTTTTGGTATATATGCCTAACTTAAAAACCAAAGTAGTTGGGGCAGGTAAAAATGTTATCAAGATACATTTTTGGGGGGTTGCTTGATAACATTTTTGCCTGTCATATCTTTTTTAGTTTTAAAGTTAACAATATGAACCAAGGGTTGCTACCAAGTTTTCTTCTAATAATTCAAAAACTAAAAAACATAAATTTACAATATATTATCATAAGTTTCATTTTTTAAAATGAGACGCCCTGTATATTATATGTCCCATAAATGGGTCTCTTCTTGCAGATTATGGTTTGATAATTATCTTTAAAGACACTCGAGATATTTAAGAGAAACCATGCCATAAGAGTTAGAGAGGCTGAAAATGCTCAATTACATAGTGGTGTCGTTGGGAATAAAAATACATTGACTCTTATGGAAGGCTTTTTCTCAAATTTATCAGGTGTCTTTGAAGATAATTTTATTAAACCAAATATATTTATAAGATGCAAGAAGAGATCCATTTGAGGGACATATAATATATAGGGTATCCCATTAAAAAAAAACAACTTTTAGTGATATCTTGTATAATTTAAAGAATTTTATTTTTTTAATTATTAGAGAAAAACTGGATAAGCAATTCTTGGTTCATATGGCTAACTTTAAAACTAAGAGATATGGCAGGTTAAAATGTTGTACATATATAACTTCTGCTCTTAAAAAAGAGAATATATTTTTAAAGTATTTTACATTACTATGAAGTAGAGCTGTTTATTTCCTATATTATAGGGGTATTTCCTCATATTTGGCCACCCCCAATATAGACTTAATTTTAAGAGATAGAAAAAAAAATTACAGTCAAAGTTTATTTCATAATTTATAGAAAAATATTACTTGTGTATACAGTAATGTGTAGCAGTCCAAACATTTTTTTTAAATGGACACCATGTACATATGTCAATAATATGTGCATCTTCTTGCTGATGAAAAATATAGTAGGCTAGATACCTTTATCTTTAAATAGCCATAAGAAGCAATGCGTTCCCATTGAATCCACTAGTAGGGTGTCTTTGGAGGTAAATGTATCAATATCAAACCTGATATGTATAATGAAGAAGAAGAAACCCATTTTAATAATACATATTGTTAATGTTAAAATCAGGTTGGGTCTGCTACACATTTTTGAGATATCTTGTATGCATAGATGTTATAAACTACGTAATAACTTTAATATTGAACTTTTTTGTTTCTCTTATAATTAAATCAATATTGGGAGTGGCGAATTATGAGGCAAATCCTGGTCGTGCATAAAGTATAATATAAAAAAAAATGTCACTCTAAAGTATTTTGTTGTGCAATATTATGTATTTTTAGGGGTCAGGATATTCTTATGGCAACTCCAATAGAGACCAACAAAAATGACGTGCTTTTACCGCCAAAAGCATCACCTAGCACTGCAGGGTTTTCAAGGTTAGTTAAAATGAAAGACAAACAAGGAAAAGAAAAAATAATAAATTGTCTTTAACTTTTAAAAATATTTATTTCTTCAAGAACATTGAGCATAGTATTTTACGCTTTTTGCAGGGAATCACCTACAAAATTGGAGAAAATGGCATCCTTTTCCTCAGTTAGTACAGAAACTGCATCAGAAACTGAAAAATTGAGAAGGTAACAATATAGTTGATAATATTATTTTACATTAGATATAGATATAGATTCATACTGGATGTTGCATCGGCAGACCAGCCAGGAAATATCTCATGTAAATTTTATCCTTGCCCTTATATTATCTTCCTTATTCATTTTAGAGTAAGATTGTATTATATCTTTTTGAAGGCTATTGCAAAATGAAGTCACGTGAGGTAGAAATTTTCAGATGTTTTGCAAAATGTTTTGTGAGAATTGTCAAATAAAAAACTTATTTCAATAATTTGACACTTGCTGGTGCTTTAATTACCAAATGTTTTTATATTAATGTGAAATTATTTCAGATATCTCCTTATTAGTTGAATAAAAATTATTCATATCTTATGAGGACCTTCAAAAAAGTTTTATACGATTTTGCTAAAAAATTAATATGGAAGGATAATATAAGAAGTAAAATTCACATGGAATTTCATTGGACGGTCTGCTAATGTAACTGTTCTGTGCTAAAAGTAAAAAAGGATTTGTAAACTCTAATGCTCTCGCTGAGTAGTGTGCATTTCACAAAGTTAAAGAATGACCAAAGGATAGCCAGCGCGAACGACATAATGCATTTTAAATAAAAGGCTTAACCACCACTCAAGTTTAAGATGGACCGAAGATAAGATAACTTTTTACAACTCGGTACACATTGTTCTTGTTACTTTTTAAAGAGATTGTTAAACTTTTCAATTTTTTTTTCGACATAACCTTGTGTTCTAAGAAAAAGGTCCTACGTTACTGGTCATTACTGTTTCAAAATTTTATTAATATATTTTTTTTGCTTTCTTATATAATAACTATTTTGTTTATTTATTAGTTTGTGTGAAGAACAAGCATCTTCTTCCTCTCCGTCATCAATTGTATATTCTGCTGTGAACTTGCCAAAACAGAAGCTTTTAATTAAAAGGTATTTATTATTTGTTGTTTTCTTTTATCTTCTTGTTTACCTGTGATTTATCAATTATTTTAATTGCTTTCTATTTACATCTTTTGAAAGTCGTAAAGTTTCTTTGTTTTTCTGTTAGGAAGAGAAGATACATAGGAGACATGGGAAGTAGTGATTTCTCTACTCCGGAGAAACGCAGAAGAAACCTACAATTTATAAAAAATCGGGACGTTAATCAGCAAAGAAAGATCCACAACTTGCAGATGACTGTTAGAAGGCTAAAATATAAAATTACATCCTTAAAGCAGTTACTGATCTATCTAAAGAAAAAATCTTTGATATCAGAGGCATCAGAGTCTACAATAAAAGTAGGTATTTGCACCAAATAAAGGAAAACATTTTCTTTTTTTTTTTATTTGATCTGGTCAGTTTTTTGTAAATGTGTACAGTTTTGTCCTCCTTAAATAGTACGATACTGTTAATTAAAGATGGGTCCTGGGGGTAAATTACCGTGAGCGGAAAATTATTTTACTTTTCCAAATGAAGAAGTAAAATTCAATTTGACCAGTAAATTGTCCAATTTTGCCACTAAAAATAAAATACTGCGTAAAGCTAAATAACACCAGTTTAGTTTTTCCTGCCCACTATAACTTCAACTAATAATTATTGATTTAACATATTAAAACATTTAAAGACTGATGGTTACAAATGTAGTAGACAAAACTTAAGGATCATCTATGTTATTGTTAATTTGATAAGTTCTATTTTGAATAGTTTATGTTCAAGTTTGACAAGTTTCTAAATGACATTTTCAAAAAAAAACTCATTTTTTGTTATTTATTTATAGTTTATAGTATGGTCGATAGTAATGTTAACTTTTTGAAAGGTTAGATTTCAGTTATCTCAATGACTGTTTACTGTTTTAGTGTTTTTTGGAAGACTATTTTGTTTTATTTATTATAATACCAGCCCCCGAACTGCTCTATAAACACGAAATAAATCTCCTTCACCATTTTGTCCAGAATGAACTACACATTGTGACAGTTTTTCGTATTCTGTACCCCCTTACGAATTGTATTTCGTATAATCCCTACTTAGTGTACGCTTACACTCTATAAGCAACGTATCTGCCAAATCTCATGTTCCTAGATTCATTGTCTAATAAGATAATATTATAGCATGTGCAATATAACTTTGTTCCTTAAACCTTACCGAAGACTTCGGACTTCCTTTAAAGGTTCAACAAAAATGTTTCTATATTTATTATATAAATTATGTAAAAATAAACCTGATTTTTATTGGCATACCATATACAATATTCTCACATGCCTTTGCATTATAATAGTATACAGCCTCTGGTATTAAAAAATTAAACTGATTCTGCTTTTTTCTCACAATAAGAAGAAAATTTTTCAATTTTACTGGTAAATTAAACTACCAAGAGAAAAAGTCCGTTATGTAGTTATTTAGTAGTTTTTCATGCCTATTTGAGGACTATATAATGTGTTATATGTTTTCTCAAAGAGAAAAATTTGACAGATTTGATTATGATAATAAAAATGAAATTCAAAAAAAAGCGGTAATTTACCGTTACCGGTAAATTTATAGTCATGTTGGTGCGGTAAAGTAAAATATTTCCTAAAGAGGTAAATTACCAATTCTACTTTTAATGAATATAAAGTAAACTGTTCTTTCACCTTAAGTGTTTGTGAGATTCCAATAAAATTTGTATCATCCCATGTAAAGAATGAAAATATTGGGTTACCATTGCCTAAAACACTACACGATACTGCTAAAAATGAGATTAATATCGAATAAGCTATAGTGATTATATGTTTTTAAATAATTGAAGTTATATCGGTTCTAAACTTAATATAAAGCTATATAATTTCGTTTTCTTTTTCAGGCCTCACTTTCAGGATCTGCTCTTGAGATATTTGAAAGGATGTTAAAAGGGCCAACAAGACAAAAATATAATCCTCAACTTAGGTCGTTCGCGTTAACGTTGTCATTTTACTCATCAAAGGCCTATTCCTTTGTCAGGAACACTTTTAATCGCTCTTTGCCACATCTAGAGACAATTTCAAAGTGGTTCAGAGCTGTCGATGGCAGTCCTGGATTTACGCAAGAAGCCCTTAAAGCTCTTACATTGAAACAAAAAGACTCTTCGAGACCATTATTGTGCAATTTGGTCATGGACGAAATGTCGATAAGGCGTCAAGTGGAGTGGACAGGGCAAAAGTTTACGGGATATGTTGACATCGGAACCAACATCGACGATGATACACTGCCAGAAGCCAGAGAAGCATTAGTGTTTATGCTAGTATGCATAAATGGACATTGGAAAGTGCCTGTTGGTTACTTTTTACTAGATGGCCTGTCCTCTAGTGAAAAAGCTGGATTAGTAAATAAATGTTTACAATTTGTCCATGAAAGTGGCATTGTTATAACATCACTGACGTTTGATGGTGCAGCAGCCAATATGTCAATGTGCGAAAAACTAGGTGCAGATTTTACAGACCCACTTAATTTAAAAACATGGTTTTCTCATCCAATGACATGTGATCCCATATATATAATGCTTGACGCTTGTCATATGATAAAGCTTATTAGAAACTGCCTAGCCACCCAATCAGGCATAAAGGATATTGACAACCGAGACGTAAAATGGGAGTATATAACAAAACTAGTTGAAAAACAGAATCTAGAAGGTCTACATGCTGCAACTAAAATAAGAATGAGGCATCTTCAGTGGGACCGAGAAAAAATGAAGGTCCGGTTGGCAACCCAGACAATAAGTAAGAGTGTCAGTGATGCATTAATTTTTCTTCAAAAGGACATGAATTGTCCAGAATTCTTAAATTCTGAGGGGACTTCAAATTTTGTATTAAATTTTAACAATCTATTTGATCTTCTTAATTCCCGTAATAGGTTTTCTAAATATTTGTATAAAAGGCCAATTTCTGAAAAAACGGCTGCAACATTTTTTGAATTTTTTGAAAAGATAAAGACATATATTGTTGGTTTAACTCTTAAAAATAGACCAATTTTAAAATCAGCTAGAAAAACTGGCTTTCTGGGTTTTTTAATATGTATTGAAAGCATTAAAAAAATGTACGATACCTATGTGACTAATAAGAAGCTGCTCAAGTATATTTTAACATATAAGCTATCTCAAGATCATTTAGAGTTATTTTTTGGGGCTATTCGCAGCAGGGGAGGATTCAATAACAATCCAACAGCGAGACAATTTGAGACATCATATAAACGTTTACTGGTACACTCAGAAATTACTGGTCCAAATTCTGGAAATACTGTGAATTTAGAGAACATCACAATTTTATCATGTGGATCCAGTAATAAATTATCAACTACAGAGGCAGGAGATTTACGACAAAGTGACGAATATTTAAGCTTTGAAAAAAGTGTCAAAGAAGAGATCCAAAATAATTATTTGAATTCAAATGCTTGGGATCTAACTATTTATGTTGAAGATATAATTAGTTATATTGCAGGCTTTGTGGTGAAAGGACTTAAAAAATGCATCAGCTGTCCCAAATGTTTATTTATATTAGAAAGTGATGTGTCCAGCTCACTTCTTCAAGAAAGAAAAACATATGGAAAACTTGTAAAAGCAAACAAATTTGTGATAGAAATATGTAAAGCAGCTGAGAAATTTTTTAGGTTTTTTCACAATTCAAAAAATATTTTTAATAGAAAAATTCCGAATTTGTTACAAGTGTTGGTGACAAATGGACTTAATACTTTGCCTACCTCTGTATTTGATACATTTGGCGACCACATGTTTGACGAGGAAATTTTAAATGAGCATCCTATTCAAATGGCAAAATTAATTTTAAAATCTTACTTTAAAATAAGAATTTACTACGAGACAGTTAAAAAACTTGATCTAAATAAAAAGAACCGTACTCGTAGTATCAACACTAAAGCAATATTATTTCGAAATGAATAATTGAACAGGACCGTCCAGTTTTTGCCTTTTTTTACCTAGAACTTAATGCAAATACCGACTTAAGCTTAAATATTTTTTAAGTCGCAGTCTTAGACTCGCTCCAAGAACTCTGTTTAAAATTATCCTTAATTACTTATTCAAAAAATATATTTATGTATAGTGTTTGGATGCCTAATATCCAAGATTATAATGTCTATTAGTTTGATGCCCACTATATATATATATATATATATATATATATATATATATATATATATATATATATATATATATATATATATATATATATATATATATATATATATATATATATATATATAAGTATATATATATATATATATATAATAATATATAGTCTGCCGCCAGGGATAGGGTATTTGTATTTACCTAATGTTTGACTTGAAATTATACTACGAATAAACTGCATATGCGAGCTTAGATTAAGCAATTGCAGCGCGTTCATCATTGTGTACGGAATTTAAACCCTTTTAATTTAAACCAACAAACTTAATCCGCATTGTTTTTCGTTTTTTTTTACTTACACATCATCATTAGGTGTCAAAGAATCTCTATACCAAATTTCAAGTTTCTGGGAGATCGGGAAGCACAAGACATTTTAGGGATTTTATATATTGGTTTGATGAGTTTTATTGTAAAAGTCAGATTTAACAAATAGTCTCATATATGATGTATATTGTTTTGTGATAAAATGGTGAACGTATATAAGCAGTATATTAACCTTGATTAATCACCACAACTGCCTACATCGCGTGGCGTAAACGATTCAAAATGGGGCCGCATTTCGCCATTTTTAACGTTTTTTCAATATGCTTGTTATGGGACCATCCCAGCAATATTCAACATTTCATCCAAATGGTTCAAACCATTGCGGAGTAATCGGTGCACACACAAAAAAAGTCATTGAAGATAAGTGGGTTAATTTTCCCACTAACTTATATTTTTGTACCCAATACTTTCAGATTATGACATCGAGTTTGAAGAAACATTTCAGAAAACTGCTGTTAGTTTATTATACAACGTTATCAATATCGATTTTGTGTCGTTAGAGTCATAACCAGTGAATCATGACTTACAACTAACTAGTATAATCACTTTATGTATATGAATTCAAAGCAATTACATACTGGTATTATATTAGAGTAGTATATAAACCAATTTTATTATCATTTAAATTTAAATAATTGGCCTGATACGTAATTGTTTATGTAACATACTAAGTGCGTAAAGTGGTATTATTTGCAGTAATAAATTTCGTTAGATTACGCCCAAGAGGTCTTCTAAAAGACACGAGTGCAAAAATGTTATGATATTATATAAATAATCTTTTCAAAATCGTTTAAGACATTTTTCAGATCGTAGATATTTTTCTTTTAATAGTGTAAATATTAAATCGTAACTGCTAAAAACATGAAAAATATTTTTATAATTTTTAGATTTAATTTATTGAGTATCAAGTGTCTTAAAAATTATATTTTTAAACATGATAATGAAGTAAACAAATAGTATATTATAATGTAAGGAGAATAAGAGATACTTTATGTGCTAAGCGTTGGCAATCCATGCCAAACACTTAAAGTCTCTTATTCTTTGAATAATATAGGAAATATTAATAATTTTGTACATTAATTAGTATAGGGTAGTTAATATTAAACTTAATATGTATTGACAAAATAAACCATCCACAATACATTCTAATTGCTTATTTCGCGAATTAAAATACCTTATATAATTATTGATACAATTGTATTAAATCAGCTTCTTGCTAACGTTTTATATATATATATATATATATATATATATATATATATATATATATATATATAATAATTGGACTTCTTTCTTGGGTATAGGTTTATTTTATTATAAAATTGCTCATTCCTTTATTTTTTTTTGGTATATATGGCTTTCCTTACCTATCTACAATAAGGAAAGCCATATATACCAAAAAAAAATAACAAAGGAATGAGCAATTTTTGAGAAAGCCTACTATGATAGGCGAAACGTCAAGTTAATCCCATTGTTCGATTTTGCAAATAAACCTATATATATATATATATATATATATATATATATATATATATATATATATATATGTATATATATATATATATATTTAAATTTCCTATTTTGAAAATTGTCCTTGAATCATTAAATATGTAATAGACGAGTTTAATTATTATATATAAATAATGAAATATTAAATTAATATGCTGTTACTTTTGTTTTGTCGATAATAATAGTTGTTTGTTATTATCAAACCGTTTATAAATAAATTATACCAAATTTTTAAACTTTGTTTTATTTTTATAAACCACGTGTCTGGGTAAAAATTTATAAAGTGCAGCACCACTTTTAACCTTGTTATTTAATTTTTATAAAAAAAAATTAAGTTTCAAATATAGTGTAAAATATTATACAGGGTGCTTCAGAATCACCAAGAAGTTTCGATTTTTTATTGGAACATATTGCATGTTAATGCATTTATTTACTTTTTTCATTATTGATTTCTTGATAAAAGTTGGTGGTTCAAAAAAAATATTTTTGATAGTAATAAACTTTAGATCAGGATGCTCAAAAAAGTGGATTTCACTAACAATTTCAAAAAAATAAAATTTTTCTGACGGTAGTTTTAAGAGCCATAAAAAATCGTAAATATAAACTGAGTAAAATTTTTTATATTATAGTTATGGAGATATTTAAGGTCAAACAGCAAAAAAACATTTTTCTATTTAAATTTCTCCTTAGCTATTACTAATATGACATAACTAATACTAAACCTTTTTTTACGGCCGCGGCAGTCACAAATTTTAATTTTTGAAATACACTTTTTCGTATTTTTTGAATATCCTGTATATCTGACTCAAAGTTGAATATTGCAAAAACAATTTTTTCGACAAGCACTAAGTTTTATCAAGAAGAAAGTTTTTCGAGAAATTGATAATAAAAAACGTTTCCCATTTAGCGCAGACTTTTCCACGACATAATATCTAAATTAATTGTTTTCAAGTTATTATTAAAACTCTCACTTTTGCAATGTGAAGTCGTTCCTGTTCATCTTAGAACAAAAAAAATTGTCGTATCCACCATACTAATATTTGGGCTCAAAAAAATATAGCAAATAATACATTATCTCAAAAATAGCTACGCCACTGGTAAGCCTTGCGAAGATATCTGACAGCGTTGCAATTTTCACCGCAAACTACTCTTTATGCGATCAGTCCGTCTTTTTCCCACTCATACACAACAACAAATTGATGTTTGATTCTATTTATTTCATTTTTATGAATGAAATGCTGGGTCTATTTCTTTTTGACGTCATTGGTGGGAGCACGTTCAAATAAGGAACCACTTATCGAAGAAGTTATTAATTTGCTTCGAGAACCTAATTTACAGGCATCAGAACTAGGACAAAATAATGAAGATCATCAGCATATGTCTCTTAGTAGTGACGATGATGACTCTGACAGTGATGTTTAGTTATTTCAGTACTTTATTTGTTACATAAACTTTTACATATACAATAAACTTTTCTAGTTAATAGAAACAAAAATGGTCGATGCTTTTCTCACAATATTTTTTTTGTTATAAGGGATTTAGTTTCTTTTTCTTGTCTAGTGTAGTTTGATAAAAAAATTGTTCTTTTTTTTAATTTGGTATTTCAAAGATATTTTTAAGTAAAATAATGTTTTTAGAGTATTTCGATTTACTAAACATTTGAATAATGACCTATGTGATCGTTATTGAATTGTTAGTGTTCCGGTTTATTTTTAAATCAGGATACCTAAAAAACAAGAAAATGCTGTTTGTTTGAGTCTAATATGTCAAAAAAGAAAACAACTACAGTCCATCAAAATATTATAATTTTTGAGAAAAAATAGTAATAAGAAATTTTGGTAAAACACCCTGTACATGCATAAAATTAATTAAAACACAATAATTTATAGAAATAAATCTTTGTATGAAAAACTGAACGAAATTTGCAAAAAAAAAAGTCAAAGTTTTTACTTGTATTATTTATTACCGCCTAAATTAGCGAAAATGACCTATGTGCGCCGTTGCCAGCTACGTGCACGGATGGAATCCACAATTTTTTTGCAATGCCTATAATTTCCTCCGTGTTTAAAACTTTTGAACACAAAACTTGTTAATGTATAATGCAATGAATTGAAAAAATGAAGGGAATTCTTCATTAGCTCGACACAATGCCACAAAACCGTTTTTGTTTCCAGTCATTGCTGGTGCTCCATCGGTTGTAATGCACACTAATTGATATAGGTAGCTTGTAGCTTTTTACAAAATTGAAAAAAACGTCATATATATCTTCGCCACGGGTCTTCCCCTTCAGAGGAATGATTGTCAAAAATTCTTCCTTAGCCAACATGTCATTGAATACCATCCGAATAAAAATACACAGCTGGGCAGTGTCTGTCATATCGGTGGATTCTTCGAACTGTAAAGAAAAGTATGTACAGGGTGGTCGAAATTGGTCTGTTTTAACAGAGAAAACCTATTTCCTGACTAGATAGAGCAAAACTGACTTAGGTGTCATGGGCTCGATTTCTGAGAAATGTTTAATGGCAAAAACCGCCTGCCGATATTTTCACTGCCAACTGAGATATAGGGCGTTTTTCAATTTTCGGCCATTTTGAAAATTGTCCATAACTTTTTTATTTTGCGGAATATTAACATTCTGCAAAGACATTCTAAAGGCACTTTTTTATGTGCAATCCAGTGGCATACTCAGATTTTTTCTATAGTTGTCCGTTTTATCATAAATAGGCAAAACTTTTTTTTTTCAAATGGAAATCATAGTTGGCTATAAATTATAAAAAATGCTCGCGTTTAGCCCTTTCAGTGATATAAAGTTGTAGGTACTTATTTTCAAAAATAACGAAAATATTAGGTGTTTTTGGTTTACATCGAAGTAGGCTTTGATTTGTGATGACAATATCTCAATTATGTATTGTTAAGATTTATAGTTTGTTAGCAACTTAAACACAACTTTAAATAACACTAGCTAACGTTATTTTAATTATTTATTATTAATTTTTTTTATTTTTTTTTGTTTACATAGCAAAGTTGAACAAAATTAACAAACTAAACTACTATTTACAGCTACAAGTGAAAATAAAAAATAATTATGAAAATCTAGGTATTTAGTTAGATAGGTTTCTGATAAATATATTTAGAGAAGTTGTTCAAATTGAGCCCCTCCCTGTTGAATACAAACTAAGCATCTTTTGAGTACCGAGTTGCAACTATTTATTAGTTCAACTGGGCTAATAGATGCAAAAGCTTGCCTAGTGGCCTCTTGCAATTCTTCTTTTGTGTGAAAGGTTCTTCCTTTAAATATCAAGTCCTTCAATCTTCCCCACAAAAAAAAATCTAAGGGAGTTAAGTCACAGGACCTAGCAGGCCAAGGTATGGGGCCCCACGTACCAATCCAATTTTCTCGAAATTCGAAGTTTAAAAGATCAGTTGTGATCCTTGCATTGTGCGGGGGACAACCATCTTGTTGATAGTAGATATTTCTGGCATCAGCTAAAGGTATGTCTTCCAACAAAGGGACAATATATGTGCGCAAAATATTTACATAATCATCTGCAGTTAAATTTCCATCGTAAAAATAAGGTCCCACAAATCTTCCTCGGAATATCCCCACCCATATATTGAATCCACACCGACCTTGCCGGTCTTGTTGCACAACTACGTGTGGATTTTCAGTGGACCAGTGATATGAATTATATCTATTAAATATACCAGAAGTATCTACTCTGGATTCATCACTCCAAATAATATTTAATGGAAAATTCTCATTCTCCATGAATTTTTGCTCATACCACTGACAAAATCTCAATCTTCTAGCGGCGTCCCCTTCACGGAGTTGATGAACTCTTCTCGTTCTGTACGGTTTGAATTTATGTTTTTTGAGTATTTTTAAAACGGTGGTCTTTGGAACATTCGTTATATTAGCCAATGTTCGAGAGGAGGTGCCAGGATGATCTAATACCGCACCAATTATATTTAGCTGCTGGATTTCCTATTCTTCCTTTAGTTCATAATGTCTTGTTCTTAACTTTTTAAAACTTCCGTAATTTACTAAATTACTTTTTAATGTTTGATAAATTCGGTTATCCGGTTGACGTCGCTCGGGAAATGTATTAAAATATAATTCACTAGCTGCTTCAGGAACTTCGTTAGATAATATGTAACATTTTAACATATCATACTTTTCATAATTCTCAAACATATTTTGTCAGCAACTTAACACAACTTTATAAAGATAACACCAAAACGCAATAATTACACCAGACTACAGTAATCTGACAGCAATATATTCAAAATATTGAACGCGCGTCATTATTCCAAGGCCTACTTCGATGTAAACCAAAAACACCTAATATTTTCGTTATTTTTGAAAATAAGTACCTACAACTTTATATCACTGAAAAGGGCTAAACGCGAGCATTTTTTATAATTTATAGCCAACTATGATTTCCATTTGAAAAAAAAAAGTTTTGCCTATTTATGATAAAACGGACAACTATAGAAAAAATCTGAGTACGCCACTGGATTGCACATAAAAAAGTGCCTTTAGAATGTCTTTGCAGAATGTTAATATTCCGCAAAATAAAAAAGTTATGGACAATTTTCAAAATGGCCGAAAATTGAAAAACGCCCTATATCTCAGTTGGCAGTGAAAATATCGGCAGGCGGTTTTTGCCATTAAACATTTCTCAGAAATCGAGCCCATGACACCTAAGTCAGTTTTGCTCTATCTAGTCAGGAAATAGGTTTTCTCTGTTAAAACAGACCAATTTCGACCAACCGGTACATTCCATGATATGATTTTTTAGTTTATCTGCCATGTCCTGACTCATGACTTCAATACGCCTTGTGATAGTCGGACGAGATAACTGAAGTTCTCTAATAGCAGACATGATTTCTGTTTTATTTTTAAAATCTCCAAATAAAGTCTCACCCGCCTCAATAAATGCTTCCTTCAAAATCGATCCATCTTCGAATGATTTCTTGTGTTTCGCCAATATAATTTTAAATGACGCGATCGTAGCAGCTTTTGATTGTTTGGCTGGTCTTGTGAACACGGTTTGTTCCTTTTCCAAAGAAGATATCAAATCACGTACTTTTGGGTTTCTTAATTCACTCTGTGGCGGAAAATCCTTTTCATAGTTTTTATGAATCGTTTTATGATGCCTTTCTAAGTTACCACGCTTAGGTATTGCAACTGACGCACGACAAATAAGACAAATGCACTTATTCTTCACCATACAAAACAAAAATTCTTCCTCCCAATCTTTATTAAAATGATACGTTTTAAATTTCTTCGCTGCACTCATTTTGTACTATTTAATAATACACTTTGTATCGACGTAGTATTGCCTTCAAGTTGCAATTTAGAATGACTCCAATTCATGCAGGCGCAACATTTATATCGGCGTGAACGAAAGTCTCGAATGTTCCCGTCAAACGCGCCGCCCGAAATTTCTAGAAAAGCGGCAAGAATTAGAAACGCGGCTTTTCTTTGACAAGTCCCGCGCGTTCTTTTGATAAAGCCGCCTTTTGCCGCTAGCAGAGTGTTATTTTATTACGTAATACATTTTTGTAGTTTAGTTAAGTACCTACTTGATGTTTTCTTCTCGAGATCTGCTCAAAAAGCACTCGCGATCGACCGTTTGAGCACCCCTGTATTATAGCATTTTATTGTACCTAAATTACTTCTATTTGATAATTACTTTTTGTCGTTTCATATGTTATTTTAGGTTTGTGGTGTGTAAAGGTTTTATTGAATCAATATTTTGTATTTTGAATAATGCTAAGATGAATATTATTTGTAATTGTTATTATTTAAATTATTGACTTGTGTAAGTGCACAATAATTGTACAATGACACTGATAAATATTTGATTGATTGATTAAAACATGTTTGCAAAGAATTGATGTTTCTTAAGATATCTGTAAAAAATTTAAGAACGAGCTGAATAATCAAGTTTTAACACGTCTTGATCCTCTTGAAAAAAATCTTTATGAGCCGCATCAACAATATTGGATCCTCGTTTCAAAAAAAAATCATTTCGAAAGTCTCCTAAATGTGGCTCATATAAAAAGTGAGATCCTTCAACTTGAAAATCAAGGTCAAATAGAAATTAACAATTCTAACTTAACTGACTCGCAGAGAGAAAAAAATCAGGCGAGTATTTGGAGAGTCCATGATGAATTTGATGCACAATCAAAGCAATCACCTTCATGTTCTACTAATATAGGTATTTTACCCACTTAATTTAAGTTGTACTTAGACCAAGGAATTATCCCAAGAACTTCGGACCTCGTTGCTTATTGGATCAAAAATAAAAGTGCCTTTCCTAGCACGTACAACGTTGCTTTTAAGTATATGACTATACTTAGAGCCTCAATTGTGTCAAAAAGAACAGTGTCATTGTTAAATAATGTTACTGATCATAGAAGTCGATTAACCACACTAATCAGCTTGTGTTTCTTAGTTCCTTGGACAATTATTATTGGAGAATTTAAACTAAATTTTTTGTTCTGTTTTGTATTATTTGTATTGTATTCAAAGCAATAAATTATTTCCTAATAAAGTTTGTGCTGTATAAATATTAGGTTCACTTATTTTATTTTATTATCAAAATCAGTGTTACCACAAAAAATGTTTGTAGTAGTTAGACGTGTAGATTGAAAAACAGAATGCTACCCTGGGGAACACTAGAAGTAACCCGCAAAAAATCAGAAAACCTACCATCATGCTAAACTGCCTGGAGACGGTCAGTTAAAAATGGTTCTACAAGCTTTAAAGCGCCCTGCAAAAAGCCACAATAACTCAACATAGCTACAAGCGTACCATGATGTAACATGTCAAAGGCTCTACTGAAATCCGGTAGGACCAAAACCGTAGGCCAGTTCCCCAAAAATGTCATCTGTCACCTCAGTCAAAGCAGTGATGTAGCTATAACCCTCATGAAATCCCGACTGTTTCTCGGGAAGTACGTTGTTTTTACTTAGAAAAGATTGAATTTGGTTTTTCATACATTTTTCCAGAACCTTCGAAAGAATAGGCAAAAATATAATATTCCTAATAAAGGGAACTAAAAAGGGGCAACATCTTAATATCAGATTAATGTTAATTGCGTCTAAACCGAAGGCTTTTGATTTAATATTTTTTAAAATTCCAAAATTTCGATGTCACCAACTAGGCAAAAATCAAATGAATTCTTAACAATTTTATTATTTTTATAAAATTTAATTAAATCAATGTCTGGCAAAAATTACTAACGCTCGAATCAATAAAACATTTATTAATTACATCACAATTATTAAGAATCTGGGGCAAATTAGCCTGTTTGGATTTTCCATTATTTAGTTTCTTAAGTTCGCGCTATTTATCTCTGTTGCTAATATTTTGAAATTTCCGACTAAGGTAAACCTTTTTCTCTGCCCTTATTGCATTTGTTAAATTTCGCAGCTGTGGTTACGATGTTCGGGTAGCTTAGTTTTGCAAAAAAGATTTAAAGCCGTATTCCTTACTCTTTGCATCAAACTTATATTATCCATGATCTATGGGCAATATGTTTTTTTTTGTCATTAACAGTTTTTAAGGGGGCATGTTTATCAAAAAGTTGAATGTTATTAGTAAGGAAGGAAACTTTTTCAATTATGTCATTATAATAATAAATGTGTGACCAGGGAACAGCCTCAAGGTCTTGCTGTAAAGACCTAAAATCTATATTATGCAGTGCACGGTAGGAAAACGAATAGAATTGTGTATTGTTTGAATTAAAGTCAATTTTACATGATATTGGCATATGATCCGAGACGTGAAATCACAAATATCCGTACTCAAAATATCCTCCGAACTAGAAAAAATCAAATCAATAAGGGATTGGCCCGAACGGGTAATTCTGGTCGGAACTTTCACCATCTGTTTAAGACCAAAAGATTCAGTTAGGTGGGCAAGGGTGGAAGTATTTGTAGACTCGGTATCATACATGTTACTTATATTAACAATAAAGTCCCCAAGACAAAACAATTGATTACAATCTAAAAAAAAGTCACTAAAGCAATCTTCAAAGTAATTTAAAAATTGTAAAAAATCAGACTTTGGAGGCCTGTAAATATTACTAAGAGTAATATTCTTTCCAGAGATCCCAATTTGGACCCAGATATGTTCCGAAAATTCAAATCTAATCATAACTAGCAATGCGTAAACAATCATTATTTACTGTGTTATTCAAGCAGCTTTCAGATATACCAACAACATCATATTGATTCAATTCTACGTGATCTCTAAAGTTGTTCAAATTATTCGTTAGCGGCCTTACATTTAGATGTGCGATAGAAAACATAAAAAAATAGAAAAAAACAGTCAAGCAAAGGAAGCAACAAGACAAAAAGAAGAAAAGTAGGTGCACCTAATAAAAATAAGTAATTGCACCTAAATAAATATTTGTGTGAGACCTAGTTCCTGCATTCTATCCTGTCCGTTCGTTTACCCAGTTCTATATAGTATATTAGCATAATGGCCACTATGTGGTGTGAGTTG
>JAUTXW010001139.1:0-29334 GCA_030620095.1 Kuschelorhynchus macadamiae | reverse complement strand
GAATATAGCAACGCTCTCAGGGAGGGTCGAATCTAATTCAAGGACGAATAGAAAAGTCCTATGACGTCACCCACCATGACAAGGTGGGAATAAGGCGGAATGCTAGATAGATCTAATTCAAGGACGAGTGGAAACCAAATTTTTATATTAATTTACCTTTTAGAACTTAGACTAAAATAAAATTCAAAATAACTCATGCAATGTGTTTATTATTTAATTGTTGACATTAGTTGCTAAACTATCTATTACACATATATTAAGTTTTATATCAAAACACTAAACTATATAACAATATATGGATATACTAAGATATACTTTAACATATATGCCAAATATAAAGTATAATAATTATAAATAACTAAACGACTAAACAAGCTTATTTGATGCAGAACCATTTAACATATTATAACTAAAAATAGAATCGTGAATTATTAATGCGAAAACTTTAGTGTCTTTAGGAAACCGACTGTTACGTGTTTCAATTCAATCTTGACATCCACAGTTGACGAGTTTACAGCTTCCACCTGATGCGAGCAGTCAATAACAAACAGCGGATTTTTCATGTATTCGCCAAAATCCATCATTGGATCGTTAAATTCTCGACCATAATAACTGCTTTGGAAGTTTTCATAGTTATAATAGGCCGCTGCATACAATTTCTTTGAAAAATCCAAATTCCATCTTTCATAGGGGAATACTGTTGAATTAAGATAAACTCGAATGTCACTTATATTTGCATTTGTAAATTCAGTCGCATCTTCTTTATAGCTATCCGCTTTTCCAATATTCTGAAATCCGATAATTAAATAACGAGGTTTCTAGACTTGTACTCGTTCTTATAGCCCAAACATCCGGATGAAGTTTGTCGGAGAGCGGGAAGCTAAGTGATTCCCACATACGGTAAGCCATTCGGATATTTGCATTATTACCACCTTTATTAATACGTGATAATAGTTTTAGCCTTTGTCTATCCTCGGGAACAATGTGACGTATTTTCCACTCCAGTTTGTCAATTTTAATGTCGGCTTCAACTTCTCCAATATAACAGTTGTTAAAAGTGCGGGCAATTATTATAATCAATTCCTGTTTAATGTTAAAAATCCCCTTCGTATAATCCTCAGCAAAACCCATCAGATATTTTAGGGGTACTTTGCCAGAAAATACATTACTAGCGGTATCCACAATGTGTTGGTTTTCTTCATTTAGACCCCATCCGCATGTAAGAAGCGGTTTCAGCTGTGTATACCAATGGAAACCATTGTTTTAAGAGCTGTAGTTACACCTGGTTTTCTGACAACTGCAACTTTCTCACCGCCTATCTCATATCGAATTTCCTCAAATAGAAAAGCTAATGAATTATTAGATAAAAAAACACTTTTTTTTGTAGCGTCTTTTGGTTTAAATGTTCCTTCGACATATATGTAGCTTTCCGATATATCCAAAATTATGTCTTGAAGTGAACTAAAGTCTACGAATTTCATCGGAATTTTGGAATTTAGGTGATCCGTAGGGTTTATATGTATGTTCTTGCAGGCTTATGATAGAATTATTGAAAATAGGTTCAGTAAAAACCTCAATTTTTTCACTACTTGTCATCATGTTCGTTGGCTTCGTCTGCTTTCAAGCCGATGGATTGAAGAAATCTACGATCTTTGGCAGAGAGACGTTGATATCCTTTTGGTCCGACGTCGTGATCGTGAATGAGCTCTTTTTTAGCGACATGTTTCTTTTTTTTAGGTTTCGTTATTGTTTGACATATCGGAGAAAACATGTACGGTCGGCGGTTGTAACAAAAACCCATCGTTAGACTAGTTTTAGCTCCATTTTAATGATAAAATCTCTCGTCGTTGAAATCGATAAGATCACCGTTGTCGTCCAAGATGCGTAGAGTAATGTTGTCAATGAACTGACGTCCTTCAGGCTTCAACGGCAAATAAATAAGGTTTGTGGGTTCTTTCGTTATCTTATAACCAGGTTCAACATCAATATCAAATTCAAATAAAATATGACATTCTTGTGAGTTCAGGTATGCTCCAGAGATAATATTACAATCAACACGTATTATGCGTACTTTCATAATGTCTACTTGAGAGGTTGATTCATGTTTTTTGTTGTCCGTTGTTAACAATATACGATCAAATCCCAACATCCGACCAATGCAGTTTTCTCCTGTAAAATCCATAATGTATTTTGTTTTTATTTCACATTTCAATGTGTTATTATTGGGTGTTAATGAAAATATTTTATCATCATTATCTCTCGTGGATAGTTGTAGGGCAGTTTTCATTGCTTTTTCAATCTCGTGCACTTCATATACTCCGGGGGGAATTGTTAACTTTATAGATGGTGAAGTTTTGTCATTTTTTTTCTTATATGCAAATGAATTATTGCTTTCATCAATATTAAAAATAGAATTATATGTGTAAAATCCAACAAGTGCAAGCCCATATTTATTGACTGTACTGAGTTCTAATGGTGGGTAAAAATCTGTTACTTTCAACACGCTGAGCGTCCTGTTAATGTGAATGTGTCAGACATGACTGATGGAACCTCCTTGTTTTTAGCTTTTATTGTTGTCGACAGCAGTTTATATTGCTATAGGTTGTACACCGTTTACTTGGTTTTGAAATTTTAAACCAATTTTTTTCTGTTCTTTTTTACATCACTTATTTTACAGGAACAAGCAAACAATCTCCTAGGCGCTGGTCCATCACATTCATCTCCATTCAGATTCTGGTAATTATGATGGTCCGTACAATACTGATACTTTAACATGTCTATGTCACATTTCATGTGTTCTGGCAATTTATCCCAAACAAGTGCGATTTCATTTGGGGAACAAGCAATCATTACCTCCTTGGGTATGTTTCTAACTCTTTAGAAGTCATTTTTAATAAACTACCGGAACGATAATAGGCTTTTAACGAAGACGCCATCTTTTTATAACTATCCCGATCCATTGGGGGGTATAAGCATATTTGACTTTTACGATTGAGAGAGAAACTTTAAGCATAAAAGACCGCAATTAGATTGTCCCAAATTTTTGTTGTCGATCGCATGTATAGTAAATTTCCTTTGCTGCTTCACCCATTCGCAGATATCGAACCAGTTCAGTTGGTGGTGGTAAATCACCAAAGCTGTCGTAATATGTAACTTCTGAATCATTCTTTCGATACGCCACCCAATGTGTTCCAAATCCCATTATACTGTCCAAATTAAGAATACCAGATTCATAACATGTCAGAGACGTCGTTGAGGAAGTGAATCTCGCATAAATACACCTCTAAAGTATGGTACTTGTAGCTGTAATGCATACCTTTCTAGATCAATATTCGATAATGGCCTTCGAGGAAGGCATTTTACTAGTTTTTTGAATGGTTCATAAAAAGCCCTAAACCTGTCCTATATGGTTTCAAATACATTCCACCTCCATTCGATTTTAGCTGTAACTCACCACCAGTTTTTTGGGTAGTGGCATTTTTTGCTGTTTTTTCTGCACACACCCCTGCAACACCACCTGCTAAGGATCCTAATGCTGAGAGAGCCCAGCAAATATTGGTATCAAAGGTAATAAGCCACCAACCTTTGGAACAGGTATAATTCTAGGTATGCGTATCTTCCGCTTACCACCACGGGCTTCTAATAATTTCCTTGCCGCAGCCACTGCTATTCTAGATGCGTTAAATATGTCTTTTTCAGCAAATTTCTTACCACCAGCCTTAGCTAATTCAGCTCGAATGGGTTGTCGCAATGTTGATCCAAAAGTAAACTTGGACACTCTTTTGTTTTTACATGTACGTTTCCCTTTCACAAATCGTCGTCGCTTTCCTTTGGAGCTCTTTATTTTAGCTGAATGCGTTGAAACACCCATACCGAAACGTTGTTTCGCCTTCATAATATTTGTTACCAACCAAGCAGATATTTTTTCACCTGCACTAGCGTCTTTTGATTTTACTCTCTCCCAAGCACGTTGTTCAAGATCGTAATCAGCTTGATGGCGTGAACTTAGGTTATTTTCGGTTTTTGAATATGCTATATCGTGTTTCTTACACGCTGCATCTAATGGGTTAATTCCCAAATCACCTCTCGCTAATCGCTTTGTAAGTTTGGTGCCTGGCCCACAATATTGATAACCGGGAAGGTGTAACTCAAACGGTAGTTTATTAATTATAGAATTCACTATACCACACCCAGTCTTACTCGAATATCGAGAGCGTCCACTTCGTTTGATGGTCTGCATCTGAATGAGTAGTTAAAGCCGTGTGTACGATATAAAATTTTTTTTTTCACTATAATGCGTATTGTTAAGCTGAAACAGAAGCTAGAAATAGATAATCTCGATGAGAAGGTTGGATCTGGACATGTAGGGAAAAATGTGAGACGTCGGCATGGTCCTTTGTTGCCATTATCAATTCGTGGATTGCTAATAGGACCTTCTAATTGTGGAAAAACCAATGTTCATAACATTACCTTGCTTACACACCCTTTAGGATTGCGCTTTGAAAATGTCTACGTATATTCAAAGTCGCTGTATCAACCCAAATACGAATATCTCAGGAAAATTTTCACGCCGATTAAGGGTCTTGGTTATTATACTTTTAGCGATACAACAAATATCGTGGAGCCATCCGATGCCAAACCAAATTCAATTTTCATATTTGACGACGTAATGTGTGAAAAACAGGATATTATACGATCATATTTTAGTATGGGACGACATAAAAATGTAGATAGTTTCTACCTAGCACAAACCTATTCCCGAGTTCCCAAGCAATTAGTACGTGACAACGCCAATTTAATTATAATGTTTAAACAAGACGAAATGAATTTACGACATATTTTTCGGATCATGTATCGCCAGATCTGACTTTTACACAATTTCAAGAGATGTGTGCTAAATGTTGGAATGACAAGTATGGGTTCCTCGTTATTGATAAGGATAGCGATTTAAATTCGGGAAGATATCGCAAGGGGTTCGATAACTATATATACACAGAGTAAGATCAGTGAATTCGCATACATAGTTGTGTGATACTCTGGCAACATCACCTTCATGATGAATAATGATATAGATCTGAAACGTCAATTGATTGGGGTTACAGATGCCGTTCGAAAAAAGTTTAAACAAATTAGAGCTGCTAATGTACAAGATAAATTTGAATTGGACAAATTTTATGAGCCGATTGCTAAGCCTTTGACTTCTATATCCGATGCAGTAACACAAAAGTCTCGTAAACATATACAATCACAACCGAAAAGTTTAAGCACATACATAGAGGAGCCACTAAATAAAACAACCATGTTCATGTCAGAGGAGTTTCCCGTAGAAACATCAACACCGATCACAGAAAGGTCCAAGTACACTGCTGAAACATCGATAGATACCCCAAAAAACGAGACGTTAGATGGAATTTATGCAACACCTTCTCCATCAAACAAATCTACAATGTCAGCTGTCACATTAAAAGATCGCTCATCTCCGGATATTATCATTAATACATATATGAACGGTTTAAAGACAAAACCATCACAATTCGATACAGTTTATGGAGTACATCATAAATCAAAAGTAAAAAACAAAAAGTTTATGGGTAATTTGGAAATACGTTTTCCTCCTAGTAAAGTGACACTATGGCACAACTCTAAGAATATTGCAACCTTTGAAGGGAATGCGGAACTTTACGATTTGATATTCTTAAAAAATCCGCGGGTATTTGAGCATATCGAAAAGATGACTCCCGAAGTGGCAGAAGACTATAAAAAGATGCTGCGATTGACAAATGCAGCATACAAGGGCTATGACGAGAAGCGGGGACTACAGGAAACCAGGCGGAAAAAATATTTAGAGATTATAAAACCATTAATGACAGGGAATCGAATGGGGAGTGGGATCGCAGGTAAAAAAACATATGCTCAAGTAGTGTTACCATTAAAAAAACGTGTTTTATCGGAAACTCCTAGCTACGTATATTGGAATAACCCGAAGGAGTTGGTAGAACGATTACGATTGCTATGGAGTTCAAAGATTCATTCACATAATTTGATCAGTATCTCAAGAGACGTGAGTTGGAACTATGACTACTAGCACAGAAAAAATAAAAATTGTCAATGAACTTCATAGGTCAGCAAGAAAAAATTTTCCCAGAAGACACACCATCATTAAAGGATATGAAGACTTGTGGCAAACAGATTTGGCGGAAATGCAACAGTATGCAAATGAAAACGATGGATACCGCTATATCTTGGTGTGCATAAATTGCTACTCCAAATTTGTCTATACTAGGGCGATTAGAAACAAGACAGGGGCTGAAGTCACTAAAGCAATGAAAGACATTTTTAAAGAAGCAAGATATACACCAATAAATCTACAAACCGATCAGGGAAAAGAATTTTTTAATAACATATTCCAAAATCTTGTTAAGGAATATAACATTAATCATTATTCGACGTACAGCACCAAAAAAGCTGCGATAGTTGAACGAGTCATACGTACACTTAAAAATTATCTCTATAAGGAGTTTTCAGCTACAGGTTCCTACAAATGGATACAACTTTTACCAGTCATAACGAAAACCTATAATAACACAGAGCATCGTACTATTGGTATGAAACCTATAAACGTTAAATCAACCACACGCATTAACGCATACAATTGGATAAAAATAGTACCCAAAAAGTTTAAATTTCGTTTGGACGATATAGTTCGTATAAGCAAACACAAAAGTGTCTTTGATAAAGGATATACGCCCTCATGGTCCACGGAACAGTTTAAAATCGCAAAAGTTAACATTACCAATCCACCAACATACCTATTGGAATCAATAGAAGGTCAACCTATAAAAGGATGTTTTTATGAAGCTGAGCTGCAAAAAACAAGTAGTCCGAATGTATATTTAGTGGAAAAAGTACTTCGTCGCCGCAAGAAAAATAATATTAATCAATTATTTGTAAAATGGTTAGGATTTTCAGATCAATTTAATTCTTGGATTGATGAGATAGATATTGTTTAAAATATTATATGTTGTAATACATTCAAACCTATCTAAATCTGTATCTTGGTTAAGGTTACTATTAAAATAAATACCCAATGAACTTCAACTTTGTTTTATTTAAATATGTGTTTATTACAATTATAAACTAGGTTTATTCACAACAATCATCATTCTTGATTATATTTATACCAATCAGCAATCTTGATATTATCTTCATATATGAGTAATCCTCATCAAGCTGGGGCTATATTAATTATTTCTCATACATTATTCCATTATATGCTTTGACCACTTTTTTCTCCAAATCGCTCATTCTGATTTCATGTTTTTCAATTCTCCCGAGTACATCCATTTTTATTGTTTCAATATTAACAATTTTCGCTTCAAGCTGCTTTATATCGACACGAACCTTATTAAGTAGATCTGTATTCAGTATATCTGCTATTTGTACGCGTAATCGATGAATTTCTTTAAGCGCATAATCCTGGGTAACAGCATCACTACCCTTAGTCGGTGGGGCGACATTGGTTAAAGATTTTCCCCGCATGTCATATTGACCGTCCGGCGTAAGCTTAAATCCAATTCCTGGTGATCCCCTCAATAAATGCACTTTTTCACCAGGCTTTTGACGTCCAAATTTATCAATTGTGTTGTTACCACGACCCATGTTTATCTAAAACTATTTTTTTTCACCAAAGTGCAGCATTATAAGGTATAAAATAAAACTTGTAGTCTCTGCGACGTTGCTTACATATTTTCATTAAGGTTCGATAATATGACATCACTTGTTTCTAGTATCATGTTAAATAGTTTTCTATTATCATAGTTAGATATTTTCCTTGAATGTATCCCAGATCTATGAGTTTCTCTAATTAAACGATCAACATTTTGCTCAAGGTTGGATAATATTACTTCTCTTTTTCTATTATCGAGTACACATATGCAAATTCTATTTCCGATTTAATAACACTAAGTATTTCACTAATTTTAAAATAAGTTTGATTTAATAATTCAACCAGTAATATCCGAAGTTTTTGAATTTCTTTAAGGAAATATTCTCGGGTTACAGTATCACTACCTTGTGAAGGATCTGCTATGTTAGTTAAAGATTTTCCTTGAATGTCGTATTGATGATCAACATTCAACTTAAAACCTATTCCTGGAGGATTGTATACTACTATTTTTTATTAGCTTTTTGACGACCAAATTTATCAATTGTAATGTTAATTCTACCCATGCTTACATAGAACTGATGTAAAAATTAAAAATGTTTGAATTTATATCTGAAAACTGTTAAAAATAATAGAAATAAAAGAAAGGTAATAATAATAATAATAATTTATTTTTTACCTAATACTAAATATTTACAAATTCCTAAAACTATTTATTTACAAATTCCTAAAACTATTTATTTACAAATTCCTAAAACTATTTATTTAAAAAAACTTATGGTTCAAACCCAAACACCCTCATTTCCTCTTTTGTTAGACATATATGTCTAACAATGTCTTCCAAATCTTCATCTTCTTCCCCAAAGTCCCCAAAAAAGTCCTCTTCGTCAGACGTGTCTAGGGGGGCCTCTAGGTTGGATGCTGTGGAAGAAGAAGAAGATGGAGAAGCCGCAACCGCCCATTGCTGCCCTTCTTGACTAAACTGCGGCGATGGAGACCGCAAATGTCAGAAGGGCCAGCTTGATCGGGGACCTGCAAAGTCCCCGATGGTCCTGCTGTCTGCGAAATGTGCGGAGATGGATCAGCTGGGGTGGTTGCTGTTGTATCCTCTTGCGGTGGCGTATTAAGCCTTCTCCTAGCACTGGGTGGTGGCGAAGTTGGCGATGTTATTTGCTCATACATCACAAAATTATTGCACCAATTACAAAGACCCCTCGTTCCAACTAGCACATCATAGTGCTCACACATAGCATACCTCTGCATCCCATTTATCGAAAATGGCTGGACAATCGCTATCGGCTTTTCTGGTACTGCATTCTTTGTGGAACTAGATTGAGATTGACACTGAGACATTTTAAACTTCTTTTTTATTACACGTAGCTAAATAACGATGAAGACGAACTAATAATTTGCTTGTTTAAGTGCGTGTATATATACAGATTGTTCAAGGTTGTGTTTGCAACGTCACACAGTTATGAGGCGTGTACATTCGTTTGGGGGCGTGTACATATAGATTTTTCAAGGTTGCGTTTACAAGGACACACAGAATGCATGTGAATAGGATTTGGGTGTTATTTTCTCGGAGAATTTAAGAATAAACAAATAACACAAATACATTAATAAAATGATTATTTATTTACAAAATTATTTTTGCATGATACATATAATTGTTTACATTCCTATCTGTTTTTCACAGTTTTCATTCTCTATATCGTCAACATCCATTTTCTCCCATTCTTCAGTATCATCTGCGGTATTGTCTACACGGTCCAAAATATCTGCACCATTTTTCACGACTTCATTGATGTTTTCCGCTGAGACCAAACCATACTTTGATAACAATTCCTTGGGTAAATTTGGTATTTTGACAACATAGCTTTGGAGACCTTCGTCGATCATTTCCACGCAAAACTCGTCAAAGTTGATGGAACCATACAGGTATCTTTCACACAAATGAGCGCCTGACATGAAATTAATTACATCTTTCATGTACTTTCTATATTGACTGACTGTTGATTCAACCGCCGACCCATCATAGGTTGCAAAATGTAATATCTCTTGTGCCGCATTTCTTAACTTATGCGACAAACACATAATGTGAGAATCAAGGTCTTCAATTGGTGTGATGGTACTATTGCTGTCACACATCTTTCAAACACTAATTATTAAAATGTCTGTGTATTCTGATTTGTAAAATAATTACCAAATTGTTAATTAACCCAAACACCCAATTAAGAACCCAAATTAAAAGACGAAAATAATACCAAATTAAGTAAATATTTCTAAATTTTGTTTACTCTATTAAGCACCAAAATTAAAAGATGAAAATAATACCAAATAAGTAAATATCTCTAAATTTTGCTTATTCTAAACACCCAAATTTAAATATTGATCTACTAGTATTAGTGCCTGAGATTACTCGCAAGCTCTGCCCCAAATAAGTTAAAGTATACATCCCACCAGACTTATTTATAATTTCGATAACATCTTCAGAAATGGTTTCGACAACACGTTTTGGTAAAAAAGTTTGAAATGTTTTATCATGCGTTTTGTCTTACAATGTTGCATGAAAAGCTTTGCCAAACCGTGTCATCTTTAAAGCAATATTTTGAACTATAAAAACTTTCCCAATTGTTAATGATGAAAATTTTCTTTGTTCAACAAAATCTATATCCTTATTAAGCATTTCGTTAATTTCACCCAAGTTTAATTTTGCACTCATTGTTGAAAAAATGTAAAAGATTTAATATAAAAACACAGTATTACCGTAAATTTAAAAAATTGAATCAGAATACACCACACAATAACTTTTTAATGATGAAATCACTTGTGACCGCACAAACAGTGTACCTCTTTTTAGCTTTGAATGGCGTCTGCCTTGGTTTTAATAGCTAACACTCAAGGTCGCATGACGTCACATCCTCTCAAGGCCAAACTACCCAGCACACCTGGCCTCTCAACGTCATGGACAAGTATCGAAAAAGCGTGAGGCGCGCTCAAGGTCATATGACGTCACATCGCCTCAAGGCCAAACTACACAGCACACCTGGGCTCTCAAGGTCAGGAGTAGTGGTGGGGGGTGAATCAGTTCCCGTATTTGATATCTACTGTCTGTATTTTTATAATTTTAGCATCAAAATTTTTTTTCTGAAGATGCCTGAAGAATTACAGGGCGAAACGTCAAAAAAATGAAAAATTAAAATTTGGTATTTAATTCGAACATAAACCCAAGAATTTTCCACTTTTGTATACAATAACGGTTCAAGAAAACACAAAATATTATATATATATAAATATGAAAATTGCAAGCAAGTGTACGCACATATATATATATATATATATATATATATATATATATATATATATATATATATATATATGTGCGTACACTTGCTTGCGATTTTCTGTCACGATTTCAAAATCGTGGACTCTTGCGACTATCGCAACATCTTGCTTCTACAATCACAATAGTTTACAACATGGATTCCGTCGAAACACAAAATCTGTGGCACGTTCGACGCATAGTTTGTAGTGCCTACAAGTAACAAGAAGCCTATGACTAAACAGCTGTAAGTGACAAAGAACGCCTGTCCGTACAATTTCTGCGATAATTGCCTCGCTTCAAAATTACAACTTTACTTGCTGCGATTTTTCTGTAGCATGTGCGCTCAATCCTATTGAAAAGTCCATGTTTTATTTTTGCGCCCACTGATAATTGTGGCGCCAGAAAATGGCAAGTGGACGCCCAACCTGAAAATGCAGTATTCATTATACGTCTGATGATCTGAATGAATATTGTAAGTAAAGGTATAATTCAAAATTGCACATATTTTCGTTAAAAAATAGTCGAAAGTTTAAAGTTGTGTGTGTGTGTACTGTATTATGTATAAATATAATTATAACATCTATAGGTATATTTTCGGGGCCCTCCCTCCTTTCTCCCGCTTAAGTAAGCCAAGCAGGGTAGTATCGCTATACGTAAGATGTTTTTTGGTTATTTGTTTATTAGAGCCTGAATCATAGTACACCGAGTAGTACTCCGATTTATAACCCGTGACGCCAACGACCAAACCATATTAGTAAATCGAGGTGACAAATATTTTCCTTTAAAAATTATATAGTAAATAGTGAGGAAACTAAGTACTTTCCTTGATTATTTAGAAATCCAAAGTAGAGGATCAAATAAGTTTAGCAAAAATCCAAAACAAAATCGTTTGAAGTTCTAAACAGTTACTTCTTGCCTTTTATATACGAACAACATTTATCTGCTCCTTTGCCAGAGCTTAAAAAATAAGATATTCATAAAATTTGGTACATGGGAGGTGCTTTTAAATGGGGCATTGTTGCTCTCAGTTTGCTTCAAATTTTGTTATAAATTAAAGCAGGGTTCGAAGGACATATATCATGATATATATACCTTAATATATATTAGGATACTTATTTACAATAACTATGTATTTATTGTAATAATATTTACAATACACACAAAAAATAGCAACGCCTTGCTCTACGTAAGTTTGATAATTTCACGACCGGTTCTTCCCCCGCTCAATGAATCAGGGAATCATCGAAATATCCATAATTCCTTTTGTCAATTTTGTGTGAATAATCAAATTCAGTTGTAGCGAGAGCTCGTGTACTAGCTAGCGACAAAAGGCATTTGGTAGTTTTTATTCAGTTGCGTTTTGCGTTTCGTTTCAATATGCCAAAACGAGGGCATCACGTTTGAACGCATTTTGAGTGCATAATTAAAAATAGGAATAATGCTGGCAAATAGGCAAAATGTAACAATTCTTTAAAGGCGACGCAAGCTATACTATCGCGAATGGAGAGAAATGTTTTAATTTGCAAAAGAAGTGAGAACGAATCCAATAGTAATAACGAACTAGAATGCGAAATAACACAAATAATCGATAATTCTGACACTGATATCAGCACTATTTTGTGTATCGATTGTGTTGTAATTTGTAATAAATTTATTTTGTTCAAAATTCTGTTAAAAAATCTTTAACACCTCATGGAGGAGCAAAAGTGTACAAAATGACAATATCGTGAAATATGGATGCTTTAAGGATTTTGAGGGCAAGTATTTCACTTATTTTCCATGTGAAGAAAAGCTGAAAAACGCGGTATTAACTATTAACTTTAATAATTTAAATATAATTGCAAGAAACACACTGGAATATTTGCACTAAATATTGGAATATTATACCGAGAGTTAAACGTTATAACACCATATTCCAAACTGCAAAAAAAACAAAGTGGATTAACTATGATCAAAGATGCTGAAGTTATTTCAATTTCAGAATCATACTCAAAGAACTTTACCTACAAATTGGGAGATTTTCTACTGAACCAACAAGCCGTTAGTTCATGCTGAGTTCAAAAAAATGTTGACTACATTACAGCCTGGATTTAGAAGTCCACCTTCGTACAAAATCGGAGGTCAGATTTTAAATGAAATATTTGATATTTAAATGAAATATATAAAGAATGTATGGACAGAAAGGAGAAATAGTTGGCAGGTCGATGGACGGTTAAAGTAAAATTTATAACGAGCCATTGGTGTGGTACAGTATTGTCACTCAAAATGGCGAATCATTTTTCGCGGATTCTAATCGAAAAAACACCGAGAAGAACACATAATTCGTATGCCTAAAAGCATTGACATTTAATGCAATAGAGAGATCGAAGAGAATTTGATGTAAAAGTTAGAAGTTTTGTTTTGATAACACGAGAAATGTACGGAACTGGAAAATGAAACTAAATTAATACAATATGACTTATTTAGAAAAGATTTAGAAATCCCTGAAGTAACGGAAAACATATGGGTACTAAAATATTTCCGGAACAATAACGTACCATCAGGAATATACAACGAACCTTAAGGTAAAACGTTATTAATGCCTCTAGAAACACGTCGAAATACCATGAATAATATATTGAATTCAGATTTAGAGAATAGATAAATATGAATGCAGTTATGCCAAGACCACAATGATGTTATTGATAATGATAATGATAATGAATGCTTCAGATTTAATTGACCGATTAGGTCCAAATGCTGTTGCTATAGATCGAGTACAAAGATATTTCACAACAATATCAGAATGCGTAGCGGAATATATACCATATTAGAACTAAATTTGACCGATCTGTCATAAAAAGTTTTTATAAACGAAAAGGCATGGCCTTGGAACCATCTCTCTTCGTTGCAAATATTTCGGATCATAGATTTTTGGGACAACGTTTAACTAGTTACTAAAGATAACAAGAATTCGAATACCTGTAGTTTTTTCTGTTTTTACTCACTAATGTGAAAATCAAGACCGTTCCAATAATTAATCTTTGGTGAACATTTTAAAACTGACATAATGGTGTATGTGTGTACTGAAAGGAATTTTTCATCTTTTATCATGATACAAACCGAGATTCGAGACATATAGGAAACCTAAAAGACAGTAAACTAGTTTTCATGTTTAAATATATGAACCAAAAGACAGACAAAGAGAAGAATTACTTGGTATAGACATGGAGCAACTTGATGTATCATTAATCCATCCAATGAACATGTTTTAAGTGCCTCTTCAAATGAAGATGTGCCTATATGAAGTATGTCAAAAGAAACATCAATTAAACAAAATAGAATATTTATTTGTTAAAATCTTCTTTGGGACCGTTTTAAAGTTGTTAATGGTCATACTATTTTAAATTGAGAGTATTCAGTTAGTTATTTTTATTTATGTATATATCGTTTTTATAAAAAAAAAACTATGAAATATAAAAAAACTTGAATTTAAAACGATTTTTTGTATAAAAATAGAAAACCAAATTAACAAATATCCTTTTTAAACATTTTCTATTCTAGCATTGATGAAGATTTAGCATCTTTTACAGGAACAGAACAGCAAGTAAATTTTTTCTGGAATATATTAATAACCGTCATCCGAGCCTTCATCCTAATATAAAATTTACAATTGAACTAGAATGTAACAACAGAATACATTTTCTAGATTCAACCATCAAAAGATTAAATAATAAACAATAGTTTTCTGTGCATCATAAACCTTTATATACGGACATTACCATACATCAATCCTCTGTCATCCAATTCAACATAAATTAGCCACTTTTCAGAGTATTATTCGCAAACTAATCTCACTACATCAAATAGATCACAATTAACAACGGATATTCAATCAATCATAATTGAAAAAATGCTACAAAAAAATATATATAAAAAACTATAAATACGATTTATCCCAATATTAATGAAAATAGAACTGCATGCAAAGTTATATCATATATATGCGATTCTCTAAAATAAGTTTATTTTTAAACGGTTTAACAAGAAAGTACATTAAAAATAATAAAACAAAACCTGATAAACTTGAACTTATAAATTCCCAGAACTTTTTATTTTTTTTTAAATATCGGAATCGTATTTTACACCTAGTTATATGAATATATGAACTTAAAGACCGAGAAAGAAAAGAATTAACTTGGAATGAACATAAACCAACTCGGTGTATCATTAATCCCAAATGAACATGTTTTAAGTGACTCTTTAAATGAAGAGCGCCTATATGAACTACGTCAAAAAAAAAACATCAATGAAACAAAATGGAATATTTATATTTTATGATCATTTGTGTATCCGTTTTAAAGTTGTTAATAATTATATTATTTTACGAATATTTATAATAAAATATCTTAAACCTATAAATATTGTTCAAACATAAACAGTTTTCAGCAAAATATCAAATTAAAAACTTGAAAAAATTGAAAATATTCATTTAGCAAATAATGACTGATAGCACTATTCTGTTTCATAGTATTCCTGCTAAACATACCATTAAATTAATAGAAAATCTTTTAAACAAAAAACTATTTAGTCGTATTAAGAAAAAAGGAAATATTGTACTTACCGAATGTTTTGAAAAAAACTTCCAATTTAATAATAAACTTTATACAAGAATAAAAATTATGGAAAATCCATTAAGCTGCTGAAATATTTCTATAAAACCAACTTAACAAACATGCTTTTTTAAACATTTTCTATACTGGCATAATATTGATGATGGATTTAGCATCTTTTACAGGAACAGAATGGTAAGTAAATAATTTTCTGCAATATATTAATAACCTTCATTCTAATATAAATTTTACAACTGAACTAGAATATAACAACAGAATGCATTTTCTAGATTTAACCATATAAAAGATTAAATTATAAACATGATTTTTCTGTGCATCATAAACCTTTACATACAGATACTACCATAAACCATTCCTCTGTCACCCAATTCATAAAAATTAGCCTCTTTTCAGAGTATAATTCACAGACTAATCTCCCTACCTCTAAGCAAAACTAACTTTCAGACCAAGTTAAATATTGTCAAACAGATTACAATAAAACACTGATATTCAATAAATATAATTGATAAAATTTTACAAAAAATGTTATAAAAAGTACAAATATACTTTTTCCTAATATTAATGTAAAAACAATTGCATACAAATTTATAACATATATAAGCGATTCTCTAAAATAAGTAATTTTTAAACTTTTTAGGAAATAAGTAAGTACATTCAAAATAATAAGACAAAATCTGATAAACTGAACTTGAAAATTCATAGAACTTTTCAAATTTTTTAAAATCGTATTTTAAACATATTTAAATTAAATAATAATAAATAAATATATATATATATATATATATATATATATATATATATATATATATATATATATATATATATATATATATATATATATATATATATATATATATATATATATATATATATATATATATATATATATATATATATATATATATATATATATATATATATATATATATATATATATATATATATATATATATATATATATCTTTTTTTAAACTCTCTGTACTGTTGATTTTGGCACATTAGTTTCCTGTTTTACAGTTCTTAACGATGCATTAGGGTTTTCGTTGATAGCTTGTAAAATGTTTCTTCTCGATTTTCATTATTATTATTATTGTATCCGCTTCTAGGTTGTTCGAGGGCACCATGGTTAATTAAATTAACTACGATTTTCCCGAATTGGGTTTTATGAGGCTGCCGTCGTTCGTACCTCAACATGTAGACTAGTCTGTCTACGGAATGTTTCGATACATAATATAAACAATATTATTTAAGCAAGCATAAGAAATTACATCATTTACCTTATTTGTCTTATCCCTCGTAAATACCAGACCAAAGCAAGCCTTGAAACACTCATACCACAAAAATGTTAATAAAACATAAGCCTACAAAATGTATATATTTAAATAAATATATATATATATATATATATATATATATATATATATATATATATATATATTTATATATTTATATATATATATATCAATATATTTATATATATATAAATATATTTATATTTATATTATATATATATATATATATATATATATATATATATATATATATATATATATATATATATATATATATATATATATATATATATATATATATATATATATATATATATATATATATAATGTTTTCATTCCGGGTGTACATCCGTCCACTACTGTCGTTCTGAAAAGAACAGTTGCTGCTGACGTTTCGCCAAAATCACATTTGGCTCTTTCGAAGAGACTCTATTCGGACGCGAGTAGTGAACGGATGTACACTCGGAATGAAAACAAATTGTATTTTTCCATGCGTGAATCAACACATGAAATTATAAAATAGTTAAAATGTCCGTTAAATTCCATTTCTTAGAATAAAACTTTTTATCGAGGAAAATAACAAATGATTTTTATAGACGATAAAAGAAAAATTAATAGTAGTTAAAAAATAAAATTTAGTAAACGAAACCCTCGAAGAAATAGAATAGAATATAAAATTTTTCTACATTTAATTTATTTTAATCTGCTAATTTAATTAATTTAATGTCATAAAAATTAAATTAATTTTTATGACAATAAGATATTTTTTTAATTAAATTAACTTGACAACATGGTAATTTTTCAGTAGAAATATAACAATATGCATTAATAATTTCCCGACATTTTTCAAAATTTTTCTTTTATTAATTAAATTTCCAGGTAAATTTAAATTAAAAAGAATCTAAACTTTATCTAAAATTCTTGCTTGCCACTCGATCTATTTTTATGCTATACTTATTACAATATACAAGGTACAAATTATTTTATGTTTAAAACTTTAGGTCATTTAACTCATAAGAATAAGAAATAAAAACAGGGGTTCGCAAATGCTTCATTTCTGAGATACAGGGTGTCCGAATTATTTTTCGTTTTTTCGATATCTCTCGTACATTCCCAGAGATATTTAAGCTAAATTCGTTATGCTCTTCTGTAGCTTCTTGTTCTCTTAGTTCTATTTGATTTTCTGCCCCGTTTGGAAGTTATTTAGGAAAATGTTTGTTCATGCGTAGATAATTTGGTCATAATATACACGTGGAAAGTGGGAAAATGTATATTTTGATGAATAACTTCTCAACGGTGCAAAATATCAAACGAGATCGAAAAGTTACAGTAAATAATGAGAAATTAGTTCCAAAATGGCCAGTGAGGTAGTAAAAAGTTCAGTAGAGCTAAGTGGTCTCAACCCAAAAAGAAAAATAACAAACCGTAAATTTTTCTAAAATCTAGTCTCTTTATAACGTAACGTATTCCAAATATTATTTAAAATATCAATAAAAAAGGTACACCAAAAGAATCTATTTTTTTCTCCCAGAATTTTAGACATACGTATAATTATTAAAATACACCAGAGATAATTTTGAACATTTTTTTCCTATATTAGATTCATTTATCTTTTATTGCACAACTTTGGATTACCAATATCGTATAATTACAATTAATAGTGAGCCTGGCAGAATAATTTAACTTCTAATACAATTCTTTATACTCTTTAACGAAGCAACCTGGACCAACATTATATTGAAAAAAAAAATCGGTTCCTAATATAAAAGCGTTCCCAATTTGTGTCGAAATAATTACCAAACATGTAAAAGTCGCCCCAATAACCTCGTAAGCATGCGTTTATTTTGGAAATTTGTTATAGCGTGAGCGCCCACGATGATTAATGATTGCTGATGAAATTTTATTTTAAAGATTCTGCCAGTCACCCCCCTTATTAAAATGTACTAAAATGCGCGAAAGTAATTGCCACCAGTATAATCGGAAGTATAATTAACATTTGATTTATGGGTGGCATTGTATATGACAAAATTTAGCAATTGTTGCACGGTGTCGCTACTCTCCTCTGATTAATCTATTTAAAATGACATCACTTTGGGTATGTGATCGATGTGAATCGACTATAAACATATTGTTGGGTGACGGTTTGTAACAAAATCTATAACAATGAACTAATAAAACCAAGAGTAAAACTATACTTTATAAAACATAATTAAAATAAAAATGAAATATGACCTTTTTAGTTCCGCACATAGTTAGTAATATATACTCGAATATATACTCTACAAGCGTGAGTTTTAGAGAGATCAAAAAATTTCATACATTAAAATTTTATGGTTTTGTCTAAACCTCCAGGTTATGCTAAAAAGATCAATAATTGACAAATGGAAAGTAAAAAAAAATATTTTTTAATAAATGCGATACCATTTATAATACAATTTTACGAAAATGACATCCTTATTCTGCTAGAATGTTCTCTATCTTCCCAACACATGGCCTCTTTTGTCAGGGTTTCTGTCAGTCTTCTCTAATATCTTTAAAGAAAAACGGTATCAAACTCATTTAATGAGATAAAACCATTCAGGGTGTTCTATTTAGAAAAATACGATGGTACTAATTAAAAAAAAGTTGCAATCGTCGTTTTTCTTTAGATAACACCATAACACCTTGGCATTTAATATGTTTTGACATGTTTTAAAGTCAACTTTTGAAACCCCGTTTTAAAATAATCAGAAATCTTGTATATATATAGTATATACTACTCGATATACACATTGAGTTATTTTAATGAAAGGGTCCCAAATTATGGATCATTCCAGGAAGCGAAAATAATACTATGAGTATAATATTTACAGTTTTTGCTTACAAATGCACCTTCAATAAAGGCTCGTATTTTTCATATATAAACAAAGCTAAATCCAAAATGTTGTTTAAATTAGACAAGATATTTTTTAGTGTAGTTTGCAGATATATAGGGTGTTTCGATTTTTATAATCAGCATTAACTTCGGTTTCTTATTATATGCTGATTATAAACATATCAGGTCTGATACCTTTATATTCAAAGACAACTGCGAAATCTCTCAAAAAGCAAGGCAAAAAGCCTATCATAATAAGCAATGTTTTGGAGAAAGGCGAAGAACGTTCTACTATATGGCGCAGGCAATGTAAATACACTGCATCTTAGTGCAGAGTTTTTCTCAAGTTGGTCGGGTGTCTTTAAATTCATAGGTATCAAACGTAGTATATTTATATTCAGCAAAAAGTGGCCCATTTAAGGGCCATGTAATATACAGATATGACATTCAATAAGCCCAAATTGACATTCTGAAAATCTAAACACCCTGTATATCTACAAAATATACTTAAAGGAATTTGTATAACTTAAAAGAAATTTTCTATGCAACTTTTCTTAATATCTATAAAAATTCAACGTTAATTACGAGGTGTGCACACGGAACTAAAGGGGTATATCTATTTTCAGTATTATTATGGTTTATTTTATAATTCTTTGTTTTTCAATAATTTTATATATTCTATATTGGAATAATTTAACGTAATATATTATTTTCTCGATAAAAGAAAGAAGGTAAGGCAAGGTGTTTAACACTCATGTATGCATCTATATATGGATGATAGTTTGTTACTACTTACAGGCTAAACCACTGAACCGAATTTAATGAATGAGCAGTGCGCAAAATAATCCAACCGAAAAAAAAGTATTTCAATTACTCGTTGGGATAGGTATCAAATTATTTTGTTATAATATACAGGATATTCAAAATATAAGCAATTATTAAAAAAAAAATGGTAAAACTTAAACTGCTAACATCGAGGCTAACATTCTTTAAACCAGTAAGGAGTTAAAATAATCGTAAAACTAAGGGGTCATTTTGTGCAGCATGAAAAAATGTGGTTTTTTTAACTTTATCATAGGAAATGTCAAACTAAATAACTCTTTAAAGCGATCTTAAAGGTATTATACATATGCATATGACTACAAAGAGATCCGGTAAAAATTTTAGAAACCAGCTATTTGTTTTGCGATAAATGATTCGTACCATATTTTCTTTGTATTACACTTGGTTTTTCTGCAAAATGTGAAGCCAACTAGACAATATTTCTTTTCGAAATTTTTTGAGATCTACTGTTTTTTTTTCTTTTTTTCTAAATATTTTCATAGGTCATCATTTTGATCCGCTATAATGAATTCACATCTAAATTTTAATTAAATATTAGTATGTTATATTTGATACAGGGTATTCTTGGGGAGGTCAAAATAACCCTAGTTTGTCATAGAAAAAAAAATACGTAAAGTGCCCCTTAACGCGGTTAACCTTTTCCGCTCTAACTTTTGAACCGAATAGTATAATTTAATGAAATCTTAATATTTTATGTAGGCCATAAAGACCCATAAAACCATACTACAGTCTATGTTTGACATTATCCGGGAAGTCAGGAACAGACATGCCATGACACTCGTGCCAAAATTTTGGCAGGTTTTAAAATTTTACAGAGCGGAAAACTGATTTTTCAAAATACTTTTGTCATTCTTCTTGAAAAAGAGGTACTCCTGTTTCGATAAAATAAGCCGTTTCAACTGCCCATTTCATATATTCACTGGTCACAACTTCTTGGGCGGGCTGCCGGTCCACTTCAGGGTTAGACGTCTTGATTGAGCTTGTGACCGGGTTACCGTCTTCTGGGAAGTGGGTTTTAAGGAAAAGTCTCCTCTTTGTCAACAGTCCAGGTGTTATCCCTTGTCTTAAGGACTTCTTCTTGTCAGAGCTCAGGAGTTTGAATAGTCGGGCTGAGTCTGAGAGAGTGTAGCTCCCATAAAATTCCCACCAACTTATTTTTGCCCCGTCTGAGCTGTTTATTGCAGTTGTTTCTAGCTTCTTAATCATCCTGTCTCTTGATCTTAAAAGCTACATAGTGGACTCCCTTTGCCTCCTTTAGCGGCCTTTATGAGTGGACACGATGACTCAAACGTCTGTTATATTGTACCGAATCATCCTGTGGTCGGGCATCGAAATCTGTCTCGTTACTCTCGAATTTTTTACCTTACTTGTATAGTTGTGCATCACTACTGTAATTTCTATTACCTTTCTTCGTGTGTGATTGAAAAACGTTGGTTCCGCTTTAACATTTGCTACTTCCAAATAGTCTGATATTAGATGCAGTCAAATAAAAAAGGACACCTAATGTACGAAACTCTTTATTGTATAATCTAGCTTTCAAAAATGCTTATTCTCTTCTTCAGGACCTTTCTGAATTAAGACCAAAGAAATTCATTAGTTAGGAAATTGCTTATAAATGTAAGTATAAATCTTATCAAAGTGAGTTAAAATTAAACAAATCCATTACACAACATAATTACTTAAATATCCACGCAATGTTGCAGGCAAATCTGAACACCATACCTCCACTATTCGAGAGGGTGTTTCGGGCAAGCATAGCCCTGGGATATGTTCATCAAACATGGAAATCGGCCAATGCTGTATTCATCCCAAAAGCCGCGAGGAATGATTCCCTGAAGCTCTCCCAAATCCTCCAGGCCTATCAACTTAACCTCTTTTTTAATGAACTTTAGAAAAGATGGTCGATGCGAAAAGTGCTTATGATAAAGCAAAAAAAAAACGCCTAATTGCAGTGTCCTGCGGACCAGAGGAGTAGCGAATCATCTGGCTAGCTGGTTAGAATCGGCACTTCAATGGTGCTTGGGTATAAATTTTCTTCTAAATAAGCTAAAATCTGAATGCATCTATGCGGAGACGTACGCCTACGAATGCAAGATAGGTAAGTATAACAATGGTACATAGAATCGGGTTAATCAATCTAGACAAAACAGTGCTCATTGTTTTTACAGGAGGAGGAATTTAGTAAGATCTAGGGCACCAACCCTGTACCAGAGACCTCTGATTCTAAAGCAGATACGACACTTAACGGTCTCCTGTGCTTCTCGAAATTTCCTATATGGATAAAAAAAAGCCATGGTTGTGAAAAACGATGCACGATTGCGGTTCCTGGGTAAAACGCAACAGAAATCACCACATGAAGATCTCCACCATAATGTGACAAGAAATTCCTCTTTTGTCCGTCAGAGCGATTCTCCAAGTCATCTAAAGCACGCAAGGTTTTTCCAAATCGAAATCCACACAACATCGGAGTTACTTTTTTGCTTAATACCAAATTTTACCACTTTATTCCTATATCCCACTTAAATTTCGCGCAAAATTTGAGGTCCATTCGATAAGTAGTTTCTTAAAATTGATTTTTTAACATTTTGTGGGCCTCCATTTTGTTACGCAAATTAATTTCTTACCAAAATGTTGATTTTTGGTCATAATTAAATAGTTTTCAGTCAGCTATGAAACGTACAGATAAATCGATGAAAATGGAAAAACATGTTTTTTAGGGTCTAGAGGTCCTGAAACGCAATGATCTGCAAAAATCTCGCAGGATGATTTTTCATGATTAGCGATACTTACTTCTTAAGAAGGAAGTAAATATTTACCTTAAAATATTTTCTTCCTTAAGTCAGTATAAGATCTCGGTTAAGAGATTGTTGCTTTAAGACACTACGCAAGAAATTATGAAATTATTAACAAATTTATAAAAGCTTTGAAAAGAATTTTATATTTTCATAGATTTTTTAGAAAAGAGAAGAAACAAAGAAATCTGGTCTCTTAAAACTTGTCAATTTCGAACCCGAGTTCAAACCATAGGCCATTAACTTAGACATTGATGACCAGTTTCGAGGTTATTTAAATTTAAAATCAAATTCAAAATTCAAACAATATTCAAAAATTAGAAAAATATTACTCTAGTTTTCATACGATGAGTTTTTTATAAAACTTACTCTTCTGAAGTTTCATACGTTTTACAAAATATTGTATCATTCGAGTTAAAAAATTACAGAGAATAGAAAGATTAAGAAATCTTCTGCCTTTCAATGTATCCCAACCGCACTGTTAAATGTTTAAAATAATCTGCATTGAATATATTCCCAGATCTTCCGTCCACTAGATTTTGCTACCTGCACTGTCTCGACTAGGGTTTAAATACCGGTCAGACCTAAGTATGCGCCGGATATATCTACGCGAATGAGAGAATGAAAAAGAAAATGAGATCACCTCTGTTGCATATAGTGATTTATGTTAATGTTTAATTTATATCGTACTTCATACAATTTTATCATTAAACTACTTTTATTATATCTCATATGAAAAATCCAAAATAGTATTTAAGTTCGAAGATCCTGTAAGTATGTAACTAAATTTTTAAAAAGTGACCGAAAAGTTAGATATGTCAGATATTTAGTAGGAAAAGAACAATGAAATTTTTCTGGCTGAATTCAAATTTCGTAGGTTGACAGTACTACACTAGTTACCAATTTTATTAATGTCCCTTACTAAAAATATTTTTCCTGATTCAAATATTGTTCAATAGTCAAATGAACGAGAGCCACTGCCGTTGTTTCTGATTATTTGGGAGACATTATTAATTAGCTTTTTTAAATAAATTAAAAACCTCATTCTCGTTAATTATGGAGGCAACAACAGACATTTCAGTTAAAAACAATTTACGTTTGCTATTAAAGGTATTTTATGACTTTAACACAAATACTGTTAAAACAAAAAAATTCGATTTAGTTGAAATCCAGGTCTTTTCTCCAAATGATCTCAATATTTAACAAATAACAACAACATTTAAAAAATTACTGTTCTACAAATATATCCTGTCGACAAATTTCATAAGGGCAGAATCATTTTCTATTATATTTACTAAAAAGATTTTCCGGACATTGTCTGTGTGAAAAGCTCCTGTATTATTTATCACCTAGCCGCTTCAAAAGCATGCTTAAAAATACATTAGCATGTAGAATATATTTTACGTAATGAAGTCACTTTAGCAGGAGTGCCTTACACCGAAAAAAATGTTCAAACACGCGATGGCTTTCGGTAAAAGAGTGTGTGGACCTCGGTATGGACAGAGTGCTGGAACAGTATGAACCTTTCGAAGATTCTTCATTTACAAATGACCATAACCTACAGACATTGACCAACCCATTTATAAAACAGTTGCATGTATGTCTTATGCAGTATGCTTTGTCTGTTTGAAAAACCTCTTTTATATGGAGTTAAGCTTAAAAGGGAAATGTTGTTTAAAACTTTGTAAGTAAACTTTATTAAAACTGGATTGGGCTATATAGTGTACTCTAACCTCAAACCCTACGAATTTAAATACAAGTTTTATGAAAGTTACTCTGTACTGCTCACTGAGTAAGTAAAAAATATTAAGAGCTATACCCGAAGCTTGCTTTTGTAATTTATTAAAATTGAAAACGTTACTTTTTGAAGAGTTATAGTTGCTTTAATTCCGTCTAAATTTGGTAACCTTGATGACTGTCATTTTTTTTTAAAAATTCGCACATCACATAAAATATGGCCGCATTTGAAGCAATAAACATTTTTTAAAATATAATTTGGTGTTCGTCAACTTTTAATTGCATTAATTTTAGAACCATGCACCTTTCTGCCTGTTCACTGACGAGTAAGTTTGATTCAACCTTATTCTTCTCTTTTCGGCTATTTAGCCTTGTCCAACTTCTCTATAAATGAAGGGCGAGTTGAAGGGTTTTATTACTCGATGTTCAGGGTGACCATTTTATGGTGATACAGTACCTTATCTAGAAAACGGTAATAGTTACGACAAAAAGTTAAATACAAAAGTTGTTTGGATTCAATTAGATTTTTATTTTATTTCACTTTTGCTTATACAGGATGTTTCGTTTTGATGTGACACATGTCAATTTTCTTAATTTAAATGGGACATCCTATATACTATTACATGTTTCGATTCTACTGCTAATTTGCGAAAGTTTTTATAATAACATCTATATTTGAATTCTTTATCGTTTTTGAGTAAATTGATTTTTTAGAATTTTTTTTAAAAAAACATATTTTAAAAAAAAAATTTTTTTACCTATAAAACTTTAATGGAACTGACTAATATTCTAAACATACATTACTAAGAGTTCAATTCAACGAGTTTCCATGCTGGTCTTACCAATTAATATAATGGGTGTTAAAAATGGAGAGCAAAACAAACAGAACTTTAAATGTAAAAATCTCCTGTTTTTCAAATGGAACACCCTGTATATTTTTATTTCATCTGATTCAGCGGTCAATTACCTATCATTACTCATATATATGTCCTATACCTAGAATGAACAGTTTCGATTTTATTAGCCTTTTCTGATTTGACTATTTTTTTAATATAAGTAAACAGATGAAGTGGGCTAAAATAAAAATGTCGTAAACTAAGCCTTATTCTCATTTCCTTAACACAGATAGCGACTATAAATAATGTTAGAAAATACAAATAAAAGTGAAATATTATGTAATTTATGTTCTTATTATTTAATGTTTACGAAAGTAAGGGAGAGACAAAAAAAATATCTTGTGCCACACGGTATAACTAATAACTAACTGAGTATTAAACATGATTAAAATAGATTATAAAAAATTTTCAATATGGCCACCGTCCATTGCGATACATGAATTGTAAATAGCCTCCATTTTTCGAACAGCGTTCCTTACCGAATTATATGCATGTGCACCCCACAAAAAGAAGTCTAAAGGGCTTAAATCAGGGCTTCGTGGTGGCCAGGATATTAAACCATGTCTTCCTATCCACAATGGAAAATGTTGACTAAGGAAATTTACTACCGGTGCAACCGAGTGGTAAGGGGCGCTATCCTGCTGAAAAATGATATTTTCTCGAATATTTGCTGGCAAGTCGTTGACAGGGGCGTGATTTCATTCCTAAGCAGCTCCAAGTATCTTTCGCCATTTAACGACCTGTCAAAAAATATTGGTCCGATAATGCGCAAATAATTCCGCACCACACATTTACGGTTTGACGGCCTTGTTTTTTAATTGCTTTCATTAGATGTTTATTAGTTTGAGACCAGTAATGAGTGTTTTTCCGATTAAAAATACCCACCGTATTAAATGAGGCCTCATCAGTCCAAAGCACTTTTGAAAAAAACACATTTTCGAACTGCCGGTCCATAATATCACAACAAAAAGTCAATCTTTCATTAAAGTCTAATTGTGATAATAATTAAGTTGGAAGAAATTTATAAGGATGATAACCATTCACCTGCAGTGTTTTTTGAATACTTCCTCTACTGACACCTGCAATGTCTTTCATCATCTTCTTCGAAATAAAGTAAAATCTCCAGTTGTTTTTCCTCAGTGAGGACAAAATTGGGACGATTTTTCTTAGAGTTTTTAAGGACACCATTTTCCAAATCACGCACAATTCGAAAAAATATAGTCTTGGCGGGAACTCGATTATTAGGATATTCCCTCGAATATTCTCTAAGGGCTAACCCTGGACTTTTATTATTTTCTATGAAACAGTTGTATAATTTCATACGTTCATCTAAACTATATAAAGCCATTTTTTGACAAATTTCGAGGCAAAAATTTGACAAAAACGACAAACAGAGCAAATGTCCACTTAAGTGAACAATTGCATTAGGTTATTTCCTAAGCCTATCTTGATTTTTTTAGTTTCTGATCTCATTTACTGGCAAAATTCCGGGATAAATCAGAAAACGGCTAATAAAATCGAAACTGTTCATTTTAGGTATAGGACATATATATGAGTTATGATAGGTAATTGAAGGCTGAATCAGATGAAATAAAAATATACAGGTTGTTCCATTCGAAAAACACGAGATTTTTACATTTAAAGTTCTGTTTGTTTTGCTCTCCATTTTTAACACCCTGTATATTAATTGGTAAGACCAGCATAAAAACTCGTTGAATTGAACCCTTAGTAATGTATGTTTAGGATATTAGTCAGTTCCTTTAAAGTTTTATAGGTAAAATTTTTTTTTTTTTAAAAAAAATTCTAAAAACTCAATTTACTCAAAAACGATACAGAATTCAAATATAGCTGTTATTATAAAAACTTTTGCAAATTAGCAGTAGAATCGAAACATGTAATAATATATAGAATGTCCCATTTAAATTAAGAAAGTTGACATGTGTCACGTCAAAACGAAACACCCCGTATAAGCAAAAGGGAAATAAAATAAAAATTTAATTGAATCCAAACAACTTTTGTATTTAACTTTTTGTAGTAACTATTACCGTTTTCTAGATAAGGTACTGTATCACCATAAAATGGCCACCCTGTACTTATTTGTAGATAGCGTTGATGATGACTAGTTAGTCGAAAGTGCTCTGCTATAATTTTGGATTTGGATAATAAACACGTTATACAGACAGACTTTTTTATGTATTAAAATATATGGGTGTTAATATGAATTTCTAGTAGATATAAGATTCACATGTTAGTTAAAAAGTTATTATGAATGTAAACACTAAAATTAAAACATGTATCTATCTATGAAAAATTAGGATATACTCTTAAGAATTTTAAAGATTTAGTTTAATTCCTCGATATATTACATAGCTTATATTTTCAGTTATATTACTCAATAATAGCTCTAAATGATAAAAATGCATTTTAAGCGTAAATTTGACGTATAAAAAAACCGCTCATTTTAACATTTTTTAAATGAGAAAGTGTTCTCCAAGTACCAAGAAACATATCCCATCTAAAATGTTTCAGGGTGGTTGGTCTTTCATACAATATAACGAAATTTCAAGCCCACCATGCCCAGTGATATTTTAACATTCTTATCTTTTAATATATTTTTAAAATCATATGATTTTAAAGTCGATAGATATCTAATAATTTCGGGCGAAACCCTGTGATTTCGGATCAAATTCTTAACTTATTTTTTGACTTCTGGATTTTTAATGATATTTCCCGAATGTTTTTCACGAATATTTGGACCTTTGGCGAAAATACCATAATTTTGCTGCAGTTAAATGTTATTATAACAAAATAAATAAAGTCGGCTTGAAACGCTTTTAGGGAATTATCTTTGTACGATACAATATGTATTTGAGGCGACATCTATGGTTATCTAGTCTTACACGACAGTGATTACTGAGGTAAGGACTACGGAAACCTAGCCGCAGAGAGCTCATACATAAAAACGAATTTACACCATGATCAAATAAAGTTTATTTATAAATCTCCACGCTATGGCGTTTAAGTTTAAACCGGGATTCGGTCCACCTATGTAACAAAATATCTCAGGAATGTCTCCACGTCCACGAAATGTTAAAAAAAATTATAACTAAAAAACTACCTCGAAAACTACTTATCTAATTTATCTAAAATTTTGCCCAAAAGTAAAGTAACATATAAGAATCAACTGGTAAAAAAAAAATGGCGGAACAAAATGGCGGCTTAATAAAATATTTAAAAATTCAACCTGATAAACTATTTAATGAACTGATTTCAAATTACATATCATAACTAATTGTGGTATATAAATAAACTAGTAAAA